>CM035803.1:43905196-43912696 GCA_020466265.1 Siphamia tubifer
CACGTTTTGCTTTTTAACTGTTTTCCCCAATGTTTTATGGGGACTTCCAGAAAAAAAATGAGTTAATGTGTTTAAAGGGGACCTCATTTACATAGATGTTCATACCTCACAGATTTATTTTATATTTATTTATTGTTTACTCTGTGCAATATAAATCAATTTGAGTGCTTTATAAATCAATTAATAATAATAAATTAATAAATATTATTATTATTATTATTATTATTAGTGGGAACCTAGATTTCATGGGAACTGAATTTTGGTCCCCATGGTAACAAAGGTCCCCATGGTGTGACTGTGTAAACATAGCAATGTCCCCATATGGATAGGAATACAAGCTAACACACACACACACACACCTTAGCAAGAAAATGGCAGAAGTGTGAGAACATAATGATCATTATCAGATACAAGGAGAACAAATATTAGAACCCAGAATGACAGAGTTTATGCAGATAGAGTGACTCCTCCTCCAACACACACACACACACACACACACACACACACACACACACACACACCAAATGGACTCCAGGGAGGTGCAGTTAGAGTGAAGGAGGTGTTTGGGCAGACGAGTGTGTGAGGGGAAACCTCCTGACACACACATCAAAGTCTGTCATGACTCGTGGGATCCTGGGGAGGAAGCTTTATACAGGTTGGACCTTCCTCTGGGGTCCCCACGGGGGCACAAAACACTCTGTGGATGGTGTGGGTGTGTGCGTGCACTTGTATCCCTGTCTTTATGGGGACATTGGTATGTTTACACAGTCACCCCATGGGGACCTCTGACACTGTGGGGACCAAAATACAGGTCCCCACAATAGGGTTAAATATAAAGGTAGGTTCCCATTAGTAAAATATAAATCTGTGTGAAGTACATGAATTTATGAAAATGATGTCCCCTATAAACACATTAAATAGTTTTTTTCTTGAAGTCCTCATAAAGCATGGGAGAACTTTTCTTATTTTTTTAAATGTATATTAAAATTGATTTTATTTATTTTGTATTTTTAAATTAATTATTTAGTTTTTGTTTCTTTTTTCATTTATTTGTAAAAATCATGATGATTTTTTTTTCTTCTTGAAGTCCCCATAAAGCATTTATTGCATATTTATTGCACTTATTTATTTCATTAAAATCTATTTAATTTCTTTTTATTTCATTAATTTTAGAAAAATATTTTTTTTTATTAAAAGAAATTACTCAGAAGTCCCCATAAAGCAAACTGTTGCAAAGTGAAACATGTATTTTTCAAAGTTTTGAAGATTATTATTATTATTATAAAATAATAAGAGGAAAGTAAATGGGAGTAAAATAATAAGAGTAAAATAATAGTAAAGTAAATAAAAATAAAGTAAAATTATAATATTCATAGTAGCATCAAAAACAACAACAATAATAACAAACAAACAAACTTCCGTGGCAGAGTTAATAAAAAAAAAAGGCTATGCTACATTGAGGAACATTCTAACATTTCTAATTTAAATCCCTTTTAAAAAGTAATTTATTGCAGATTGCTTTTAATATTTATTACTTTTATTTTGTCTGTTTTTAATGTGTAATTGTTTATTTTTCTATTGTAGTTCGACTCTTATTGGTCTATTTTCACTTCATGTAAAGTGTCTTTGAGTACCATGAAAAGTATTATACAAATATAATGTATTAGTAGTAGTAGTAGTAGTAATAATAATCATTAATTTCTAATAATGAAACTAAAATAACATCAGGTATTTTAGTTTTTCCACAGATTCACTCTATTCTCTTATATGTTAATTAAGGCCTGTATTAACATATGATTAAAACATGCCTTTGGTCTTATTATTATTATTATTATTATTATTATTAGTCATATTTTCACCTATAAAAACCAAAACTGCATTAATCATTTGTCATTCATTGCATTTTTAATAACATTTTGATCGGTTGGAGATGATTTACCACCGCTGTCTGTTATTCCTATTTTCTAATCACTGTATTATTTCAGAATTAACTGTAGAACAAAGTGTTTTAATAGATTTAACAGAGTCCTGCAGAGGGGCAGGCAGACATTTTTATCAGATGATGTGGTAAGTATGGATTTTTCTGTGGTTTCCTATTACAGTATACACCGGCTTATTGAATTCAACTAAGCATGTAATCCTGGAATCGCTGACTCCTCTTCATTTCAGATCACTTCGTAATACACTTGACATTATTAGATACCCAGTCATATGTTATTCTAATATAATGACTTATTTGAATAGCCTGAAAACGCATTAGTTGGATTTTTCTTTTCTTTTTTCTTTGATGGCTTTGCATTGGATTCTTTAAGTGTCTGTGAGTATGAATGAAGTGGTTTATGATTCAATAAGGTCATATTAAGTTCAGCAGCATTTAGGTCATAGCAAACACAAACACACTTAAGACTCACATATGAAAAGTATTTATCCTAGGTTGTGTTTTATGTCATTGGGTTATATATATATATATATTTTTTTATGAATAGTCCTGCAGTATTTTCCTATTAACATTTTAGTTAATTTAAAATGACAGCACCATCATTTCATTCTGTGCATTCAGTTAATAAATGTTGAAAAAAATCGTACAATTAAAAAAATACATGTTATGCAACAATGACCATAAAATGGACCTGAACTAAGATAATGATTTTTGTCATTTTGCATTCTGGGTAACTCTTGCTCCCAAAGGTGGTGTCGGAGAATCTCACTATTGAGGGTTATACAGCCCTCAAACTTGGCCCTCAATTTAGACGTTCTTAGAATTGGGACAGCACTTACACTTCGCAAGAGAGCACATTTTGAGATTGAAGGTTAAGGAAGAATTAGTATTCACCCAAAATCATGATAAAAAAGCCAAAATTAAGATAAAAAGTCAAAATCATGAGATAAAAAGTCAAAATTATCAGATAAAAATCCTAAATTAGCAGGTAAAAAGTAAACATTATGAGATGGAATTCAAAACTATGAGATAAAAAGTCAAAATCATAAGATAAAAAGTAAAAAATTATCAAATAAAAATCAAAATTATGAGATAAAAAGTCAAATTTATGAGATAAAAGTCAAAATTATCAAATAAAAATCCGAAATTTTAGATAAAAATCCCAAATTCTAAGATAAAAAGTCAAAATTATCAGATAAAAAAACCTAAATTATGTGATAAAGTCCAAACCACTTACAAATAGGTAACAAATATTTAATACATAGTGAGTTCTGTGTAGATATTATATATATATATATATATATATATATATATATATATATATATATATATATATATATATATATATACTGTACGTATAGTTTCAGTTATTTCAGTAAAAATCAAAGCCGCCTCAGAGCTGTTATAGAAGTTGTTTTCACCCAAAAACAGTCCAAACTGAAGTATGAAGTAGTAAATGATCATGCGAACCCTAACCCTGACTGAAACACACGATGGAATTACTGTATTTTCTGGACTATAAGGTGCACTGGACTATAAGGCTCACTGTTTTTATATATAAGGCACATTATCAGATAAAAATCCAGAATTATGAGATAAAAAAGTTAACATTATGAGATAGAAGTCAAAACTATTAGACAAAAAGTCAAAATTATCAAATAAAATTCCAAAATTTTAGACAAAAATCCCAAATTATGAGATAAAAATCCAGAGTTATGAGATAAAAAGTTAACATTATGAGATAGAAGTCAAAACTATTAGACAAAAAGTCAAAATTATCAGATAAAAAACCAAAATCATATGATAAAGTCCAAACCACTTACAAATAGGTAACAAATAGTGAATACATAGTGAGTTCTGTGTAGTTATTATATATATAATAATACTGTACGAGTATATACGTATAGTTTCAGTTATTTCAGTAAAAATCAGAGCTGTTATAGAAGTAGTTTTCACATAAAAACAGTCCAAACTGGACATTGTGTTTAATTGGCGCCTGACAATAGTGAATGCTTTACTGACCCCCCTGTTTCTTTTGTTCCCGTTAATTCATCTGGGCCCAGTTATAAGAACACATGAATTGAAGCTGATGAAAAGAGAACGGAGCCCTGCAGTCTCAATCACCACTGGACCCTGCTCTCATGGTTCGGGGCGGGGGGTGGTGCCTGTTGCCAGGATACTGTCCGGATCCAGTCTAGAGGTCCCGCTGCTTTATTGGGCAACACGCTTGACCCACGGGTGACCCCAAATTGGCCCCTGACCCCAGTAGTCACACCTAATCAATGCATCCATGCACACGCTGACTCAGGGAAAGGCCGCCTCCGCCGACCTGCTGGTAGACGCTGAACGCACCGAGCAGCGCCGGGGATCAATATCATACAAAGTGACATCTGCAACCGGTTAAAGTCGCATTTAGAATAATTACTCTTTGATAAGTTGTCATCAACGTGACATGTGGCATCTGAAAAATGTGTTTTAAGTGGTTCTGTTCTGCAGAAGTAGCGAGAAAAAAAAAAAAACAGGAAAATGATCAATGTGTGCAGTTTATGTGTGTGTTTAATTTACAGCAGGTTTAATTAGTGTGAGAGGAGAGGGTATGGAAATAATAAACATGTTAGTAAATAATAAACATGTTAGTAAATAATAAACATGTTAGTAAATAATAAACATGTTAGTAAATAATAAACATGTTAGTAAATAATAAACATGTTAGTAAATAATAAACATGTTAGTAAATAATAAACATGTTAGTAAATAATAAACATGTTAGTAAATAATAAACATGTTAGTAAATAATAAACACATTAGTAAATAATAAACACGTTAGTAAATAATAAACATGTTAGTAAATAATAAACATGTTAGTAAATAATAAACATGTTAGTAAATAATAAACATGTTAGTAAATAATAAACATGTTAGTAAATAATAAACATGTTAGTAAATAATAAACATGTTAGTAAATAATAAACATGTTAGTGAAGTAAATAATAAACATGTTAGTGGAGTAAATATACATGTAGGTGGAGTAAATAAAAATAAAAATAAAAACTGCAAAAGTCAAAACCTGTTCTTTAATACGTTTCCCAGCTTCAATTGTTGGCTGAAAAACACTTTATTTTCTTTGTTTTTTTCTTTCTTTCTTTTTTTTCTTTCTTTCTTTCTTGTAATTTTTTATATAAACCTATTTTTCCTCAAAGTAAAAAAAAATCCACTCGGCTGGAAAATATATTTAAATTTTACTTTATTTTTTTAATTATCTGGGTTTATTAATTATTACAATTATTAATGTTATATATATATATATATATATATATATATATATATATATATATATATATATATATATATAAAAATGTGTTCACGGTAAATAGACATAAAAAAGTTTTAAAATATAAGAAGCAGAATTGATTTGATTAATTTGTGAAATGGGGGTGTGAGTTTATTATTATACATTTAGTTCTTCCCACTTCTTTTCAAGTGCAAATAATGTTGAATGTGCTCGAAATTTTTTTATTTCGTTTTGGGGGGTTTTTCGTCTGTATGATTAAAAAGGAAAATTAGACACGGGAAAGTTTCTCCGATGATGACGAAGACGTGGTTCTTCAATTTATCCTGGAAAACAGTCTGTATATTTTTAAAGTTTGGAGTGTTTTAACCCTTAAACAGATTAAATATAGTGGCTGTTTGCTGGGTGTGGTACAATATGAAACCCCGTCTCTCGATCTGGTCTGTCACCAGTCTGTCAGCAAATATGAAGCATGCACTAATCCCATGGATTTCTTCATTCTGTGGCCTGACATGAAGAGAAATAGGATGACACGCCCAGTGATCTCTCAGATTGCTTTTCAGTGGGCAGCTGTCTCACCCTCTGAAAACAGCCTGGGCTCCGGCCACACGGTTTTAGGGAACAAACTGACTCCCATGGGCCACTGCCCTTATGAAACATAGATATATGACAAAAATATAATGTATTCAAGAATATAATGTATTATATTCAAAAATATAATGTATTATATTAAAAAATAAAATGTATTATATTCAAAGATATAATACATTATATTCACAAATAGATGGAAAAGTAGTGCATATATTATCCAATATACTCTACTACAAAATATGATTTAACCTTTATATTGACAAATATAAAGGTGCATTATATTCATTTCCACATATGTGAAGTATATTATTAAATATATAATTATGTATTGAAGAGAGGAAAGGGGACATAGCTTTGTGGGTGACAAAAACAAATCAAGTGTTCATCAAGGATCAATTAAATGCATTAAAACAAGATAAATTAGGTTCATCAGTGTTTGCGGAAGTGTCTCCTGTTTTAATATAATTACAAATATTTAGTAATTATTAGTAATTAATTATTATATATATACACTCCTAAAACTTAGCGATGCATTTTTTTCCTCCGTAATGGACAACAGTTTCACAGATTTACCTAAAATATTTAATAAAAATATCTGAAAAGGACATATTAAAAATATTTATAAAAATGGATCTGTTACATCAATCTTTTTAAATTTTTTATATATATATATATATACACACACACAAATATTAAGTGTCTTTCTAAATATATATTAACACGGGTAAATAAATGGCCATATATGTCTCATTATATGGATGTATTTTTAACTATTATAATATATTGACAATATATTTTTTTGTATATTATATACATATATTCTAAATTTCAGGCAGTCATATATTGATAGTCAGTATGAATATATTTTTGTTTTACCCACTCACTAATCATCACAATTTAAACAAGATGTTAGTTTTTCTTTCGTCTGTTACACATTCAAAATAAACAAAATTAAAATCTGACTCTAAAAGTAAAGAATGAGAAAAACTAAATAAACGTTTACTTCTTTCTTTTCCTTCAAACTGTGTTTACAAGTTAATGACCATTAACAGGTGCATATGTCATTGACTTGTTGATTTATTTATTTTTTTTATCAGTTTGAGACAAATAAACAAATAGACAAATAAAATTTAGCAGCTGAGTAAAAGTGAATCGACTTATAAAAAGTCAGTAGATGAATTATTCTAAGTTTATTCTAATCATTTTCTGTTTGTACAGGATGTTGTTGGTACATACATAGTTTTTATTTAACCTTTATTTGAAAAGAACATTAAAGCAGATTAATAAAAATAAATATCTAAAGGTATATTTATATATGAATTTAACAAATATTCTATGTTTTTGTCTTTTCCTTCTTTAGGGTTAAACAGGAAATGACAAACTATCTTCATATTAGAGCGCATTAAGATTCACTTCTGTCATCATTTAACTATGTCATGTTATTGTAAATGTCACTGCATCACTTCCCTCTGTACGTCCAGCTGTTGCCTTCTGCCTCAACCCACTGACGCTGCCTTTAACCCTCAGACTGTCACTGAATAATGATTTTACACACACACACACAAGTACTCATTTATATGTCTTATGAGGACAAAGTTTGTAATCAAGTAGCCACTGGGTAGTGAGTGTAAGCACGTTTTGGAAAAAAAATAAAAATTTAAAAAATAATAATTTTTTTTTT
>CM035803.1:43915196-44230196 GCA_020466265.1 Siphamia tubifer
AGTGATGAAATATCTAAAACGGATTTAAAAATTCCTCTAAAACACACAAAAAATTATAAAATATCATTCTGCAAAAATATGAATATACATACAATTAACATGTTTAACAATCTGAAATAAAAACAACTGTTCCATTTAATTGCATTAAAAATTTTAATCAAATTAATTATGACGATGATTAATCTGTGTTAATGTATTATATCTGACATTTATAATCATTATTATTGTCATTATTATTATCATTATTATTCAGAATCAGCTTTATTTGTCATTTTGCATATCTGAGAACACATCAAAACGAAATTTTGATTATTATTAATCAATTTCAATTTTTATTTAGAATTAATCATTTAAAATGAGCAAATGTAATTATTAATTTTAATAATGAATCAAATTTAATTAGTTAAATAATACAATTATTATACATTTTATTATTTATTTATTTATTGAGCATGAAATTATTTGTTAATCACACTAACAAGTGACACTTTTAAAGCGATAATGGGTGAGTTTTTGCATTTCTTTTTTTTTTTTTTTCAGATGTGTTTTATTTGTGGCTTGAACATAATTACTGGAGCTTCCTGGAGCTGGACGGCAGAGTTTACTGCACATAAAAGTTTCCACTTATTGTGGCTGAAAAGGCAGCGTGCGGAACAGGAGCCGAGGATCCGCAGCGGAAGAAATCTAATCTGTTTGAATAAATACGTTGTGCATCCGTTACGGACGAGGAAAATACTCCTCCATATTTACGCCACATGTAGAAACAGCAGATCCACATTTGAGCCTCATTTTTAAGTTTTAATGTGAGTTGACAACATGTTTAGGCTCATATTCCTGTTTTTACCACATTAAACTAAGTCAGAAATAAAGAGTTTAACTATAAATATTATAAAAACTGTTTTATTTTAGATTTTTTTTATGCTTTTTATTGCTGTAAGAGATGATTGAATTTGCTAAAAAAAAAAAAAAAAGTCACGTTTCTTATCTGCTGTATTATAATAATTATAATAATTATTATTTGCTCATGAATTCTAAAATCCTGTGTCAATGTTTTTTTTCTTGAGTGATTTTATTCCACTTTAGGCATGAAAAACAAACAATGTAATTGAAATTGTAATAATATGTAATAACATTTTTAAGTTTTAGTTTGAGTTTAGGATCATATTATTATTATGTTTTTTACCACATTAAATAAATGGTGAAGCTATAAATATCCAGAGTAATATTGTAAAGGGAGTTTAAAAACAAAACAACCACCCCCCCAGGTTTTTTATTGCAAATAATATTTTCTTAACAAATGTAAGTTTGTTCATTCGTACATTGTTTTAAAGGTGTCAAAATTATGAGATAAAAAAGTTAAATTCATGAGATAAAAAGTCAAATTCATGAGATAAAAAGGTAAAATTACGAGATAAAAAGGTAAGATAAGTAAAAATCATCAGATAAAAAGTAAAAATCATCAGATAAAGTCTAAATTCCCAGTCTCTAAACACTACCATAGTTAATCCATATATCAGTCACACTGTGTTTTTTATAGAACTAGTTAATATACATTAACAATAACTACCAACATCTACCTATAACTACTGGGGCTGAACAACAACAGAACATTAAAGGTGTCATTCCATGGTTATTTCATTAATATTACTGTGTTCTTCATTGTTATTGAACACATTGTGTGTTGGTTCTATTTAAAAAAAAAACAAAAACGCCTGGATTATTTTGTTTCCACCTTTTTTTTCGCGGTAGAAAAATGACTTGAGGTGGAACAACAGTTTAGCGGTACTTCCTCATACATGTCATGAGGCGTCTCTGATTGGCTCAGAATGCGTCAAGGAACACTCCCCCCCCTCCCCTCTCGATGTGTGTGTTTACCTTTACCAGAGTAGCATCCGGCTAGGTTTCATGCCGTTGCTTGTTCTGAAAATGTGAAGGGAAAAAAACGACGGCTTTATTTCCACACAGAGCACATGAACCAGTTTGTGCAGCAGCTACTGTGGCGCCGTCTTCTCTTGTAGATGCTAATGCTAATGCTACTTCAGATTCCAAAAGGAGCGTGGAAAATGGTTTTTAAAAACATTTTTGTCAGTTTGGTGTCTGTGCAGTTACTGCCTTTTTACTTTGTAGTACAGTGAAGAAATACTTCTACACAGTAAATTTTGCAGTGTTAAATCAACACTTAGAGAGTTTATTTAACTTCTTCTAGAGTGTATTTGGTCCCATTGTCTCAATTAACACTGCAAAATCTACAGTGTACTTAGTTACTTCCTACCAGAAATGGGGACTCGGGTCTGAGACTTGGACTTGAGTCGCACAAACAAAGACGTGTGACTTGTCTCTAGACTTGCACTCAGACTTGTGACTTGTCTTTAGACTTGCACTCAGACTTGTGACTTGTCTTTAGACTTGCACTCAAAGACTTGTGACTTGTCTTTAGACTTGCACTCAAAGACTTGTGACTTGTCTTTAGACTTGCACTCAAAGACTTGTGACTTGTCTTTAGACTTGCACTCAGACTTGTGACTTGTCTTTAGACTTGCACTCAAAGACTTGTGACTTGTCTTTAGACTTGCACTCAGACTTGTGACTTGTCTTTAGACTTGCACTCAAAGACTTGTGACTTGTCTTTAGACTTGCACTCAAAGACTTGTGACTTGTAATAATAATGGATTAGATTTCTATAGCGCTTTTCAAGGCACCCAAAGCACTTTACATTATTGATCCATTATTCATTCACTCTCACATGCTCCCTCTGGTGGTGGTAAACTACATATGTAGTCACAGTTGCCCTGGGGCAGACTGACAGAAGCGTGGCTTGCCTGCCATTTCGCGCCTACGGCCCCTCTGACCACCACCCAACATTCATACGCATTCATACAGCAGTGAGTGACACTGGAGGCAAGGAGGGTAAAGTGTCTTGCCCAAGGACACAACGGACTGACTAGGACAGAGCGGGAATCGAACCGCCAACCCTTCGGTCAATGGACAACCCGCTCTCCCAACTGAGCCATGGCCGTGTGATATGACTTGTGAGTTCATTATCATGGAATTATTTATTTTATTATTTAATTAGTTTCAGTTTTTCCAAAGTGTTTCTTGACATTATGGGGAAAATCACAGGTAGAAATAATAGTTTCCCTTCCTTGATATTTGTGCAAAGGTTTGTAAAGCGTGCTGCTACAAAATACATTGATCAAATTTAAACAAAGCTTTTGGGATGTTTCTTCACATTGCACATGCATTGTTCTGATTAATTGTGATGGTGTAGTGTGAAGTAATACAGTAAAGACTACACTTAATTACTACATACTTAATGCAAAACAATATAGTAATGTTGTATTATCTCAAATAACATGTTATGTCAAAACATTCTTTTCAGACATTTGAGACTTGACTTGGAAAAAGTGACTTGTGAACGTCTCTGATTATCATTATTAGAAACTCGACGGAAACTAAAAAAAAATAAAAAAGTGGATGTATTTCCTTCTGTTTTTAATCATAAAATGAGTTTAATTCCATTTCCGTGTTACTGCAGGTGGTTTTTCTTTTCACTTATAATCCATCAGTCAAATAAGAACGTTTATTAGAAGGTTTATTTTGGCAAATGATTCAACAAAAGCCCCAAATTTGCCAAAGAACCAATCTGTCCCCCTGACCACAGCACCTCTGGTCACATAAATCTGCTGTGTGTGTGTGTGTGTGTGTGTGTGTGTGTGTGTGTGTGTGTCTGTGTGTGTGTGTGTGTCTGTGTGTCTGTGTGTCTGTGTGTGTCTGTGTGTGTGTGTGTGTGTCTGTGTGTGTGTGTGTGTGTGTTTGTGTGTGTGTGTGTGTGTGTGTGTGTGTGTGTGTGTGTGTGTTAAGGCTTGGACTCAGCCCGCCCAGTCTGTACCGGGCTGTTTCTTCTTCCAGACAGATTGGAGGTTTTCAGATCCGGGGTGTGTCGTGTACATCCATCAGAGTGTTAGTGTGGTTTTACTCTGTGATTTAAGACTCACCCACCACACACACAGACACACACACACACACACACACACACACACACACACACACTATCGAAGGCCGTTCCATCACACTCTGTTTACTGCTACTGTGTTTCAGAGGCGACAGGTAACGAAGTACAAGTACTTCGTTACTGTTTTTAAGTAGATATTTATTATTTGACTGATGAGAAGTGAAGGAAAAAAACACCTGCACTTACATGGAGTTAAAGTCATTTTATCATTTAAATATTCAATAAATATTGGAAAAAACTGAAGTCATTCATGTCTTACTTTATACTCTTTACATTTATATAAATATCTGTAATAATTATATGTAATAATAATAATGTCATTTTGACTCTTGATCTCATACTTATGCATTTATTATCTCATATTTATGACTTTTCATCTCATAATTTTACATTTATTTCACATCTTTGCCTTTTTATTCCATAATTTTGACATTTATATCATACTCAAGCCATTATACCTCATAATTTTGAGTCTTGATTTCATACTTATACATTTATTATCTTATATTTAGGACTTTTTATCTCATCATTTTTGACATTTATGACATGTTTGCCTTTTACCTCATAAATATGACTTTGTATCTCATAATTTTAACTCTTGATTTCATATCTCATATTTATAACTTTTCCTTTTTCATACCTATTAAATTGTGGAAAATATACCCCACAAAAGCGTTTTATTCCTTTTTTTTAAATTTAGTTTCCTTTCAGTTTATAATAATGACATCAGAGGTAGGAAGTAACTAAGTGTAGTAGATTTTTTTTTAAGCATTTGTACTTTAATTATTTATTTAACAACTTTTAACTTTTCCTCCCTACCTTTTTTCATAAATATCTGTACTTTCTATACAAAAAATACATAGTTGTCATTATTTATAGATTATTATACTAGTATGTAACTAGTCTGATCCACTTTAAATCATATCGTTCTATATGTGAAACCACCATTAGTTGTTAATATCTTACATAACTTCAGCCCACAGGCCACATTACAGCCCTTGAAAGGCCACTTTTGGTCCACGGGCTCTATGTTTGACACCTGTTCTATAAAGTTTGA
The DNA here is from genome assembly GCA_020466265.1 of Siphamia tubifer. Taxonomy (NCBI): domain Eukaryota; kingdom Metazoa; phylum Chordata; class Actinopteri; order Kurtiformes; family Apogonidae; genus Siphamia; species Siphamia tubifer. The sequence continues at coordinate 43,920,266 of CM035803.1, forward strand.
CACATTCATACTACATTTACTTAAAACTGTGCAAATGTAAGGACTTTTCTTCAGTCCTTTTTTCTTTTTTCTGTCCATTTAAAGTAAGTTTGGCTCCCGCACATACTCACACGTCCTCTTTTCGAGTCGTTTCAACTAATGTTTAAGTAATAAAAGTGCACTCAAAGTACAGTTGAATCGTCCTGGGCTCTGGGATTGAATTTTTTTTTTTTTTTTTTTTTTTTTTTTTTGGGAGTGCTGGCTGTCCGTTTATACAAAGCCGATTTTGCATCAGCCAGCTTAGAAGTGAGCGTTGCTTTGAAGTATTCTAATCCTTCCTCTACCTTCAGACAACCTTTTCTGATCCACAGCCGAGCCATAGTGGCAGCGAACTGCACAGACAGCGCGGTCCATACCACTTAACCTAACGCTCATACAGACATAGAAAGATGCTTACACAGAGGTTGCACACATGCAAATCCCTTTAGCACTCAGATATACATGTCAAAACATAAACCCAAGCACTAAAGTTATGTACCTCTGCAGAAACAGATGTCCAATGAAAAGGCTTGTTTGGAAAATTGTCTTTTGATGCATTTTCATCTAGTAGCTCCCAGATTTTTTTCATTTTTTTTTTTTTTTTTTTTTTTTTTTTAATAATACGCCACAACATGAGGAGGACTAATTAAAACAGGGGTCTTAAACTCGTTTTCTTCAGGGGCCATATTCAGCCTGATTTGATTTCAAGTGGGTCAGACCAGTAAAATGGTTGAATAATAACCTATAAATACTGACATCTCCAAAATGTTTGCTTTTATTTTACTGCAAAAACAAAAAACAAAAAAAAAACGATTAAATTATAAAAATACTTACTTTTATAAACCATTCAAACAAAAAAAAGACTTGAGTAATATAAAAAAAAAGACATTTCTTCAGAAAAATACATACGATTTTAACAGTAATCATTTTTAAATGTGCATTATGGATCAGATGTACAAAGACAGTAAAAACTACAACATGGCTTAAATTGTGCTAAATTTTCTTTAGACATTTCAGGTTATTCATATTGGTTTTGGTTTGCAATATTTTATAATTACAGGATAGTATGTAAATGTCAATATTTTCACAGTTGTTATTTTTTTGCACTCAAACAAAGATGAAAATTTGAAGTTTTCATTATTTATTTACATAATTTAATATTATTTTCACTTCAAACAAGATTAAAATATAGAGTCATTATTGTGTTTGTATTATTATTTGACTCTAGATAATATTGGTCTGTCTTTGGAACCTGAACTGAAGTCCATTTCACACCAGGGGCCGCATGTTTGAGACCCCTGAATTAAAACCATGGTGTTGGAATGAATACTAGTCCTATAGTATAAGGGTCCACGACAGGTCGTCTCCACCCCTGGATAAAAGGCAACATCAGCAACAGTCGGCAGATATTCCTTGAACTTCCCTGTGGAAAACTGCTCGACCAGTGGTTTGCAGAACTTGGTCTTAACGTGTCAGATGTTCTAGAAAAATCCTCTGGCACACATGTCTGAAATGCCTTCACTTACGGTGGCCGACGGGATCAAACGCACCGCATCGACGAAACGCTGCAAGAAAGAAACAAACACATAAAACAAATGCAACACGCGTGAAGCTGCAAGAGACAAATGCTGCGATAACAGAAACGAAGCAGAAGTAAAAACGTACAAACACCCAAAAACAAATGCGAAAGAAAAATGCTGCAAAAACCAAAACACGTAAACTCCCAAAACGACCGCAAGAGTGAAACACTGCAAATTCACTTCAAAACAAAATGGGAGTTCACCAAAATAAAATGTGTTCACCAAAATAAAAACAGAAGAAGAAGAAGACGGCGGATGAAGAGGAAGTAGAAATGTATTAATTCAGGAGATTAACGTGAAAAGGTGTTAATCTCTTGAATCAACACCTTTTCACATTATACACATTATATCACACATTATGTAGCTAATGTTAGCGCCACACCTCTGCTGCTGCTCTATTATATTGTAACAGTGTTTTACCTGAACGAGTTCATTGAACGATCGTTCACGAACTATATCATATTTTTGACGAACGTGAACGACTCGTTCACTTTTGCCAAATGAACGGGAAGTTGTGAACGCGGTTATTCTGGCATTTATTGAACTGCGCTCTTATGTAGTTCACATTTCGTTCTTATCACGTTGTAATTATTGAGTCCTATAAGGAATAAAATGGGATCAAAACACAGCATTATCATAGATGTCATTTTTGTATTATTCTGAACTAATGTTGGCAACATAATGTTGTGGAATAACCAATGAGAAGCGTTGTGGGCGGGGCAGAGAGAGAGAGAGAGAGAGAGAGACGAAGAGAGAGAGAGAGAGAGAGAGAGAGAGTGTGTGTGGGGGGGGGGGGGTGCAGAGAGATTTTGGGAGTGGAGAAAAAGAGTTAAATGTACAGAGTGTGACCGGCGACCGGAGCAGGTGATGTCCCGTTCTTGGAAATAAACACTGAAACCACTGCTTATGTTCTAAGAACCTGCAGAGGGAAGTTAACCCTGAGAGGAGGACGACATTTACCCCTGATTTCCTGACTACGGTCAGGATAACGTTAGGAACAGTTAATAATAAGTTTACAATAATAACACAAAAAAAGAACGAAAAAGTTCATTTTGGGATCCATGAACTTCTAGTTCATAATTTGGAAGAATGAACGATGAACTGAACTAATTCATATTGAGTAACTTGAACTGAACTTTTATTTTATATTTAACCATTAAAACGTCAGAGCCATTGATTTTATATATTTTTTTTACTTTAATGAGAATCACCCAGATGTTACTTCTCTAACTTTTCAGTGTATTTTCTTCACCAAAGTTGACGTTATCTCTATAATTTGCACCTATTTGAATATGCATGTGACTGTAATCGAGCGCATATTTGCATTTCCTCAAACACAGATCACATGTACACGCCAAACACCTCCACATAAGCGCCTGAACGGCCCGACGTCTTCCATCAGAAGCCGAAGGGCCTCAAATCCAGTCTCAGTCAAACTCCTGTGGACCACTGAGAGCTGTCAGAGTGGGTGGCATAACCCAGCTGACAGCCTGCTGTGGGCTGCTGCCTTTTATTCGCCAGGCAGAGATCAGCAATTTACAATTTCCTCTTTGCCGCACGCTTAAGCCCACACACTACCGACATCAGCCTGCAACAACAAACGCCAACTTCTTTGACTCAGGAAGATGACTCACTATTGGACAGAACTGTGGATTATCCAATCAGAACTGCTGTTGTTGGTGGGTGGTCCGTCTCTTTTCACACACCCCTCTCTCTCTCTCTCTCTCTCTCTCTCTCTCTCTCTTGCTGTGTCTCTCTCTGTCTCTCTGTCTCTCTCTCTCTTTCTCTCTCACTCTCTCTCTCTCTCTCACTCTCTCTCTCTTTCTCTCACTCTCTTTCTCTCTCTTTCTCACTCTCTCTCTCTCTCTCTCTCTCTCTCTCTGTCTCTCTCTCTCTTCAGAGCTTTAACCATTCCCTTGCCAGATGGGGTCAGTAAAGTCTCACCGACAGCACCCCTATCGGCTGAGGTCGATCATGGGGTAAAAATAACGTCCAAATGGGGACCATGTATTACATCGATAATACGACTCTCTAAACCTCGCTGTGTGTTCTGGTCGATATATTTCCATCCAGCTGCTTCGCTTGTATCACAAACTCATGAATAATCCAGGGTTCAGGGTCTGAATCTGTGTGTGTGTGTGTGTGTGTGTGTGTGTGTGTGTGTGCTTGTATTTATATCTTTATGGGTACATTGATATGTTTACACAGTCATGTCATGGGGACCTCTGACACCATGGGGACTAAAATTCAGGCCCCCACAAGGGTTAAATATAAATGTAGGTCCCCACTAGTACAATATAAATCTGTGTGAAGTGTGCAAATTTATGCAAATGATGTGGTTCTATAAGTACTTTTGTTTTTTCCCAGACAGGTGGAAAGCGAAACGTGTTTTTCAAAGTTTTGACGATGCGTTTACTTTTATTTTTATTTTATTAATTGTTTTTAATATTTTATAATTCTTTATTTTTTTTTATTATTTTATATTCTGATTATTTCTGATTAATTAATTAAAAATATATTTATTTATTTTAACAAGAAAATTATGTTTACGGAGACTATCCAATGACCATTTTACCTACAAGTGATGATTACAAACTTGGTCCTCATGAGACACAGAAACCAGTTTGTGTGTTTGTGTGTGTGTGTGCATGCATGTACATGTATTCCTATCTTTATCGGGACATTGATATGTTTACACATTTATGTCATGGGGTCATTTGACACCATGGGGACCAAACTTAAGGTCCCCACGAGGGTTAAATATAAATGTAGGTCCCCACTAGTCACTATGCAAATCATGTGCCCTATAAACACATTAACTTTTTTTTCCAGAAGTCCCCATAAAGCATGAGGGAAATTGGTGCAACGTGAATTTGGTTTTTTTGAAAGGTTTGGAGATGTGTTTATTTTTAAATATATTTATTTATTTATTTATTATGTTTATTATGTTTTCATTTTAAACTATTTTAAAATATGTTTTTCTATTTTTGTATTATTAAAAACAAATTACAAATATGTCAGACATGGTAACGTGTGTGTGTGTGTGTGTGTGTTCTGCTCGCCTACCCGTTGTTGGATCTGGGCCGTGTACGTTGGCTGCCTCGCTCTCCTCTCTTTGTGGGCCAGTCCATCGTCTGAAAAGAATCTCAGGCTTTCAAGGCTTTTTTGTGAACTCCTCATCAAAGCCTCCGCAGACGTTGTTCAGCCATATTTGAAGTCAATATCCTTTTACTTTGGATGAAATCTTCTGGTCATGGCTCTATGTCTTATAACTCATTTCCAAAAAATTAAAAATAAAAAAAATCTATTGTATATTATGTACATTCTCCATCCTAAATGAGGCAGGTTTTTTTTCTGAAACTAAAAAGACTCAGTTAAATTAACCATTTTTTTTATTGATATATTTTCAAGATCTTTGTGTTGCTTTTACATTGTGGGGAAACCTTGAAGCATAAAAGGAAAAACCACAGTGACCTTCATAAAAACCCTGGAAGGATGGACTGAACATTTGTTAGAAATCCCCTCAGGATTTTCACCCACTGAATTCTAAACTCTGCCAAAGTTCCTGCATCTTATTATTTCTAATAGAAACGATAAGATTTGCACTAAAAAGTCTCCCGTAACATTTCAAATGTAAAAAATACCGGGGCAAAATGGGGTCACTTTTTTGAAGTGGATCATTAAATTGTTGAACTTTCAGCACCGACAGTTTCTTTACTTGACAATTAAATATATCTGTCTTTCTTCTTGTTCTTTGAGGAAAAAAAATAAGTGCCCTATTGTTTTGTTTCAAATAGAAATTCATACTTCGCACCTTCAGCTTTTTCTTCTAAATCACAAACCCAGCATTCCTTCTCCAGCAGAAGGATAATCAATATGGTTGAAGCTTTCCTCTCATACTGGCTTCTCTGATGATTTAGCCAGAAACGCAGCCAGTGGAATATTGGAAAAGTGAGAGGGGGATATTTTTTTGGAAAAAGGGGGAGAATAGACGCACTGGCAAGACGATAGGGGATGATAGAACCAGCGCCGGCTGTGCACACGGGCAGTAAGATGACACTTCCCGTCCCATTGAAATGCTGAAGACCGCTTTGTCATTCCCCTAATTGGATGTGATTGTATTATAACTGGGAGGGAATGATCCCACTTGCTGACAGGGGCAAATCAGGATGCGTGTTCTACCACAAATTACCTCTTATTGAATTAATTTTATCTGAATAAAAGTTGGCAGAGCGCTGGCACATCATGGAGTAGAAATTGCAGCATTGTTTGGACAGAACTGTGACAGCGGGTCAGACAATGTACAGCCTGTAGCATGGGAAAAAATTATTAGACCACCTCTGGTTTTCTTCAATTTATTATTTGTTTTAATGCACGATACAAGTAAAAGGTGCGTTTTTGAAAATATGTTTAGTTTAGAGATTTTTTTTTTTTTTTTTTACTTAAAGGAGTCACTCCATGGTTATTTTTTTAGTATGACTATGTTCTCCATTGTTATTGAATGTATTGTGTGTTGGTTCTATTTAAAAAACGTTGTTTCCAGCTGTTTTTGGAGAGTAGAAAAATGACTTAAGGTCAAACAACCAGTACTTCCTCATTCATGTCTATGACGCAGTGATGATTGGCTCAGAATGCATGAAGGAACACTCCCCCCTCCCCTCTGGCTCCGTGTGTGTTTATCATCCCAGAGTGGCATCCAGTTAGGTTTTGTGTTGTTGCTTGTTTTGAAAACATGCAGGAAAAAAACAGACTTTATTTCCACACAGAGCATATGAAACTGTTTGATCCACCATTTTCTTTCTGTTTGTGCAGCAGCTACTGTGGCGCCGTCTTCTCTTGTAGATGCTAATGCTAATGCTACTTCAGATTCACTGCAATGGGGGACGGGCTTAACCCCACGTGGGTGACGCCAGTGACCTTGTGACGTATAGTGGACAGACTTTTTTGAATGGCTCGTTTCTCTGTGTTGTTTTCTATGAATGATAGTACATCCATCCAGTGAAGGCGACACATCTGCAGCAAATGCATTAGACTCCTGTGTTTTCAAGACGGGTCAGGTGCGATGCGGTTGACGCGCTGGGGGAGAAGGCGCAGCGAGTTCAGGAAGTGGTGAAGTCTGGGCGGAGGGTTCTGTAAAGCCTGGAGCTTTTTTTCTGGAGAAAATGCACCTGGCGGAGGTGCATTTCATTAAAAGTTAACACTTACAGAGTTCTAAAATACATGGGCAACTCAGTAAAATAAGTCTCTTGTCCATTCATATAATTTGTAATTTAGTTTTCATAAAAATCCTGGCTTGTCTCATGAACCCAAATATGTCTCGTCACACCCTTATTTCACAAAAAAAAGTGAATAACCTGAATAAATATGAACATTTTGAAATGTCGGAGTGCGACTTTATCCATATTTTTACTGTTATTGTATATTTTGTGTATTTGTAGATCCACTCTGATCTGTAAATTGAATAATTTACATTTGGATCATAATGTAAAGACAGTGTTTTGAAGTAGATCTGTGACTAATATTCCTTTGGATTAAAACCTATTCTCTTGTTCATTCTAAGAATTTCACATTTTGACCTCAGACTTATCTTGAAAACTTGATCCAACCAGTATTTGACGTGAATTTTCTTTATCAGTAACACATTTCATTAGTTTTATTCCAGAAGTATTTTACTTGTAGACCAGTGTAATATTTTCCACACGCTGACCTTAAATAAAAAGAATAAGTGATAAACTATTTGCTCACAACTTACCCATGTATTGTCTCACTGGTCTAGTGAGTGACATTTATAAATACAATAGGTGTATTATGTTACAGTACGTCACCCAGACTTTGTTTCAATAAAAGTTGCGTTAATGGAGTCGGATGAGACGATTTCAAGCACCAATCTGTGCAGAATGGTGACTATAAAGTTCTTTTTCATCTCACACCTGCTGTAAAGGATAAGTGCCTTATTAGAACTTCAGCGTTTTAATTAAATTTAAAGTAAAATGTTGTCTGGAAACAGAGCAATGGCACTGTTTCACTCAGTGAAGTAGTTCCTGAAAGCTCTACCATAAAACTACAAAAGACATAAAGCACTTTAAAGAGAAGTAATGCAAGCTGTCAGGTAACCAGAATCAACAGAACACTTATCCACCACTATATCGAGTACAGAAATAATATAATATCATTAATAATTACTGATTATATGAATGTAGAAGTAAAACAAAAGGAAAAAAAACACAGGCCTATGGTTGAAAGTAGTGTTGATACTAATTGTAGGTTGTGTTTTGTTTTATAAGAAGCGTCAAAACAAAGAGTCAACAATGGACGAATATTTTACAGAAAGAAAGAAAAAAGTTCCTGACTGGATGTAATGAAGCAAAGAGATAAGAAGCTACTACTGCATGAATACTGGAGCCGATTATTCAGGTCAATTATACGGTGTCATTGATTAATCGGTATCAGCCAATACGTAGCTGATGTATTAGCATTTTTTGCTGCAGAGTTTCTGTCACTCGCTGCAACTGTGTGTGCGTGTGTGTGTGTGTGTGTGTGTGTGTGTGTGTGTGTCCAACAAGGACCACTAGTCCCACTCCAGGCCACCCCTGCCCCACATACACTCCAACAAGGACCACTAGTCCCACTCTAGGCCACCTCTGCCCCGCATTCTCTCCAACAAGGACCACTAGTCCCATTCCAGGCCACCCCTGCCCCACATACACTCCAACAAGGTCCACTTGTCTCCACCCCAACCAATATTGGATTTCACCCATTATATCGGATATTGACTTTATTTACCCACCAACTTTGGTATCGACATCAACTCCAAAAATCCAATATCGGTCGGGTTCTACTGGTAACTAAGGAAATTAATGTTTCCAGTGGGACTTTTCCACACATGACCTGGAAACAGCTTTAAACTATTGAGTTTACGAGTCAACAGTGGTTGAGGAGACATTGAGTGTCACTTTTGTGGACATCGAATAATCAAATGTGATCAGATTCCTATATGGGTCCAATTTTCTAAACCCGTATTCACCCGTATCTGTAAAGCTGAGTCCCATGACCCAACCCATTACCCGTATTTTTTCCCCACGTGCCCGTACCCATGTATATTAGACCTGGAACCTGACCCCACCCATGATTACACAGTAAGTCACTTTTAAGCACTTTATTTTTGGCTAAAACTCACACCATCAATAAATGTCTATAACAGTTGAGCTCATAGGTTTACACTTCAGAGTCACTTCAGAGTCAACTCTAAATTTTTATTGCAAGGAATTTTCAGATTGTAAAAGGTGATAAACTTGAAAGTAAAACGACGAGATGAAATGTAGTTTATTTAATGGGTCAAACTTCAAACTTACATCCTGTAACGCTTTCTTCTTTCTATGTAGAAACAAATCAAATGTTCCCATTATAAGGCTTTGAGCAAATTAAATTAAAATGCAACAAATCATGCTGTGCTTTTATATATTTGTATATATAATTGGTAGGTTTTCCCTTGGAAGCTTAGGGTTTAGAGTTAATTTGACTAAATATTTCATAAATTTATGAGCATGCAGTGGTGCTCATAAATTTACATACCCTGACTGAATGCACATGGAACAGTCTTGGATGTTCCAACATCACAATAACTCAAAATATAAGAGGAAAGTCAACCTGTCATTGGCTAAAGCAGAAAAAAGTGTAGGTGAACACATGTGACCTCAACATTATTCAGTACATTTACATGCACATGGAAGTCCAACTATTGGCTGTAATCGAGCTAAGGATTTACAGGGATTATCCAGAGTTTCCCAGAAGTTCCAGTTTACATGGAATGAATATTACATAACATATATATATATATATATATATATATATATATATATATATATATATTCTTTTTTTTTTCTTTTTCTTTTTATTGATATACTATATGTTGAATGTTGCAGCGTTACACCGAGACAAATTCCTAGTTGTATACTACATGTGTACTATACGAACAATGGCAATAAAACTCTTTCTGATTCTGAGATGATAAAATAAATTAAAAAGCCCAGATGACAAAGTGCTGATGTGCATAACATTGTAAAGATTTTCCACATTTGACCGTCTGAATATTCAGGAATGGTGTGAGTTACTTCAAAATAGATCCCATTAAATTGTGTTGAATGTAGGTCAAAGGTCACAGTTACCAAAAATGTGTTTTCACAATGATAAGACACGCGGGGGGGGGGGTAATATCCTGAGGACAGAAGAGTTACCAAGATCTACGAATGACACCCCCCCCCCCAACCTACCCTTAAAATGTCATCAAAATCCGTCCATAAGTTTTTGAGTTATGTTGTACACAAACAAACAAACAAACCAACAAACATTGGCAAAAACTTAACCTCCTTGGTGAAGGGACTAAATAAATGACACATCAGTCAGATTTGTCCAACATTTCCATAACATTCAAAAGGGAGTGGGGGGAAATAAAACTTATTAAATCCCACCCTTTGATAAAAAAAAAAAAAACTGACAGCATTATGTTCCAAATAACAGACACTAAATATAAAACAAACAAACAATATGGATTGATTAGATTTGATGTTTGACACGTCTGTCATAGATACATTGAGTCAAACTTCTTCTATTCTTTTGTAAACACGAATCACCCGACAGTACACCCACGTCGTCACTGCCGCGAATCCAGAACCACGTTTTGGTCCAAAGCCGCTGTGACTAACGAGCTCCAGCCTCGACCAGATGAAAGAGAGAACATACGAGTGTATATATGTTTGGCAGCCACATTTAATTAAAGCTAAAGGTATTGAATATCATTACTGATTCTAATAAACAAATGCCTCTATCAGCTCCAAGTGGACACACACACACACACACACACACACACACACACATACTCCTTGAACGTCTTAATCGCAGTTAAGCTGTCATCGTAAAATTTAAAGTCTCTCCTGGCAAATAAAAGGACGCATTTCTTTGTGGGATGTGTCTGTCGGAGGAAATTGTCTCATCTGCTGTAATAGATGACGAGCGTCAGATAAGGAAGAAGCGAAAGTATCAGGTAAGCAATTAAACTGAAGCGCCCTCTTTGTCATCCTCCTCTCATCTCCTTGTGTTCTTCCTCCTTCTCCTGCGCTCTGCTCAGCATTCATTAGGCCTGGCATCCCCAAACACTGTTTTATCTACAGGAAACTTTACTGCATTGAACTCCTGATCACCCTGATAAACCGCCGGGCTAATTAAACAGAGGCTCAAACAATGTGTTCCTCCATGTGTATATGCATATTTATGTGTGTGTGTGTGTGTGTGTAATCCATAGAGTGTGTCTTTTTTATCTCCACTCCAGTTCCTCCTCCTCTCTCTCTCTCTCTCTCTCTCTCTCTCTCTCTCTCTCTCTCTCTCTCTCTCTCTCTCTCTCTCTCTCTCTCTCTCGCTCGCTCGCTCTCTCTCTCCTTGTCTGTCGGGCTCAGGGAAATGATGCTGAATGCTGAAAATATGGCACACGCTGAAAGCAGCATTTAAATCTTGACAGTGGCTGGGATTAGCTAGGTAACGAGGAGGACAGCTTGGGAAAAACAAGCCGACGAGGTGAAGTCGAGGACAGGGAGGAGGCGGAGGAGGAGGAGGAGGAAGATTCTGGGGAAAAAATGGGACAAATTTCAGCTCTTGAGTTTCATAATTGTCCCTGAAAACTATCTCCATTTTCAAAAACTTTCACTTTGAAGTGTTTCCTTTTTTAATGATTGTTAAGCTTTCGTCCCACTCCTCCCATCCTACTATACACTTCAATTGGAATGGCCCCAAGTTTTAAAGTCCTCCCGTAGCCCTTTAGTGAGCCATCATTATCTGGTTTCTGAAAAAGACACTAAAGTGGCTAAGAAGAAACGCATGAAGAAAACGAGATGCTGTTAATGCTCTACATATTCCTCCTGTTTTTTAATCAGATCACACACGCCGTGCTAAAAAGCAAACATGATTCTGGTGTGTCCTCCCCCCAAGCTACTGCCATCGGGCTGGAACCGAACTAAATCCTAATCCTCTCTGCTGCGAGTCCTCGGCAAACCTCGACTTGATGAACATGTACTGAACTGTGGACCTCCTCTTTGGTCCAGAGCGGGGCCGGTTCTGGTCAATATGGTGCCCTAGGCGAACACCCCTCTTTCCTTTTTATGGAATTAGAAATGAGCATCTGTAAACATAAGTGTTCGACATCTGATGGAGTACGTGTCCATGAATAATCACTAAGTTTAATGCTTTACTGTATTTTTCACACTATGAGGTCCTGGATTATTATACATATAGTGAAGCTAAACAGTCACAATAACTCTCAACCTTGTTGAGTTGTAAAATTATGAGATAAAAAGCTAAAATTATGCAATAAAATTCAAAATTGTGTGATAAAAAGGCCAAATTACAAGATAAAAGGTCTAAATTCTGAGATAAAAAGGCCAAATTATGAGATAAAACACAAAAATAATTGGATAAAAGACCAAAAATTATGAGATAAAAAGCCAAAATTATGCAATAGAAAGTCTAAATCATGAGATATAAAGCCAAAACTATGCAATAAAATTCAATATTGTGTGATAAAAGGCCAAATTATGAGATAAAAGCCACAATTGTGAGATAAAAAGTCAAATTATGAGATAAAAAGCAAAAATTATGCAATAAAATTCAAAATTGTGTGATTAAAAAGGCCAAATTATGAGATAAAACACAAAAATAATTGGATAAAAAGCCAAAAATTATGAGATAAAAAGCCAAAACTATGCAATAAAATTCAATATTGTGTGATAAAAGGCCAAATTGTGAGATAAAAGCCACAATTTTGAGATAAAAAGTCAAATTATCAGATAAAAAGCAAAAATTATGCAATAGAATTCAAAAGTGTGTGATAAAAAGGCCAAATTATGAGATAAAAAGACAAAATTGTGAGATAAAAAGCCAAAATTGTGAGATAAAAAGTCAAAATTATGAGATAAAAAGTCAAAATGATGAGATAAAAAGCAAAAATTATGCAATAAAATTCAAAATTGTTTGATAAAAAGGCCAAATTACGATATAAAAAGTCAAAATTATGCAATAGAAAGTCTAAATCCTGAGATAAAAAGACCAAATTATGAGATAAAGTCAAACTAAACACAAACAGAATTAATCCATATATAAGGTGCACTGTGAGAAAAAGAGTCTTTTAATTGCACCTTATAGTCCAGAAAATACAATAGCTTAATATTCTAATTCTGTGGGACTTGACGCCCCCAAGACATTTGGTGCCCTGTGCGACCGCCTAGTCGACCTATGCCTAACACCGCCCTGGTCCAGAGATGAATGATGTCGAGAAGAAATAAAAAACAGAAAGATTGAGAAGGAGAGTCAGGAAGAAAAACTTTCCAATTACTGTGCAGATCTTCAAGAGGGGTGCGTTGTCTGACATCTACATGTGCAAAAAAGGGCAAGAATGCACATGCAGTATACACACACACTCACACACACACACACTCACACACACACACACACACATCTCCATGATGGACTTGTGGTTATTGGCGAGGCAACAAAAAAAAAAAAAAAAAAAAAAAGGAAATAGGAGGTTACACCATATGCCCGCCTGCCTGTATGTGCACTGCATATGCAAAGCTTCATGTTTAATTTATGAGCTGTTATGCAATCTCTATGTCAAGTCCTTACAGTGTGGCTGAAATTTTATGCAGACAGCACAGGCGGGGTTTTTTTTTTTGGTTTTTTTTTCCATTTTATAATACAGGCTTCACATTGACATATACTGACATGTATTCCATTATGTCACTCACAGTAGAATAAAAAAAAAGGCCAAACCCACTTCAACTCAACTGACACACACTTAACTTTACACTTTGGTAACAGTTTGCTGTCGTCTTTGACTGGAAGATAAAATGACAATAATAAAAGCCTTTCCTGCAGAGACGGTGAAAGTGTAGGAAAAAAAAAGTCATTATGAAAGGTTTGTTGAATACAGGGTGTATACGTCGTAGGAGCGTGAAATGACATGCTCTTCAAACAAGGTCACATTTACATTGTATGAGGTTGTTGTTGTTGTTGTTTTCTACAGCTGGTATTTTTCAGTCACCTTGGATTTTGCACCGGATTTCTCTATATCTGATATTTAGATTTTTACCTTGTGTCCAGTTTGTTCAATATATAATTTACATAAGAATTCAGAACAACCCAAACTTTAACCCCTGGAAAAGTCATTCTGGTTTAAGGTAACCACTAATAATTATTATATAATTAATAACTATATAATTAGCCAAGATGACATAAACCACAACAAGATTCAAACCCTACGAATAAATTGTCCAATGTCAACAAATGATTGTTTAACGGAATCTGCAAGACAGATAAGGTCACCGTCCGTATTAAAGACATTATTTTGTTGACCATGTTCCTCTAAGGCACCGGTGTCAAACTGCGGTCCTCAAGGGCCGGTGTTTTAGATGTTCCCTTCTTCCATTAGACCTGGAGCCCATTGTATCATTACCAGTGTTCTGCAGAACTGATGAGGAGCTGATTATTAACTCTTTAAGGGCGTATTCACACTGCACTCAGAAAATCCGGACTTTCGGACTTTCCAGGAAAGTTCGAACCTTATTGACAAGTGTGAAACCTCCCCCGAACCTTGGTCCGGACTAAAGACCGAGTCTCTGGTCCGAGCTGAGGAGGTAGTCTCGGTCCGGACCAAGGTTCGCTGGTGCACAGTGTGAAACGTCTGTTTAGGAAAGTCCAGACTATCGGACCAATTACGTCACAGTCACATGCGCGGAATCTAGTCAACGTCCAAGCATGAGTCGCGGGAATACATGGGTAGACGAGGAAACCAGGAATTTCATTGAAATTTGGTCGGATGATACTATAAAGACTGAACTGGAGACAAGCCGCTGGTGGGAACACTGGTATGAGAGTTGGTAACATTGCCAAAATAGGGCAAAAATTATGAAACTAGTAACTGGGTCCATTTCCTGCAACAGTGTAGCGCGCTCATCTATTAACCAATCAGGGTCGAGTATAGAGAGACGCACGCTGTACACGCATTGACGACATGACGTTCTAAAGTCCGTTGGTCCATTTGATTCAATACAGTGTGAATGAAGACTGTAAATAAAGTCTGGATTATAAGTACAGTGTGAAAAGGCAAAAAAAAAGGTTCTGGTCCGAACCTTGGTCCGGACTTTACCATGTGAATACGCCTTAAGTGTCAGCGCTGATGCGTTCTGAATGGATGATTTAGTTTAAATATTCAGAAAAATTCTACCATTGTCCTTTTAGTTTTGTGGGTGGAAAAGGTGTCAAAAAAAAAAATTAAAGGCAAAATTTAAACTGCTGGGACCAAATTTTAATAATAGTTTTTTTAGTTGTTTTTTTTCAAAATGTTCTACATTATTTTGTAAATATGTATTAGTTTTTTGTTCATTTTGTTGCTGATTTTGTTTTTTTCTCCATTTTTTTTCATGTCATTTTTTTATTTTCTGCCATTTGTGTCGTACTTTGCTCATGTTACCAAGTATTTTGTTAGCTTATTATTAATTTTTGTTTGTAATGTTCCTCATTTTATTTCAGTTTTTAATTGTTAAAATCTCAGGAGTTAAAGGGTTAAACTGAATCACACAGAAGAGAGAAATCTCTAAAACATGCAGGACACCGGCCCTCTACACACTGGTACAGTAGGAGAAGCTACTGAAATGCAGTCGAAACAAAACACATGTTTAAAACTTTTTAAATTTAACATTTTCTCTAAATTAGCAGCCCAGAAATTAGAAGACCCATAGTTATTCTTAGGTGGTCCGGTGGAAATATATCGCTTGGAATGTAAATTTAAATATTTTTAAAAATAAATCTAACCCCAACCAGCCTATTGTCATGTACCTGTAATAAATATCTTCAATAAATAATTGTTTTTTGACTTGAACAGTTTTTTCTCCTTTTATGATACAACGCTTCCACAACATTTATCCATAACCATTCCATTTATTTCAAGTCATTTACACCTGAATGTAAATTTTCCCACTGAAAAATATTTAAAAATCATATACATTAGTTGCAAATGTTAATGATTTCTGGAAAAAAGAATACATAAATTAATGTTAGTCATAAAGGATTACATTTTGTTGAATAAGCATGATTTTTTTTTCATATAAATCAATCCCTTTAGGAAACCATTACATTTAACTTGCTGACAAAATAATAATAAATATATATAAAAATGTGGTATAAGCTCTTCATTTGTTTTCTTTTCCTTTATTATAAAGTGTATGTCCATAAATAAAAATGTGCAAATGCTGCAAAAATAGACCAAAATTGCAGGAGGTTCAGTTTTAGAGCAAAATGAGTGATGGAAGTTAAATTAATAAAATTGTTATAAATGTAATACAAAATTGTTAAATGAGGAGTGGTGACTCTGAAAACCTTATTTTGTCTTTATTTTGTTCTGTATTTTATTTATTTTAAAGATGAACTGCTCAAATAAAAATAAAAAATAACTGAACCATGTTTGTTTTTATTCTTATATATAATTACATAATAATAAACCAACATTATATTTATTCATTTTATTACTAATGTACATCAGGATGAATATTTACTACTTTATAAACCATTATATTCACCAGGGTTTGGTGAATGTAAATATGAAACT
This sequence comes from Siphamia tubifer, assembly GCA_020466265.1. Classification (NCBI taxonomy): domain Eukaryota; kingdom Metazoa; phylum Chordata; class Actinopteri; order Kurtiformes; family Apogonidae; genus Siphamia; species Siphamia tubifer. The sequence goes on from CM035803.1 coordinate 43,936,511, forward strand.
GGTGGTTTTCAGGTTAAGGTTGGATAAGGAAATATCATGTGATGTAAAACTGCTGCCGAACCAGTCATAAAAATCTTCCAAAAACTGGACGGTTCAAAGCCCGCGTCCACTGGCGCTGTTGCAGAAATTGTGCTGGTGTTGGTCAAAGGCAGATGGATGTGGTGAAGGACGTGAGGGCAGTGGGTGCGTAGGAAATGAAGATGATAAAAGGTCAGATGGAGGCAGATGACGACCCCTCCAGGGAGCAGCTGAAAGTAGTAGTAGAGCATAGAAATCAAACATTTGGATGAATGACATTATTTCATCTCCGGCTTCTTTAAAATTGATGTGAAACTTGAGGGGCATCGATGTTAAAGGCTACGATATGTCTTTTCCAACACCTGCTATCTCCCTCCCACCCCTATTAACCCACAAAGACCCTGTTGTGTCAGTTCCCAAATGAATTTTTCTCTTTATTTAACCTCTAAGTGATTCATCATCATTTATTATCATTTAATCCTCTGTGTTTTGTTAGTTTTCTGTGAATATCAGGTGTTTTCCGTTATTTAATTCGCTAGATTTTTATGAGAAGCTCAGATAAAAATTGAGGGAGAGAGAGAGAAATAGGAGGAAAAATAATGACTTTTTCCAGTAAAAATATTAACTAAACATAAAATCAAAAGTCTAGATCCACTTTTATTGATCCAATTTCAAGGATTTTACTACTGGATCAATGTTGTTCGAAGATGACAGTGTTTCCATGGTAACTACGGAGCCTCTGAACGCCCGAATGGGTCGTATGTGACGACTGTGAAAAGATGACAAACTGTATTTTACACCAATTATTTACATGTGTTGGTTTGATTAGTGGATTAACAGGTATTAAACATGTAAGATCAGTAGATACTTTTGATCAATGGTGGCTGTTTGGGTCTTTATTGGAAGACTGAGTTGTGTTCAATATATATTTATTTAATTTTACCTTATATTTCTAAAGATAAATAAGTTCAATAATAAAAGAAGATAATCTAAATACAAATACAATATGTATTTGTAATTCATTATTACTATGATGATTTTTATATTACTATGAAACATTTATGTTTATATGTTAGGGCTGTCAAAATTAACGCAGATTAATCCACTATCATGAATGATCTGAATTTTTTTTTAAATGCAATTAAATGGAACAAGTTGTTTTGTTGGAACTGTTGAATGTGTTACAAATATTCATATATTATATAACTTTTTTTTTGGGGGGGGGGTCTGTATTTTAGAAGACTTTTTGAATAAGTTTTGGATCTTTCATAGCTTTTTGTGTTTGTTGTTTTGTAAATGTGAGTGTCTGTTAGTACATTTTGTTATATATATATATATATATATATATATATATATATATATATATATATATTTTTTTTTTTTTTTTTATTTCTTCATGTATTTTTGTCAGAAATTTTTGTCAAAAAAAAAAGCACATAAATGCAAAACATACATTAGTCGGGCATTCTGCTAGCACTAGGCTAATGCTAGCACTAGGCTAATGCATGGGCCAGGTTGTACAAACACATTAAAGGAGCACTTTTATACCAATCTTTTCTACACACATACAGTGTTATAATGTCACATGTCGAGTGTAAACCTCAGCAAAGTTACAAAACATGAGCTATAGTGTTTATGTCGTAATCCTCCAACCTGTTTTCCTGCCGCTCTAAACAGCTCATTATGAGATGTGTACAAAACCTGACATCAGGTTGAAGCATCCAATTGGGCCGAATGCTCCAACAGTGTGGAACCGACCCCAAAACACGCCCACCTGGCATATAATTCAAACTTTCCTGTGAGTTACGTAGCATAGTATCTGTGGTAATACTCACCAAACTGACACTACTTGGTCCATTCTCCTCAGCTGTGGTGGATTTTTGTCTTGTTTTTCATTGTCCGGGTCAGACTCGGGGTCCAACATGTATGGACGCACATCAAAGTTGGACATGTTTATAGCGCTGTAATGTAACGTAACATGGAAATGGTCCAAAATATGAATGTGCTGATTCCTCGTGGTTCAATAGTGAGAGACAGACTGAAAAGCGTGTCCTGACAGCTCTGTGTACAGTAGCCTATGTTAGCTTACCACTATCACACTGTAAACAAACATACAATACAAACCCCCCGCAGAAGCCTCCACTGAGCTGACCAATCAGAGAACAGCGACATTGGCCAGAAGCCAAAACTGAGCATGGACGCTGGTATGAGATAACTATTGAACATGGATTTTATTTTGAAATGGGAAACAGATGTTATGATAAGTTGTTCTACTACAGATGCTAAAAGAGTGAAGTTGCCGCTACAATGCTGTTAATAAAAGCTATGAGTCAGATGAGAGGATTATCATCATTTCTTCAGGAAACATAATGAACAAACATTACAACTATGGATGTTTTTTTCAGCTGGAAATCATACAGAGTTAAAACTGAGTATAATACGTCGCCTTTAACTGCAGATATATTCACTTTTTTCAGTTTGTTCATGCAAAATTTAGCACAACTAATATGGCTTAAAAGTCAATATTTCATCATATTTAATCAAAATGAATTAGTTAAAAGCAAACCCTGTGATTAAATTGATTAAAAATGTAAATCTTTTGACAGCTCTATTGTAAATACTTTTGCTACTGTTGTGATAATGAATTTTATGTGAGTAACTGGAACCCTTCTATTCTATTCTATTCTATTCTATTCTATACAAAGATAAGTTGTATATGTTTCCTGTCTCCTCATTCACTCCCTGGTTACAGACATTTCACTGTGTCGTCCGAAATTCTTCCTATTTTTGCCACTGGCTGATAGATGTACTGTCAGTTTTTGATCTGTTACAAAATTTCTGAAAGGTACGTGAGGGCGGGATTTAGACAGTGACAACCAAGGCCATTACTGTCATATCTTACACAACCTTCAGACTTTGTTCAATACCAATCAAGGAAGGGCACAGAACTGCAACCTGTGATTGAAAAAGTCATCTTCACTGTTGCATTTACTCGGCACAACGACAGACATAACACTGATTTGGTGCAAAGAAAAGTGGTGAAGATGTGATGGGTGTAGTGATGCTGCTTGGGAGGGGGCTGATCGCTCCCCCAGGGTTCACACTCCCCCACTGATGTCCCAAAGCTTCTGATTTCACACTATATTACTGTTTGTGAGCTAAAGCTTTCCTACACAATTTCTATTTTCATACCAAATCCATCCATATATATATATATATATATATATATATATATATGAATGCAGATTAATCCATCATCATGATTAATCTGATTAAACATTTTACCGCAGGTAAATGGAACAGATATTTTCTTTCCAATTGTTTTGTTGAAATGGTCACAGCTGTTGAATAAACATATTAATTGAACACATATATAATTATATTTCATAACAAAGGTTTTGGATATTTTATCACCTTTTTGGTGTTTATTTCTGGATGGATTGGATGGATTGTGTTTGGATTTTTTGTGTTATATTTTTGTGTGAATTTTAGCATGTTTTTTTCCTTGATCTTTTGTGTTTCTTAGTCTATTTTTGTGTTAAGTTAAAAACTAACAAACATACAAACCCTATGATAAAACACTTGACTGACATAAAGTATTTTGATTACGATTAATCAAAATTAATCCAAAGCAATCTTTTGATTAATCTGATTAAGTATTTTAATCATTTGACAGCCCTTATAAATATATATATTATGCAGGATTTGTTTGCAATACTTTATTTATTTAATAATGTATTTATCATGTGTAATATATATGTAATTTTAATTAACTTGTAAATGTTTTTATGTATGATCTATTTAAGCCAACCATAAACTAGTGTTGACTATTAGCACTTATGCTACATACACTACTGTCCTTGTGATTGTAGGAATGTAATTTATGTCCATATTAAATAAAGTTTTAATAAAAAAAAATAGTACATCATCGTGCACACACATGAAATATGATTTGATGAGAATTTAGGTCACGTTAAGGACTTTGTGACAATAAATTAAATATTGATTAAGTCTACAATAAGGGGGCAATTAATCTAAGTACAGAGTATTTATCATATTAATGAGAGATGATAGGGACAGGTCCATCCAGTTTGGAAATAAAAGGCCACCATTGGCCCCATTTATCAGTCTAACCTTAGTTGTCACAGATATGTCCAGGCTTTGGCTCTGTCACTTTACTGTCTTGTCAGCGAGAAGCCCACAGAGGGAGCACAGACAAGCCCTCTGAACTCTACCACTCACTGGTTCAAACCCTGACACATCAAACACTGCCTGACTTGACAGAGTGACAGAGTCGACTCCTGGAATACTGACCAGAAAAAGACCACAGAGGATGATACACAAGGTCACCTGCTTTGTCCGGCAAGAGTTAGCACACTATAGAGTTTTAACCCATAAGGACCCAGGCTTACTTTTCTGTCAGCTCCAAACTCAATATCTAACCTTCCTTTAGTGATTCATCACTATTTATTGTCATGTTTTCTTCCTTATTTTGTTTTGTTTTTTTCCAGTGTAAATCATGCATTTTCATATATTTAATTCACTGATCATGTGAATGTACTGTGCTCGTTTTTTTCTCTATGTGTTTGCTTGTGCATCTGCTGCCTTTTTCCTTTTCCTCTTGTCGATTAGTAATCAATGTGATGGATTGGTGATTGATATTGAAGGTAGCGCGGTTGCTTCATTACCTGATCAGCATGGGATGGGTCGGTCAAACAGAATTTGTGTTCCTTGGATATGTAACATGACAAATAAAGCTTCTTGATTATCTTATGTTTATTGAACCCACAGATTAAAGTTGAGGATTATTATATCAAAAACAGAGAAAACTGAGGAAAGATTGATTTGTAATTTTTTTTTTTTCTTCCAGCAGATATCAATAACAGAACATAAATACAACTGTGTCCATCCACTGTTATTGATTTAACTCCATGGGTTTTACTGATGAATCGATGTTGTTTCCCCGGTAACGATGAAGCCTCTGAATGTCCAAATGGGTCACAGCTGATGACCATGAAAAGATGAATAACTGTATTTACAACAGTCATTTACATGGATTAACTCAGTGGATCATCAGGTATTACACAGACAGTTCCATTAGTAGATGGTTGAGGTTAAAGGTTGTTCAACATCCACCAACAACTAACTTGAAATATATTTATTGATCTGAAATGTTTCATAACTTCTGATCAATATAGTCCTATCAATACATGTTTCATCTTTTCATGGTCGTCATAAGCGACTCATTCCGTATGTTTACATGGTGCTTTTTTATTCAGAATTATTTATTCCGAATGAAGTAATTCAGAGTTAAAGCTATTTCCTTCATGTTTACATGAACATGTTAATTCCAAATAAGTATTTACATAAGAAACAGGTTTATTCTATTATAGTTAATTGGGCTTCATTGTACAAAAATACTTCTGGAATTAATCAATTTCGTAATTTGAAGTACCACTGTACTTAACTTCGCCGTTACTCCAACTCTTGCATCGTACAGCCATCTCGGAAAATGTTCGTACACTAATCCCGGCAGCGTGGAATATGTGCGATATCAACGCAATATATGTAAGTCATCGTGACAAGACCAGGAGCACACGATTCAGGCGAAAATATTTTTTGCCACTAGAGGCAGGCTAGTTTACTAGGCTATCATAACATTTGAGATTGTGTAAAACTTAAACTTTATATTCCCACCACTATATTTGAAACGACTTGTGAATAAAAATGTGAGCCCACATTCCTCCGCTCTTCGGACATAACCGGATCAAGCTTGCATTAAAATCTATATATCCCCTCTGATGGACAAATAAGGATTAAGTCTGTATTTAATCTTTGCTGCTCCAGTGTAAATGACTTAATTCTGTAGTTCAAGGGTACTGTCAGTTTTCCACTTTGGAAGTTCTGCAGAGTTTCCTCCTCATGATCTTGACTCCCATTTTAACACCAAAAACAAAGCCCATCACGGTCTCGTAACGCTATTATTCCTAACAATAAGAGTGGAAAATACGATAATGATTGCGCCAGCGTCACACTAAGCATGGTGTTGGCTTGTTAGAGTTATATTAGAGGACAGGACAGATGTAGGGAGGCGGGTACTGCGAGACAACAACAACATAATCGACTCAGGAACATTGAACGCTCCCCCGTTACCGTGTCCTCTTATCCTTGTGGCTCAGCAGAAGCCTTTGTTATTTCTACAATAGTGGCATTGTGCTGGCATGTCATCCTTTCACGGTCATTGTTTCTCACCTTTAGCTAGGCAGCGAGGAAGGATGGAAGTCTCTACGGAAAAGACTGCAACCTCCAATCATGTTTGTGCTTTAAAATGACTCAATCTGACCTTAAAAAAATGACTAATTTGACCATTAATGACAAACAAAATCCCCCTCAAAATGCATCAGTCACTGGTTTTTACCATTTATTTGCCCTTTACCTGTTTAGCTCTTCTTCATCTCTTTGTCCTACCTTTCATTTCTCTTTACCGTGTTTCTTTCCGAGCTCATTTCCTCTCAGCCACATCACCCATGTGCCAATAGTGATATCTGCGAGTCGAGGGACCAGAGAAATTTCCAGACACACATACACACACAGATATATATGCGCACACCCAGTCATTACAGAGCAGCAGCTGGAGTCTGAGGCAGTATTAATCCTATTTCTGCTTGTTAATGGGATTATGTCTTTTAATTAAAGGCAAGTGGAGAGCAATTATGAGCAGTGAGAGGATGTGGCACAGTTCACAGACATGTTACCGTGTCAGTGTTCAAGGTGCTCTCATGAAGGTGGACTGGGATGTGCTTGAACTACAGTAGAGTTACTGTGTAAGCCACCGAGCTACGTCTTTCCAAAGCTTAATATCAGATGTGTGTGTAATCTCTGGGTTGATAAGAAGTTCCCTGAGTTTTTCTAGGAAGAGCTTAGTCAGATGTGAGTGTTGGTGGTGAAATCCTGACTGCCTTGGGAATAAGCAGCAGCTGTGAACAGATGAGTTCTTCAGGTAATGAGGTACACAGCCCATTCTACAGTGTTAAAATTAACTCTGAGAGTGTTCATGTTGTCCCAATCTTTATGGTGGTAATTTCACATTCCCTAAAGTGTGGATAGTTTCAGTGTTAAAATAACTCTGAGGGAGACAATGAAAACAGAAGACGCAAAAGTGGAGCCTTGTCTTCATCTGCGTTTAGACGAGTGTATTCAGGAGGAAATCGTTTATACGAAGATGCAACAGTAGGCGAAATACGATTGGATATGTTTGCCGGGCCACTAGGTGGCACTGTGATAGAACGCTGGCATGTCGTTTTATGTTTCCTGGGGGAACACAACCAAACTAGCGGCTACCAAGAAGAACTTTATTTGGACTGATGAGGAGGTGGAATTACTTCAACAATCAACTTTAAACTATAAAACCAACAAATTACAAGGTGGCATTGATTGGGAGTCGTGTCAGACTAAATATTCTGATATAAGGTCATTGTTCATCGTACGTGATGTAAAAGTTTATGCAACGTAAAGATGTAAAGAGGCACGCAATGTCAACATCTGCGTTTCTTGCAGTTTAGATGGAGACGTGACCCAGCACATCTTCAAAACGCCCCACTCTGGAAGGAGTCTTCAGATTTTTGTGTATTCACAACCCGAAGGTCCCAGCACCGTGTAAACGAAGGCACTTCGGATAAAATATTTAGTCGTTTTTAGCCGCAATCGTCATCGTGTAAACAGTTCCTAACAACAGCCTTTTCCGTTCCCGCCCCCAGACTGGTGGATTATGGAGCTTAACGACTGTTGTCGCTTCTGTAAAAAACAATTTAGTGATTGTTGACGTTTTCTCACATTCTTCACTCATCTTTGATGAAAGGAAATGTCCCACCTTTGTTGTTGTTCTTCTATGGTTGTTTCTGGTTGTTTCTCTCTGAATCATTGCAGCGTCACTTTGTTACATCCGCCCTCTGACTCTATATTTCACCAAGATTTGTCGGCCATTTTCAGGGAAATATTACATGTGCTGCCGCTAGGAGTCTAGCATGGCTAGGCTATAGTAATGTCTTACTGCTAATTAAAATCTTTGGCAGACCATTCATTGGTCATTGTTACTAGGATTGCACGATATTAGCAAAACCTGCGATATGTGATACGGATGTACAGTAATATTAATACAATAATATTGTGGTATTTGTCGTTCATGTACATAAATGGCAATTTCATCTTCTAAGAAAAATGATCCTTCACCCATAAAGACCCAGGTCTACATTTATGTCAGTTCTGTCTGGGTTTTTAACCCTTATTAAGTGATTCATCACCATTTAGTCTTTTATTATGCTCTTGTATGTTTAAGTGAAAATCTAGTATTTTTCCTATTTGACTATTTGATCATGTAGATGTCCATAAACATTTTGGAAAACTGAATAAAAAGTGACTGTTTTTAGTCTTTCAATATATTTTGAAAACACATAAACAAAGTGTGTCCATCCACTGTCCGTTGGTCCAGTAGTTTTTTCATAAAGCTGCTGACAAACAAACAAACTGATTCAAAAACAGCAACCCTCTATCCTTCTGTGGTTGGGTAAAAAAAGAAATGATTAAACATCTTTGCAATGTGAATATTGCAACCTGCATTATCATAATAACAATATTTTGGTGATATTTTGTGAAGCCCTAATTGTTACTAGTATTGAATTTCAAATGATTTGAATATTGTATCTTCTACCAAGGATCAGGTTTACTGTAGTGTTGCTCACTTTTTCTTCGCATAACTTGCCTCAACTTGACTCTGTATGGTTTTAGCGCTTATCTACTGGGGACTGTATCTGCTAGCTGCACTTTTTTTTTTTCGTACCCAGGCTGAGTTGACACTGAAATTTCTCTGCCACCCACTGATTGGCCAAGGAAGTGTCGTCACATGTGTGACAAGCTGTGAGTGACTAATGAAACACCATACTCTGACAACAGAAAAAATGTTCAGATGCTCAGTTCACACTGTTGAAAAACACTTTTGTCTATAATTTTTTGCTTGTGTCTCGGTGTGTACCACATCTGTTGTGTATTATGTAGGGCAGGGGATAAACAATTATTTTTAAAATGATTAATTGGGTGATTATTTTATCAATTAGTTCAATTAATCTACGACTAATTGGATGTTAAACTCAACTGAAAACAGTAGACACCAGATGAGAACCAGGTTTCAACAAGGACCAGGTCCCCACGAGGAATGTGATCTGAAACAGGCAGAGACTGGGGAACGGAGAGAGTAAGCTCTGACCCATGGAGAACACAGAGCTGGAACTGGGTCTGATCTTTGCATGGAAAAGACAGAGACAGAACCGACGGCTCCTGGAAATCGGTCCACAAAGTTTTTCCTTTTTTCCTTCCACAACATACAATTACAATTACAAGCCTCCTCATTTTGATTTCTTTTCCTTTTCTTTCTCCAGATTACTTCTGTCATTTAGAACCATGTCTCCTCATTATTGAACCACGTTGCTGATTGGTCAGATACTGCTGCTGTCAATCACTGCAATAACATGTTGGGTGACAGACTCGTCTCTTTTTGTGTCTTTCATCTCTCGCTGACTTAATTGCCTACAGTATACATGTTAATGAGGGGTTAGGGCTAGGTGGGAGGACTGTATGGTTCTGGTTGAATGGTATGGTGTCTTTCTGATGCGTCGGTAAGAATGCCACTGAGACCAGAATGAAATTTTAGGATTTTAATAAACTTGAAGACAGCACAGTGATACACAAGGTCCAATTAAGGTGATAAGTTGGTCTTCTTTATTCTATTTATTTGCCTATTTAATTATGCAACCCTAACCCTTGCACTAACCATAACCCAAACCTCTAACCGTAAAGCTAACCACTAACCGTAAAGCTAATTGCTAACTGTGATACTCTAAAAGTAAAGCTAACTGCTAACCACACCCATAACCCTAACTGTAAAGCTAACTACTAACCCTAACCACTAACTGTAAAGCTAACTGCTAACTGTGACCGCAATACTCTAAAAGTAAAGCTAGCTGCTAACCATACCCATAACCCTAACTGTAAAGCTAACTACTAGCCCTAACCACTAACTGTAAAGCTAACTGTGACCGTGATACTCTAAAAGTAAAGCTAACTGCTAACCATACCCGTAACCCTAACCATAAAGCTAACTACTAACCCTAACCACTAGCCATAAATCTAACTACTAAACTCTAACTGCTAACTGTAGCTCTAACTGTAAAGCTAACTACTAGCCCTAACCACTAACCATAAAGCTAACTGCTCACCTTTTCTGTGACAAAAAGCTTCAGACTGAACAACAAGTACAGCATCACCTCTACGTATGTCGTCCGTTGTCGTTGCTTTACTGAGAGAGACATACGTATGTTACCTAAACACGACCTCATGACAGTCTTGACTCCACTGGCCACATTCATCTCATTTGTGCCAAGGTGTTAAAAAGCGTAGGCACCTTATCAAACCATGTCATGTTGAGTCAAGCCAAGAAGATACGGTAGAGTGAAAACGGGACCTCAGTTCTGTTGTGTTTCACAGAACACCTACTTACTGTACACATACCATGACCTGAGAGTGAGAATCATTTTATATTAAAGGATTAATCTGCTAAACGATTTCAACACCAGTTATTAACCTTTTGACATCCACCCTTCTCATAGGCGGCTTATGAAAAAGAAACTGTAAAACTAAAATGGACACACTGGACATCATTTTAAAGCACCTAAAACAACCTGAATTGAGACAATATAACATCAGCATGAAAGTATATGTTTTATGTTTGGGTCTGTTTCAGGCCAAGACAATTCAGAGCAGCATTTTTTCAGTTTTACAGTAGTAGTAGTAGTGGTAGTGGTAGTGGTAGTAGTAGTAGTAGTAGTAGTACTAGTAGTGGTAGTGGTAGTGGTAGTGGTAGTAGTAGTGGTAGTGGTAGTGGTAGTAGTGGTAGTAGGTGCTAGAACTCTGAAAAAGAGTCATATTGCTTGAAATGTCATGGCTGAAATTAACCCTGACAAATGAGCTGTACTGGTGTTGGATGACATTTTTCATGAAATGAATTTCTTGGGGCTCAAGAAACTCAAATGTAATTCTAACCCTCTCTGTACCTCCTCAACAATGAATGGTTAGTATATTATTTTGTTTATTTATTAATTTTCAATTCACCCATAACAGTATTGTCCTTTACATTATGGATCACTAAAAAGGTGGTAATTCTATGATCATTTTTATGTTATTTTAGTGATAATAATGCCTTTGTAACTGCTTAGTAGATGTAACAAATTACTAATAAGATGGTAATTTTGATGTAATTTGTGACAAGTTACTGAAATTGTATGAAATGTGCCTGTTGTACCACCTATCTTTAACACACTAGCTTACTGTATGCTAACACAGCTGCTACTGCTAGCTAAGTCCGTTAGGCTCATATATAATAGCATATATCATAACATCTTTTAACTGCTCTGAGGAGCCAAACAGACTGAATTATGGTTTTTACAATTCCAGTTTTTATTCTATACTTATGTATTGTTCTTTATTTAACATTTATTTGAGTATTATGCTGTCTGTGATTGTTGTTATCTGTGACTATTGTTGTCTGCGATTGCTGAGTGTTGCTGTTGTCTGTTTTGTGTGTCTTATTTCATGGCACTACCAAAGAGAAATGTCCATTTTATGTAAAGTTTAATGGACAATAAAGCAGTCTAAATCTATAGCTAACTCAAACACGCTGGCTAACCATTATTGGTTACCATGGTTGTCTACTTTTCTGTTGTTTAAGCATAAACTGTATATATTACAGACATGTTTCCATGGGTTTTAGATATTTCAGTGTTGTAAGGCAGAATAGTACAAACACAATTAGAAATGTGGCTTCATAGCATCCGTACTTTGTAGAAATGTTTCCGCTTCACTTTTTTGCAGATTCACTGAAGAATTACCACGAACAATTATCACCTTATTAGCAGGCCGTTACTTGTAATAAGCAGTTACAAAGGTATTATTACCATGAAATTACCATATAATCACCATCTTATTAGTGATCCATAATATAAGTGTGACCAGATATACATACAACACTTTTTATTCTATGTACAAACTGTATAAAGTTGTGTTATGTGTGATCAGTCAGTACATTTATATGCGGACTTTAGTAAAGCTTTGACCACAGCTTGAATAAACAATTCAGTTGAACTGTCATCTTTGTTCCAGTCCACATGTGCATAAGTGTAATGGATTTGTTGTTGACATGTTGTTGTCTTTACTACAGTAGGTGGTGATATGCACTCCTTTAGTTGTGGTTGTCTCAAACTACATCAATAGTGAGCTGGCAAATCATCAACCCAGAGATAAACTGGCATGATTCAGCGTACTTTTTCTGTTCGCTCTACTTTTTATGCTGATGAGATGCATGATGCTCAGCTTGTGGGTCAGGATTTGGTGCAGACCTCCAGAGCATGTGCAGAACACATCATCCTGTTCTCTTTTAACTGGTCAGGAGTAGAAAATCCTATTGCATTATATTGTTACATAGGTGTTGATTTCAGTCAAGGTAATTGTTATGTTCCAGCACACACCCCCGGTTTTGTGATAATTGCTTATTTATTATACTAGATACTTATTGTTCCGTCATTGGTATTTTCTTTTATTTTTTTAGCTTTTTATTTTTGTGCGATATCCTCTATTTAGTGATTTTGGGTTTTTTTTTTTTGATCGATTAATTAGTTAAAGTCCAGTCATAAGATAAAAAGTCTCTCTCGTCTTGTCATCTGAACCCACTTTATCCTCACTAGAGTCACAGGGGTCACTGGGGGCCTAATCCAGCTACAATGGGTGAAGGCGGGGAACACCCTGTATGAGTCTCCAGTTCATCTGAACATATATAGACAAACAATCACTGTCACATTCACATCTATGGACACTTTAGATTAACCAGTTAACCTATCAGTGCATGTGATTGGATGGTGGGAGGAAACTGGATTACCTGGAGAAAACCCACATGGTACATGGGGAAAACATGCAAACTCCACACAGAAAGGTCTGGTGTGGGAATTGAACCAGGATCCTTCTTACTGTGAGGAACAGGTGCTAACCACTGCACCACAGTACCACCCTGAGATAAAAAGTCACAATATCTCTTCTCTACAGATTTTCCCTCTAAAGCCACTTATTTTCCATACTGTCACATTTGTTTAGTTTGAAAATTATAATATATAATATAATAACTTTTATTTTTATGGGTAATAGTGATCTTTTTTATGTGCAATAATGATTTTTTTTCTCGTACATGATCTGTGATGATGGGTTATCTGAGTGTTTCTTTTTTTCTGTTGCTGTAACAAAATAAATGTTCTAGAAAAAGGATAAATAAAGTGTCTGTCTGTCTGTATTATTCTGAGAATATAATGAGTATAAAGTACAGATATCTATGAAAAAATGTAGGAAGTAAAAGTAAAATATTACCAAAAAATAAATACTCAAGTAAAGTACAGATACCTAACAATCTACTTACGTACAGTAATGAAGTACTTGTACTTAGTTACTTCCTACCTCTGTTAAACATAGAGAAACAAAGAGGACACCGGCCAAGGACGACCTTCACCAACACCTGCTTGATAACAATCCTTCAGCTGCCCTCTCCTCATCAGCAACACTGACCTCTGGCAAAAAGGGAAAGTCAGGTACTAGAAGGACAGAAAATCTTCAGAAGGTGATGGAGATGAAACAACCACACAGTCTGGAAGCCAGCGGCAAACATCACAAGACAGGCATCGCCTGACCTGGAACTGATTGGCCTGACCTGAATTGAAACAGACACCTAAAGGATGAGCTGTACCTGGAGCCATCTGCCTGAGAAAGAGGTGTCTGTAAAGGCTTTGTCAGAGACCTGTGCCCTGCAAGATGTGGTAGACCACAGTAGCCCCTTTGTACTGATGCATGAAGATGGTCTGGAAGCCATGGCTGGGGTCCAAACCACATGCTCTTACTTCCATAGTCCGTACTGCCTACTCAGTGATTAGGACAATATGTAAAGTGTTTGCACTGCAGCGTACTTCATGATGACCCACAATGCATTGGCTTCCTATCAGAGCAAAAGTGGACAGGGTGAAGCAGATATCATTTGAGCTCGAAACTGATTTATTTTTTTAATCAGGTGAGACAGTTCCTCTTTAGATACCAAATGTGGTGTTAATTTGTGTAAATACCACCTGTTTACAATTTTGTTCAGATTTGTTGTCAGGGTTTTGCATCATTTGTCCTTCTGTCATACATCGATGCCATTTTGAAGGTCAGATCCATGACCTCTGCTGTGAGTCACTCCATCAAAATCCATTTAGAGCAGAGGTGTCAAACATCCAGCCTGGGGATCAGATCCAGTGTGCCAAAGGGTCCAGTCTGGCCCATGGGATGAATATGTAAAATATAAAAATTACACTGAAGATATTAAAGAGGACATATTATGTCCATTTTCCACCAGTGGACACAGTTCCCTGGTGTCTCAGTGACCTGTCTGTGACATGCTTTGGTTAAAATAACACAGTGATGCAGATACAGCAGCTTCTTCAACCTTTTAAAACACTCTGTTTTAGTGCCTCGTGCTTTCATGCAAATGAGCCATAGTTGACTCCGCCCCTTTCTTCTGCATTCTACTGAGAGGAAGAAGAGAAAGAAATGGAACCTGAAAAAGTTGAGGCAAAGATAAAGAGACAAAGACACTGATGAAATAAAACCAGCTGGACAGAATCAAAGTGGACTGAGTGCTGGTGTCTTCAGGTCCTGGTCTGTTAACAGCCGTGTCACACATAACATTCGGGTTCGGTTCCTCTGGACCCAGGCTGGCCAGATGAGCCACAAAAGTCCTGGTGCCACCCACGGACCAGCCCGTCAGACCAACCATGGACCTGGACGCAGACATGGATACGATAGAGAATAATGGAGGATCTGTGAGTCTGAGCAGAAGTCATGTGACCGGTAGGTGGGGTTAGCTGAGCTGGTGGGGTGGGGTATTCAGATGAATCTATGCATGTGACGTACAAAGCATAGAAAATCCCAAACTGAGTGTTTTCATCCCCCTCCAACAAGAAATTGATGAGGAGAAAAGGAGGTTTTTGTTCATAATCTCCTCACACACAGACAACATATATGTATGTTATAAAAACATTACAAAGTGCATTTTACATTATATTTCCCCTTTAAAATTTGTCTTTATTTTTTTTGTTATTTTTTAATAGAATATTCTTTGCAAATGACTGCATTTTTTAAGTAAAACCGTCAAACTTTTGTCCCCTACAGAGGACAAAATGCATTCCTGGGTGTCAGGAGGATATGGTCGACATGTGCTGATGTCGTTATAGGTGATTCTCATCCTCTACATCAAGGGTCTCAAACTCATTTTCTTCCCAGGGCCACATTCAGTCCAATTTGATTTCCAGTGGCAGGACCAGTAAAATAATAGAATAATATGTAAATACTAACTGTGAACATTTGTCTCTGATTTACTGCAAAACACAACCATTGAATTATGGAAATATTTTCTTTTACAAACTATTCAAATAAAAAAAAAGGCAATAACCAGATAAAAACAAACAAAAAACCTCAAATTTCCTATGAAAAATAATGCAATTTTAATAATGTTTTACTTCAACATATAATTTTTACATGAAAAAGCAAAAAAAAAGTTAAAAATGTAGTGCATTTTCTTTAGACATTTTATGTTGTTCATACTTGTTCATGTTTTTCACATTTTATTCTTAAATTATAGTTTGTAAATGTAAATATTTCCATATTTTCATGTTATTTTTTAAAAACGAAAAGATAAAAAAAATTTAAGTGTCAATCTTGGCATAATGTAAAAGGTTTTTCACATCAAACCCAGAAGAAAATATGGATTTGTTATTTATTTTTGTAGGTTTTTATTATATTTGTCTCTAGATATTGGTCTTTACTGTATGTGGAACCTGACCTAAGATTAGTTCCTCAGCTTTAACTATGGAATTATTCCACTTTACTAATCGATCCCAGGGGCCGGACTGGAACCTTTGGCGGCCGCATTTGGCCCCCAGGCCGCATGTTTGACATCGCTGTTCTACACGGTCAAAGAAACATCATTATTTGCTGCTGCTTCTGCTGCTGGAGCGCTTCCCCCAATTACTTGCAGTTGCACAAATTATTAGTTCTTTATCCCGAGCACTCTTTCTTCTCTTTCTCTGAGAACAAGGGAACATTTTGTTCCAATTAGCCTCATCAGACGAGCTCATAGCACTAGCAACCACCCAGCTAGCCCTGAGGATGATGAAACCTAACTCACCTTACACTGTTCCTCCACACATTAACATGAGCTGGAGGCAGAGAGCGAGGGGCAGAAAGGTAGAGTGTGGTAGAGCGAGAATAAAAGGATAGGAGGGGAGGGAAAAAAAAGAAAAATGGAGTGAAATAAATGGGGGAGAAAGTCAAGAGAAAACAGGCAAGTGATGAAAGGTGAAAGTGGTAAAAAAAAAAAAAGAAATAGAAAGATCACGGACGAGACAAAGAGGAAAAGTGGTTTATTTCAGAATATACTCAGTGACACATGTTTGTTTCACTTCCAAAAGCATCTTTCACTTCATGCTCATAATAGTGAACATGTTAAAAAGCTAAAGTTGCTTGTATGATAAGCTAATATCTATATGATATGAACTAAAAATGTTTGGGAAAACTATTAATCTCTTGTTTTCCTCATGTTTTCTAATGCTCCCTACCCTAACTAATGTGGATCTATGGCTATTTTTAGCTAAAAACGTCAACCCCATAACCAAAAACACTGTTACGGGGATGAGTCTTTGTTACTGTTCTTTACGGTGGCCAGGAGGTGCAAACCAATTTTACAAAATGTGACACACTTTTACAAAACTTGAGACAAAATGACATTGTAAACAACATGCCGCCATGACACCTCCTGGAAACACTCTTGATCTAGCCTCACCCGTAAACAAGTGGCGAACGTCTCGAACTATTCTATTCAAAAACCAAGTCTCACAAATATAACGTCAGCCAGCTGTAAATTCGCTGTTCAGAAAATTATCCAAATCTTTCAGTAGGTGGCAGCAGAGAACCAAAAATAAAAAATAAATCCTGGATTTCACACCAGAAAATGATGGCAGTAATACATTAACCCTTGTGCGGTCCTTCGTAAAAAGGCACACTGGCTGTGTCCTACAATCGGGTCTTAAAAACCCAGATTCCAAAGTTCAGTTCCATAGACTCATCACCCCACCCCCCAAGGATATATTACTGTTTTCAGTAGTAAGCAATGGCATCCTATACGTATGAAAAGGTACATTTGTGAACCACCGGGTCTCTTTGACCCGAAGGACCGCACAAGGGTTAAACAGAACGCACCACTTGACTGCTGTCCCCATGAACTATGACCATGAACAGCATCAACAACAAGTCCCCGTTATCATTTTCCGGTTCAACCCCAGAGTTGGTTCATTCCCTTTCTGGTTGGAGTTACTTGTAAATTTGTTTTGGGGTTTGTAAAAGTGTTTGACATTTTGTAAACTTGGCTTGTACCGCAGCCGCCAATGTGCACCCAATTCAGAAAAACATCCAGTTGTCTTGATTGAAAAACGCATGATGCAACAGTTTGTCAGATACATTTTTTATTTTATTTTTTCATGAAAGGTCCTTCACAGCAGGGTGGATTTTCTTTTATTTATTTTTTTTCTCTCTCTTAGTAATGTTGTGAAACTCTTGTCCCCCACAGAGGACCCACATGTATTACTGGGTCTCAGGAGGATATTTTAATCACATACGATGAGGGGCTTCCAAAATTCTCTCTGTCTGCTGTTGTTTCTGTCCTGCAACTACACAGGATGTGATTAATTTGATGCAGACTTTATTTGGACTTGGCATAAATACACTGCAGGTCTTAATGTATTACGCTTTAACAAGAGGAGCTGTGTTGATCACACTTCACTGTAAATGTTTCACTATAAGACTCTATAAAGCTTTTACTAGCATCATGGGGTGAGTTGTTCCACAAGAGGGAGTGAGCAGGTCTGGTTCAGTGTTACATCCTTTAGATACACAGAATCACTTCTGTTCCTTTTGTCCTTAACCTATGCTTTAGCAGTCACAATTAACAGCAACATTTTACAATGTTGAGCCATTGTCATTAACTCTAACTGGATGGATGGATGGATGGATGTGTGGATGGATGGATGGATGGATGGATGTGTGGGTGGGTGGGTGGGTGGATGGATGGATGGATGGATGGATGGATGGATGGATGGATGGATGGATGGATGGATGGATGGATGGATGGATGGATGGATGGATGTGTGGGTGGGTGGATGGATGGATGGATGGATGGATGGATGGATGGATGGATGGATGGATGGATGGATGGATGGATGGATGGATGGATGGATGGATGGATGGATGGGTGGGTAGATGGATGGATGGATGGATGTGTGGGTGGATGGATGGATGGATGGATGGATGGATGGATGGATGGATGGATTTGTAGATGGGTAGATGGATGGATGGATGAATGGATTTGTAGATGGGTAGATGGATGGATGGATGGATGGATGGATGGATGGATTTGTAGATGGATGGATGGATGGATGAATGGATTTGTAGATGGGTAGATGGGTAGATGGATGGATGGATGGATGGATGGATGGATTTGTAGATGGATGGATGGATGGATGGATGAATGGATTTGTAGATGGGTAGATGGATGGATGTATGGATGTATGTGTGGATGGATGGGTGGATGGGTGGATGGGTGGATGGATGGATGGATGGATGGATGGATGTGTCTTTTTATCCCACTGCAGTATCACTCTAAATGCTGCTATGTGAGTGCAACATGGGTCTTGTGCAATTCGAGGTCAGTGCATAACAGAAGCAGTCTATACATGTATCTTTTAACTCTTTTAGTTTTTAATGTCTTTATGTTATAGTTATTTTAGCTCTTTTAGATGCTAAGATTTTATGAGTGGTTTTATGATTGTTGCAGTGATTGGTTGGCACTTTTAAATTTCGTTGCAGGTGTTACAATGAGTGTGTGTGTGTGTGTGTGTGTGTGTGTGTGTCCGGCAGCCAAATGCAGTCACACACTAACAATACAAACAAACAATATATTAAAAAAACAATAAAGTGTTTATATCCATTCCATTTTCTTACATGTGTTTTTCTTTTTTTTCTTTTTTTTTTTAAATTCTTTATTGAGTTTCTGCAGACAATGTAACAGATACATTCATTCCACTTAGTGTCAAAGCATCTGCATTATTTTTTTCAATGGGAAAAAAAAAAACCTTACTGTGAACCACCCGTCGCAGTATTCCTCCCAACAGCCCCTTACAGGTCGTCACCAAACTGAAACTAAATGAATCATGTACAGTGATTAAAAATAAAAAATACAGTAAAACCAAGCATAGGAATATACTGTACTGAAAAGGTATATTGTGATAAAAAAATAAGTATTTTTTAAAATAAATATTAAATATACCTTCTTGTATCTTATATACTTCTTGTTTGTTCATTTATTATGTATTTGTATATTTATGACGTATATGTAAGGAACCAAATCTTAATTTACCCTGATTAAAAAAAAACAAAAAAACAACAACAAAATGAACATTTTCACAAAAGCAGTAAAGTCTTGTTATGTCTTCCAGTAACATCATTTGAATTCTAAGGCATATCTACAACTACCCTATAAAGGATTAAAGGCATTATAGGAATATATTCACATATGTGATGCATGCTGTCATATTTATATTTAATGCCTTTACTTATGTCTTTCTTCTTATTGTAAGCCAACGTATGGATAAAAAAAAACATGAGAGTGAGAGAGGAAGTGGATATAAATAGAAATAACAAAAATATGACTTTTTCTTTGATAATCCTGTTTGTTTTATTTCTGCATTTTAAGATTAACCTCTGAGTTGAGGCAAATCATTTCCCCAGCACCATCTTGCTTTATCTTTTCTACCCTCTCCTCCCCATCTGTCTTAATCTCATTACAGATGTCAATAGAAAACTGGTTTGGTTTCCGCTGATAAACACAACTATTACCCCACGGTGACCCCCAGCACTGTTTACCTTGTTAACAGCGCATGGACCCCAAACACACTCTCATTTCCTATTCTATAAGACTCATTTAGGTGAATTACATGTGTGTGTGTGTGTGTGTGTGTGTGTTTGTGGCTGCCAAGAGAAACGGGGACCAGTAGTGATGTTGTTTTTTCAGTTGTTCTACATTATTATTTCCTGAAATGCCTATGTTTAACCCCTTAACGCCTGAATTTAAAATACTGTGTTTTTCTCTGTTAGTGATTTACGATAAGAATGTTCTCATTTTAAGACTTTGTACGAGATAAATATCACCTATGGACCACTGGTAATTCGGAATAATTACGGAGAAATCGCCATGTATGTAGTCTAGTAAACTAGCCCGCCTCTAGTGGCAAAAAATATTTTATGCCTGAATCGTTGGTCTAATGACGCTGCATAGAGCCTCAGCCAGGACTGGTAAAATGTTACCGGTCCAATCACAATGCTTCATTTGTGTAGCGAGATTGTAGGGCGGGCTTAGCACAATGACGGTAGGGTTGAAGAAGTACAGACTCATATACAGGTTCAGTTGATAGAGCGGGTCGTCCGATGACTGAGGGTCGACGGTTTGCGTCCCAGCTCTGGTTGTCCACATGGTGAAGTTGTCATATCCCTGCACTCCATCACCTTTCACCTGGTCCTTACACACCTGTCCTCATCACTTCACGCTATTTAAGTTCTGTTTTTTCCTGCCCTCCTTGTTATCCCCATCTCCCAGTCAACTGGACCAGCAGGGTCTTAGGTCCTGTTGATAATTTGGACTATTGACTGAGTTTAGGAAGAGCATTGCTGTCACTTGTGTTTCCAGTTCTTCTTCAGTTCGAGCTCATAATAAAGAGCATTTTGTGAACCTATTGAATCTGCATTTGGGTCCAGTACACAACACATCGTGACAGAAATATCCTTGGGCAAGACACCAATTCTCGACTTAGGCCCCCAGTTGGTCTGGCAGGATCGTAGAAACCTTCTGTCAGTGGGTATGGGCGAATGTGAGGCTAATCTAAAGCGCTTTGAGCAACATGAAGGTGGAAAAGAACTATATAAGTGCAGTTCATTTGCCATATACAGTCTATGGTCCGATAAGTAGCATGTAAATGGACCCGGTTGGGTATTTTTCCCCCACTGTTAGCGGTATGTTAATGTTAATTAGCCTAGACTATAGGATGTTAAAACAACCAGATAAATGCTAGTTTAGACTTGTTTTCATTGCTCTGATTGGTCATAGCGCTGGCCTATTATGTGCAGGGCAGTTTGAAAGTCACCCATTGATCTCACCCATACGCTTAAAGTCAGTCTATGGAGCGTCTCCAGACTATTAATTCATATCACAGTCGGGTTTGCCAGGCTACCATGTCCGTGATTTGTATGTTTCTGTGTTTCAGCAAAAGACAGATGTCCAGTGATAATTGAAGTCCTGATGTGAATGTGCATGTCTGTTTGTGATTTCAATTGTGTGCTTCTTGTCTTTTTCTGGAGCGAATAATGGAGGAAGCGGCCCTAAATTATGATTAACATCATTTCGAGGACAAATGGTAGGCCGATCCCTTGTACTTTCTACCACATGAGCAAAAAAAAACTCTAAGAAGAATTCCAAAAAGAAAGCACGAAGTATCTTCAACTGGATGTCTTATGTGGCAGCATGTGGGAAAAGGAAGATATGGTCACACTAACCCACATGTTCACAGCAATATGTATAACTATCTGAAGTGGTGTCTGTAGGTTCAGTCAGCCTCTGCTAAGAACTGCTGATTCACTTCTATTGTAAATCTGCACTGAGCCGCTCTTATTTTGAAGACAGTGAAGCAAATATACAGACTGCCTTCCTATCAATAGCATTTTTTCACTTTTCTTCTAATGCATACTTTGTTTTCATACTATCTTATTAATGCATTGAAATGAAACAGAATGTTGTGAACTTTCGACATATCCGATCATAATGTCTGTATTACAGACTTTTGTTTATCCCGTCTGAATGCACCACACAACAACACAGAAGTACGGGGGTAATTGGGAATTACCAGTGGTCCACAGATAATACTTAAACTGTATTGATCCACTAGTGAAATTACTTGGTCACACTCATTGTAACATCAACCCCATTCTGAATCTAAATTCACCCATTGCAAGATTCTTAAAATTGCGACAAAGTGAAAATTTGGTGTTGAACGTCTGAATGTCCTGGGCATGGATGTGAAACAGGAGCAGTTCAGGGACATGTGAATCTCAAGACACTTGTGCAAAAACCAAATGAAGCTTTGAAAGGGTCCGGTTTGAGATTTTGTCACCTAAAAAAAGCCTGACTCAAAATCAATATCCTTTTACATTTTACGTTCCAAACATTTCAGCTGCTGGTTCTAGCTGTGATACTGTCCTTTCCTACAGGGAACTGAGGCCCTGAAGTGTTCTTAAACCAACTAAATTCACCCAAAATAAAAGTACAATTCTTCTGCCTGAAGAAACAAATTAACTAAACAAAGCACTGGTTTTATTTGGCAAAATAAAACCACTGTCTTTGTATGAGTCTGATAATTATAGTGAATAAAGCAATAAAATAGAGGTTGAGGATTTGTGAGGTCCAACTGAACACCTCTGGGTTATGATCATTTTAGTACTGCAGCAATATTAACTAGTGCTGTCAATCGATTAAAATGCAATAGTTAACTTGTGATTAATCGCAGTTTAATCACACATTTTTGTGTCATTGAAATTCATTAAAATGTTTGCATGAATGTAGAAAAATTAATAATCTTGGTTTGTACATATTTACATGTTGATTCACTAGTAAAACCCATGGAGTTGGATCAATAACAGTGGGTGGACACTAGGTTTATATTCAATTAAAAATTTTAAAATTTTACTGAAAAAAATAAAAATGTCTTCATTTCTTTCAGTTTTGATTTAATAACCTTTGAATTTACTGCAAGTGCTTCTGAACTTCTACATCAATACGTCAATTAAACCAGAAAATACATGATTTCCAGTAAATAAAAATGCAGATGATAATATAATAAATAGAGATAAATCATTTAAGAATTGTTAAATAGAGAGAAAAAGACAATCATTAACTGCCACAGAAGTCACACTGAGTCCTTATGGGTTAAATGTAGTTATAAAATTTTTTAAATTAAGTTATTTTTAATGAACTTCCCCTGTGTGTCGTTTGTAACAAAAACAGATTAGCATCACCGAAGTGCTGTCTTTCAACACTAATAATGAAATAAATGTCCAAAAGTCCTCACAAGTGTAAAGATCCTTATCTCTGTGTGTGTTCGCATGTATGTGTGATGACTCATTTCTCAGCTGTGAGGATTACATGTGCTACCCAGAGCTTTAAGTGGAGCTCTATAGGGATCTATAGGGATAAGAACGCCACATGTCATTATGAAAGTATGAGCTAATTAACTTACAACTCCCCTCAAATCCCCTTCCACCCAAACCACATGACCTTTACTGCATCCCTTTGACCTGCAATAGTATTTCAGCGGTTTTCTGCAATCAGTATTCATTTTTCTAACTTTCACTTCATGTACCTGGAGGCGTAGCTAAAGGCTAAAGCCTGAAGGAAGACCAGTAAAACCATGGTGTTGGTGCAGAATCACTCCACCGTCTCCCACTGGACTTGTTTCCCCTCTTAACACTACCTTAACTTCTGCTTTCACCTTCCAACCACAGCTCTGCAGAATCAAAAACTACATTCAGCAACTTTTAACTCTCTATTTCACTTTTCATCTGAATAAAACATAAGAAGAGGAATATTATACCCAGGGTTTTCCCCACAGTGCAAAGTAAGCCTGGTGTACCCCACCCCGCCAAACTAAAAGCATGACTTTTTAATTTATTTTCTTGAAGTTAAATACACATTAAAACTAGTTACACTAATGACACTAGAGCAGGGGTCTCAAACTCAGGTCCTCGAGGGCTGGTGTCCTGCATGTTTTAGATATTTCAGTTTAACCTTTTAACTACTGAGACTTTAGCAGTTTCACATAATGGTCACATATGGAAAAATTTGCAAAAAAAAAAAAAAAAAAAAAAGGAATTATTTGATAATTCTTTCTTCCATTACACCTCATTACATCATTAACAGGTTTTGCAGAGAATGATGAGCTGATTATTAACTCTTAAATGTCAGAACTGATGTATTCTGAATGAGTGGTTTAGTTTAAATATTCCTAAAAAAAATCATTTGTTTTCCTTTTTTTACTGTATTTTACTGAGTCAAAATGCAACTAATTAAAAAAAAAAAACTCAAAAGTAAAACTGCCGGGACCAAATTTCAATAATAATTTTCTTTTTTGGTAAATTTTTCTATGTTACTTATAATTTTGCAAATATTTATTCATACTATTGGTTAATTTTGTTTTTTATTTCATTATTTTTCCTTTAATTTTGCTCCATTTTCGTCTTACTTTGTTCACGTTACAAATTATTTTGTTGGTTTATTCTTCATTTTTGTTCATTTTATTGATGACTTTGGCTGGTTTTTTTTTTGTTTCTTAATTTTGTTGCTTAGTGTAATATTTTTTTTTTTTTTTACGTGGAACTGCTAAAGTCTCAGGAGTTAAAGGGTTAAACTGAATCATGGGAAAGAGGGAAATATCTAAAACATGCAGGACACTGGCCCTCGTGGACCGGAGTTTGAGACCCCCACACCTACTTACAAATGTAGGTCTGTCTGCTGAGTATGAGCACAGGTAAAGTTTGAACATGTAGAAAATAAAAATCAGCACACCTGTACCGAATTGACCCTTTTCCTTCTCAGCGATAATGTGTTTTGTGTTTTATCTTGGACTCATTTTGACTATATGTATTTTTGACCCCTCTATTTGTGTGCTGTGTCCCAGTCGTACGCACTGAGGGGACGATCCCTAACACAGCGGACCACATACTGGAGTGAGGAGAACAAGCTGTTTAGTTTTTTATAAATAAACTTTTGTTAAACTGTCATTTCTGGTGTGAGTCGTGCATTTGGGTCCACCCAGTAATCAGAGCCGTTACACATTGGTGCAGGTAACAATTCCCAATTACATTTTTGATGGTACAATCCTCGCATCACACCATGAAATCCTGTCAACTACTGTCAGAGGCTCCATAACTAACTCCAATTAGCTCGCCGCTACTCGTCTGTTCAGCTTCGTGTTCTCTCACCGCAGACTCAAGACATGTATGTGTGTAGAACTCCACCTTGATGTCTTCATTTGGGGAAAAAAAAAAAAAAAAAAACAGACTTTCACACAGTTTCCCACTGAGCTTTCATCTCTTTTTCCTTTCAGTTTGCTTTGCTTGTCTCTATCCTGCTTGGTTTACCGTTGTCAACTTGAACACATTTTTTTTCCTCATGAACTGTAAACAAATGGCTGGCAGAAGTCAAACACAATTATACACACATAGACAACAAAGTTGAAGCCCATTGACTATAGATGCTTCATGGTCTCAGTTGCGGTGTACCTAATTTCCACTGACGTGTGTGGTTTCAAGTCGACTGGGATGACGGTGGAGAGTCAGGAAGTTGTGAGTGCCCTGTCACATCCATTTTTTTTTGTTTTTTTTTTTGTTATGTATACATGCTTTAGAGTTGAGGCTAGAGGTTTGTGCTTTGCATAAAATTGTGTCATTAGGCAACATGTGTGGTTATAAATATGTTCCAAAATCAGATAGAGGTTGAGACCACGGACAGTATAAGTAGAAACAGTGTGAGCTTAACATACCCACAGACGTCCCCTGGACAATAGAACGAAGGAGGAAGAGGAGGAGGAGGAGGAGGAGGAGGCTGAAGAAATGCACGAAACACAAGCAAATTAACAACATGGAGAATTGACAGTAATGAGAATATACAGAGAACACTGGAAACACATGCAAAACAGCAACTGAACTAAGTTGTCTGGGATGGGGTGGGGGGATAAACATGACAAATTCATAGGGTGCAGATTAGAGCTGCATGATATTAGAAAAAATGGTTTCACTTTATAATCCACTACATATTAGATAGATAGATAGATAGATAGATAGATATATAGATAGATAGATAGATAGAGGGAGGGAGGGAGGGAGGGAGGGAGGGAGGGAGGGAGGGAGGGAGGGAGGGAGGGATGGATGGATGGAGGGAGGGAGGGAGGGAGGGAGGGAGGGAGGGAGGGATGGATGGATGGATGGATGGATGGATGGATGGATGGATGGATGGATGGATGGATGGATGGATGGATGGATGGATGGATGGATGGATGGATGGATGGATGGATGGATGGATAGATAGATAGATAGATAGATAGATAGATAGATAGATAGATAGATAGATAGATAGATAGATAGATAGATAGATAGATAGATAGATAGATAGATAGATAGATAGATAGATAGATAGATAGATAGATAGATAGATAGATAGATAGATAGATAGATAGATAGATAGATAGATAGATAGATGCATGCTTCAGTAAAGTTCTATTTCCTGTTGTTCTTCAGTCAATGGGTAAAGACAGCAGAAAAACAGTGGAATGTCCACATGGACGTATGCTAATTGCTAACCTTAACCCTGTTTTATAGATGCTAGTTAGCATTAGCATAATTCCTGTGATTAGCACTGACAAAGTAAGCTAATGTTTCTATAACATGTTATAATTCTTTGTTGATTGCGGGTGATTCTGCCAACATCATCAGCGTCGCACCCCCTGTTTAAACATCTAAAATGTTGAAAGAAATGCAAGTGTTCCTGCTGGGACTTCATATATCCTAGACTGCAGCGGTAGTTATCCATGCACATGTATTTCAAAATGCTAATTTATGCATCCCAAGGCTCTCCTGTCTGTTGTATTGGGGGTTGTGTTCTACTGTGTATATGTCATTTATGACAAGAGTCTGTTTCAGTCAGGTAATATATTACATTTTCTGAGACAGTAATATTGTAAGGTAAGGAATGACTGTTAAATAACAGTTATAAGTTTGTTTGAAGTCTTTATTTGGAACATGTAGAAAATAACATCAATACAAATCAAGTAACAAAATATCAATAATGATACACAAAGGGTTGACAGGTAAAGAAGAGGGAAAAATGTAGAGCTTTGAATATATTATTATATCATCATATCCAATAATCCATTTTTGTTCTTTGTAGGGGACAAAAATTTTACAGTTTTACTTAAAAATTCTGTCCATTGTAAATCACATTCCTTAAAAAAAATATTTTGAATACAAATATTTTTTAAAATGTATTTAAAAAAAACCCTTAACTATTGCATTTTGGAGTTTACAAGCAAGATAATTGTTTAATATAATAAAGCTAAATGTTTCACTTTCTTGAGTGTCAGGAGGATACGGAAATATAGAATATGATCTATTTATATTATATGTTTTTTTCTTGGTTTTTATTAGTGCGGGAGTGCTAATGCTAATGCTAGTATGATCATTTATAAATACAGCTGATTCCACTAAATATCCTTTGGTGGGTGAATGGTTGGAACAAATACATGGCAGGACTTTTATTCTTTGGAACTGGGATTACCCAACAATTAAAATGATAGTATGTGTGTATGTGTACAAGTGTATATGAGTGTTTAGGTGTGAAGACATAGTAATATATATTACAGGATATTTTATATGTGAGATATTTTTGGATCATTTTGATAAACAAACTGGAATAGATTTATATATATATATATATATATATATATATATATATATATATATATATATATATATATTTATATATTTTGGCATTTGTATTATTGTTTGTTACAATAGTTTTTTTTTTACTTCTTCTCACTCCCTTTCGAATATGTTACTTGCCTTCTCATTTTTTTATTTCTTCTATATTGTCTTTGTCTTGTTATTTTATCAATTATTGGCTTTTGAAAGATCAAATGTTTTTGTGTTTGACATATTCGAAATAAAATGACTTAACTAAAACTAAACAACTCTGCTTCTGATTCTTCTTTTAGTTGCAGTGCACTGAACTTTCTTGGCTGTGATACCAATGGGTTTTTTTTTTCTCGAGCCAACAAACATCCGTGTCAATATATTTCCACCCGTTGCCAGGTTTCCACTCCATCATACACAATAATACGTACACACCCACACCCACACCCACACCCACACCCACACAGTTTGCAAACACACACCGTGCTGCCTGCCTGGGGAGGACCCCTCTATCAGCATCCGTGAGGAGCCAGTGCTGTTGTTCTGCTCACAGCCCAATCTGGCAGCACACTCGCCATCAGCCCTGCCATCTGCTGGGCTCTCAGCAGCTTGTTTAGAGGTTAATAGCTTCATGATCCCTCTATCAGTCCTGCCCATCTTCAAATGGCTAATTCTTCCTCTCTGGCAACGATTAACGGGCCCCGTGGCGCAGCCTTCTCTGTCCCTTTTCAGCATCACCCACACTATATCATGAGGACAGCCATCCCCGGCAGTTACCGGACATACGATATCGGACCAGAATAGAATTTACAAAGCATGCAGCCACAACAAAATGACACATCTGGAGCCGTTGGAGTGAGATCGATAAGCCATTCTCAGTGGTTTGGAGGTTTGCAACAGCTTTATCATTTTAACAGCCAACAACTCACACTCACTTTACATCTTGATCCCTAATAGCAATATGAGATTATCAATATCTGCTACCAGTGATGTGTCCTGGTTAGCCTGTTGCTTGTATATTTTCTAGAAGACAGGTCTCAAACATAAGGCCCGGGGGCCAAATCCAGCCCGCCAAAAGAGTCCTATCTGGCCCATACTGTAGGAGGAATAACAATGAAGTATTTAACAGTGCAAAAATGATTTGAAGTCAGGTTCTAAATACAGAATAATTAGATCTCAACTAGGTCAGACCAGTAAAATATGATCACAATGCCTAAACTTACCCTTATTTTGTCCCAATCTCAAGTTTCTATGACAACCCATTCTTGAATTAGAGCCAATAATGTGATTTTGACCTTTCTGCTAAATGCAACCTTGACCTTTGACCTTTTTCAATATTGATAATTTCATTATATGTATATATGCATCAGTGCGTGTAATAATATGGTAATATATCCAGTATTGATTAAGTTATGGTGTGATGTGTCTATGCTTGACACAGACAAACAGTGTTACAGAAGTTAATTTTGCGTCATGTCACCTTTGACCTCCAGAGATCTCAAAAACTATTCTCTGTAGGCGATAATACCAAACACAAGAATTGTAGAAATCTTCATTCTGCATCATTTGGTACCAATCTAAACATTCTGTGATCCTCCGTTCTTGAGTTATAACTGATAATGTGATTTTGACCTTTCTGCTAAATGCAACCTTGACCTTTGACCTTTACTCAAATGGATCATTGCATCTCATGCACATTAGCTATATGTATATGCCCATGTGATTTAATGGTGATAGCTCAAGTATTCATTGAGTTATAGCATGATATGTTTCTGCAAACACACACGGTGATTACAATAATCTAAAAATAATAATAATAAAAAATACTCAAATGTTGTACCTGATATTCCCTTTAATTTTGTCCCAAAAATTTCTCCATACTCCCAGTAGTGCAGATCTGCATGCATGGATACTGTCATCTCTTTAACATCAGTAAATTGGTCTTGTACAAAGTCTGTATGTTTTTTCCCCCATAGGCCTTACAGGTTTCAGCACCTCATTTGTAGGATGAGTGCGCCAGTGCTGCGTTTGATTCCTGTGGGAAAACCGATGAAGATGCTCAGTGTTAATGTGTTAGCTGTGGGCTTTAAAAGAGTGCAGACGGCGGGAATCTGAAGAGATCAACTTGTGTCAGGGCTGCAGGGACCTCTGTGCTCCCTGGAGGAAGTCTGCCAGTTTGACTTTTTCTGAACCTTATCCATAACTGACTGATTTTCTTAGAAAAATCTCCAACTGCCTCTCAAATTAAGTTTAAGGAATTTTTTTTTTTTCAATGTGACTTCTGCATGACCCCGTGAATTTGCATATTACATAGCTGAGAACTGAATATTAAGCGCTTGAGCGAATTACTGTCTCTCAGTTGATATTCCCTGCGCAGCTCGAGGTAGCGCAAAACGGGGGGGGGCGGGCGGGCGGGCATTTAAAACCCTCTTTTTGAAGATAATGTGATTTTTTCATTTGGCTGATAAGGACGTGTCATGGAATGTTTCATTATTTTGGACACTAAGCATTTTTTTTTCTCTTCTCCATCGCTCACTGAGAGGAACAAAAATTAATCCAGCATCATATTATTGCTGGTTCATATGAGGAAAAGGGGGTGTGAGGGGGGGGGGGAATTATTCTCTGTGATTGCTGTCAGATCGTCTTCGGGGATCTGCTCTGATTCTGACGATGCTGGCAGACGTCAAAGCTCTTAGTCTTGGGGCCATAAGATGACATGCTTTCACACCATTGGTACTGTATGCGCGCGCCCTTTTTTTTAGAAGATGAAGCAAATTTATGCGAATTATCCACATCCCATAATACATCCTGCCATGACTTCATACTTTCCTGTGATCCTGCACTTGTGGGGAAATGCCTCAAAACACACATTGTTTATATTTTAGAGACGGTGAATATCTCAAAGCTCCGATGTCGACCTTTTGACATTAGATTAGTTTAGTTCGATTTGCGAACAAACAAATAGTGAAATAAATAAATAAATAAATGGCACCACAGTTAGATTTTTCATACAATTCTATGTTGTGTGAATAATCTGCTTTATTATTCCACTATTATTGACACACACTGCAATAATGTTTAGTGTTGGAGCCTATTTATATTATTGATAATACAGTGGTACCTCTACTTACTAAAGACCCAGCTAACGAATAATCCAAGTAACGAAAAACCTTCACCTCAATCTTTTGTGTCTGAATAAGAAAGAAAATTCTATTTACGAAAGGAAACCGAAACACACGAGACATAAATACTATGTACATTACTGTACGCACTGTACGTAATGTATGTAAATACGTCATGTACGTACTGTACGTAGCATCCCATTGGCTATCAGGGAGCTACCCATGATGCATTTCGTGAGCCTTTAATCCTCATTCATCGATCCGTACCTGTCCCGGCCCAACATCAGAAGGACTGAGCCTTCTGATGTCAGAAATCTTGAGTATGATGACAATAAAGACCATTCTATTTGATTCTATTTATTTTTTTATATAAGTGATAACACTCGTGTGCTAAACTATAATCTTGTTTCTGTAATCTCAAATTTCCCCCAGTGGGACTACTGTATTAAAATAATCTCTTATTTTATCTTATCATTTTGTTCTAAATCATGTCACTTTTCTAATATCTAGACCAGGTGTCTCAAACATGCGGCCCAGGGGCCAAATGCGGCCCGCCACGGGTTCCAATGCGGCCCATGCGATGAATTTGGTGGAACTCATTTTAGTTCAGGTTCCACATACAGACCAATATGATCTACAGTCAAATTATAGCAGAATAACATACAAACATGAACGACTCCATATTTTCTTCTCATTTTGATGTGAAATAATTTACATTATGCCCATAAATAATAACAACTTAAAATGTATGTTTTTGTTATAGTGTAAAAAAAATAAGATTACATTTGGAAAATATTTATACTTATGAACTCTTCTGTAATATTAAAATGTGGAAAACTTGAACAAATATGAACAAAACTGAAATTTCTAAAAAAAAAAAAAAAAATTTTATTTAGTGTCTTTGTAGTAGATCTGATCCAAAATGCACATGCGTAAATGATAAATTGAGGCATAACATTAGAATTGAATGAATTTTTCTTGAGCTCTTTCAGTTTTTTCAGATTATTCACACTTTTATTGTTGGATAGTTGGTTTTTTTTGCACTAAAACAAAGACAAATTTGGAATTGTCAATTTTTTTCTCTGTTATTATGCTATTATTTTACCGGTCCGGCCCAGTTGAGATCAAATCAAGCTGAATGTGGCCCCTGACAGTAATGAGTTTGAGACCCCTGACCTAGACCTAACAGTTTATTTTATCTCAAATATGCAACAAAATACAATAATCCTACTTAGTCCTCGCAAGTGAAACAAATATGAAAACAAAACAAACAAACAAACAAAAAACATGAAATACATATAAACAAAATATGACTTCATTTGTATATTTGAAAAGGAGTGGGAGAAAATAAAACATATTTTCTTACTGATCGTGAACTACTGTTTAAGAGGTTTAAGATAACTGGTGATGTCAAGGAACATGCTGGTTTGAAACTCAACTTTTACCTTTTCAGCACGAATCCTAACATCCAAAAAAAAGAACCCTTTCAGCTCCTCTATGTGAAATTGGGTATCTGGTTTCAGATGATTGCTCCAGCCCATGCATATGCATTATATAAACATGAAAAGGCCCGATAGCTCTAAGGGAAACTATGATCTCTCAACACATTCCAATTAAAGATCCCTTCCTCCACACTGGCCAAAAATGGCTGCATTCTGCTTCCTGTATATTTCTTATTCTTAATTTTCTCTGAAATCACGACTTCTTTGGTGTTTTTCCATCCTGCAGTGACGGTGGTGATAACATGCTTTCTTTTATTTTATCTGGGCTTTTCCGTCTGGATTTCTTAATTGGTGATAATCATGTTCCTGTACTCTAAAAAAAAATGTGACTGGGCTTAATTAATATGAACAAAATAAATTCTATTCAACTCCACAGGAAAGGAAAATTGTTCCGTTTGGTTTATTATGTTGAGTTAATGACATTTGAATTATTTATCAATTGCATTTTACTCATTTTTGTTTGAATAATATCAGTTGAAAAATCCCTGAGTAGAAATTAATTCAATTTTATCAGTAAAGTCATAAACATATAAATCAATATCGTCCAGATATAGTAAGTTTAAGAAGTAAGTTTACATGATTTTTTTTTCAGATATTTAGTATATCTGAAATAGTATTTTCTACATAACTAGTAAATATTGAACAGTTTTCTCCCTAAAGTTGATTTGCAATTACTCAACACAACTCCACATACACAATTACAGTAACACACACAACTACACAAAGACACAACTATTACACACACACAACTATATTAATACACACAAGTACAAATACACACATAATTACACTAACACACACACCACATGCATGCATACCTACACACACACACAGCTTTAGGGTCCTTCTAGTGGGCGGGGCCTGTCATGAAGCCACTACTCTGCCTGTCCTGAAGACCCGCCCCTGGCACGGATGAGTGGCTGAATCAGGACACGCTGAGGCTCCCATTCCCTTCAGCCACTCCTGTGTTTCTGTCAGTGGATGGAAATGTTGAAACAGATTCATGAGCTTTCGGTTTCAACAGCTGGGCTGACACGGTGCCAGTACCTGAAGCCAACGCACTATGACTGTCCAGGAGCTGACGAACACACACATGAGTGTTAGACATGAGCAATGTGAGGCAGAGATGGTGCTGACTAATACAGAGGGGGGGGGTGTGATGTCAACTGTGGATACAAGTGAAGGAGACACTAATTATTCAAAGGTTTATTGGTAAATAAATGGAAATTTAATGAAATATTTCAGTAGGAACGTATGAGTGAAGGTACCAAAGATCAGATGATGCTACATCTACACTAATATGTAGAAGGTTTTTCCTTTGAAATTAGGTCTATAATAATACTACTACTACTACTACCAGAGGTGTTCAAAGTACTCACATTCTGTACTTAAGTAGAAGTACAGCTACTTGTGTGAAAAAATACTCTGGTAAAAGTAGAAGGATTGATTCAATTCCTTTACCTAAGTAAAAGTTTTTTTAAAAAGTACAACTTCGCAATTGTAATAAAGTACATAAGTAAAAAGTAAAAGTGCTTTTTTTTTTGTCATGAACACAATAATAGTTCAGAAAAAAAAAATCTGAAAACATTTCAAAAGTATCTAAAATAAAGCCTTTAAAAGTGAGTTAAATTGAGGCACAGTTACTCAGTTTTGTGGATATGGGCAGGAAATTTAGGAAACATGGGGGAAGAAAAGTCACAATTGAGGTTAAAAAAAAAAGTTATGAATATGAGATAAAAATGCATAATTTTAAGAGAAAAAGTTAAAATTGTGAGATTAAAAAGTCAACATATATAGACGAACGATTACTCTCACATTCACACCTATGGAGAATTAATCAATTAATTAACCTATCAGTGCAAACTCCACACAGAAAGGTCTGGTGCTGGAATCCACACGGAACGTCATAAATTTAAAAAAAAAAAAATCAAATAAATTAATTCAATTTGGCTGAAATCTTAGGGTGTCTCTGTTAGACAGTAGCTACACGGCCAAACCAAGCTGTGGTCACCAGGAAAACACTTCCACACATTTATTCAAAAGGTGCAGGGTCAACAATAATCAGACAGAGGATAGACGACAGACAAAAACCAGGAAACCAAACCAAGTCATACACAGACTAGACCAAACCAGACCAGATTCAAGACTGCTCATTTGTTCCACGGAAGGCAGACAAACTCGCAATTTGACAAAGAAACAAGAGGGACTTAAATAATAAACAAAACAGGTGGAACACATGAGGTTGAATGAATGGGCGGGACAACACCAGTGACAGGAAGTAAAACATGACAAAGTGAGCGTGAACTGACATGACAAAATAAAAGCCCAGACATTAACAATAACAGAAACATGACAATAAAAGTCTGGATTATAACAGTCCAGCTCCAGACTTGTTGGAAGCTTTGGCACAGAATGTAGAGACGTCAAGTGGTTCAAATGATTTGGGCACAAGTTGATGTTGACTTTACTGATGAAAATAGAATTAATTTCTACAGAATTATTTTGGAGCTGATATTATTAAAACAAAAATGAGTAAAATGCATTTAATAAATCATTAAAATGTCATTAACTCAATGTCAAAATAAACCAAACTGCACAAAATCTTGTTTCTTTTTCAAGGAGAGTTTAATAGAATACATTTTGTTATTATTAATTAAGCCTAGTCACACTTTTTACAGTGTAGAACAGGTCTGGAAAAAAGAAAAGAAAAGATAAAACCCTGTTAAACCATGTCTCTACTTTATTAATTTTCTTCTTTTGTCAGATAAGGAGTAATAATAATTTAATTATTGTCATTGTAAGCACTTCCATGATCTGTGGAAAATACCTTCTAAATCAAATACACACTGGCAAAGACAAACTAGTTAACTTAAACCTCTTAAACAGCATAGTTCAGGATCAGTAAGAGCTGCATTAATGTGGGATTAAATATGTTTTATTTTCTCACATTCCTTTTCAAATATACAAATGAAGTCATATGTTTTGTTTGTCTTCTTAAACTAAGGTTTAAGATGGTGAAAAAATTATGTTTCTATCACAAGTAGAACCAAAGTTATGGTCATTTTAATATCCACATTTGGACACATTTTGCAATTTGCATATTTTTAGATATTGTCCGTTAAAGTTTTGGACTGTTTTGGGGTAGGAAGTCCTTAGCAACGCATAATAATTCGTATCCGATTGACACAAATTTTTCACAGATGTTAAAGGACACTCTGATGGACATGTCACAGAAGTTTTATATATTATAATAATAGGACAGAAGTGTGACGTATTATAATCATTTGGCTTACACCATTGGACAGAACATTCAATATAAGCTTTTACCTCGTACCAAACACTTGGGTGTTTACCCACGGAACGGAGATCGGTTTGCTCAGCAATCCCTGAACTTTTGTCGCTGCTTAAATAATTGACTCAATAAACACCTTTATTGATTGGATTTCAATGTAATGACCACAGGAACTGAAAATAGAGGTGTTAAGGTACCGTTTTTTGATAAGGTGTAAACACAAATAAGAAATCGCCTTCCAGCCTAAATTTGGCTGTAGCTCTGAACGGCTCAGCGCGACTTATGCCTGGTTTCGTGGTGGCGGGTCACATATATATTCTTGATTTCCTTTTGTTTTCAAAGTCGAACATAGAAAAATTCTGGGTAAAAACAAAAAACCAGATAAAACCTATTAAACCATGTCCCTACTTTATTAATTTTCTTCTTTTGTTAGATAAGGAGTAATAATAATTTAATTATTGCTGTCAGAATCCATTGCTTATTGTCATTGTAAGCACTTCCATGATCTGTGGAAAATACCTTCTAAATCAAATACACACTGGCAAACTCAAACCAGCATGTTCCTTGAGATCACCAGTTATCTTAAACCTCTCCCAAATATTTAGACAGCATAGTTCAGGATCGGTAAGAGCTGTATAGCGAGTTAATACCGAACAAATGTGTGTTGCAGCTTTGTCATGCAGGGTACTTGCTTTAAATGCCCCGGTTAGCTGGGATCAGTGTGATTGTTGGAGTCCTGTCCAAACAGTTGGATATAAAGGCAAACAGTGACCTCTGGAACGCTGATCATTCCTACCACATGGAGCATGTTTGTACAGACCTGCTGTGGCTTCAACCCAGGAATGCATGTCTGATTCCTCTTCATCTTCCACATCCCTTTCTTCTTCCCTTTATGAACTCATGTATACATAGAGTTGTGGAAGGGGGAGAAAAAAAAAAAAACGTCTAATTGTGAGGGGTTGTGTAGATAGCATTTAGTTTGAGTGCCACAACAAAGCCGTTATGACATATTGATAAATGACAGTGTATTATAGCTGCTAACTGATGATAAACACCCCCCCCCCCCCTCCTTCAATCTACATCTGATGAGCTCCATGCTAGTTTGTTTTTTGTCTGGTCACTGCTGAAGTATGATACCAGGTCAAGCTTTGCCCCTTAAAAGGGTTAAGAAGACATTTCCAGGGAGGAGACAGACAGACAGACGTTGTTGACATTGTTGAAGGACTGAATTCTGCTGCTGTTTCATGAACCTGACAAACAGACAGATTTATTTTAAACATGGACTGAAGGTTCCTAGCCTAGCCTAGCCGTGCTATCCCTACTCATTACATGTATAGGTCTAAGAACGCCGCATAGTCAGGGGAGGCGGGGCTAAAAGGTTGTTTTTCAAATCCTCTGTATGCAGTAGGACGGTACTACAACTAATCAACGTAATCTTTAGGATGACGTAGGTAGGCGTTGACTGGAGGAGTGAAGGAATGACTAAACAAAATGGTGGATTATGGAGGTTAACGACTGCTGAAGGTTGCTGATGTTTTCTCACATTCTTCACTCATCTTTGATAAAAGGAAATCACCACCTGTTGTTGTTCTTCTTCTATGGTTGTTTCCGGTTGTTTCTCTCCAAATCATTGTACCATCATTTTGTTAGGCCCGCCCTCTGACTCTATACTTCACTGTGATTCGTCGGCCAGTTTCAGGGAAACTAGCCAAAAGTTACATTGAGTTAAACTAGACTATTATATTTGCTGCCGCTAGGAGCCTTCTAGCACGGCTAGGCTAGAATTTGGTTGTAGATGAATAGAAATCTTCCGCTGGGATAATGTTTCACAGTGCAGGATTTGGATTAGCATTGTGGTAACAGACAAACTGTGGCAGCAGCCATTGCAAAAACTTTTTTTTTTCGAAATTTAGAGAAAAAAGTGTGTGAGTGTGTTTTGACGTGTATGTGCACATTATATTTGCTGCCGCTAGGAGGGTCTAGCACGGCTAGGCTAGTAGTTTCCTATAGATTTCAGTGTTCATAAGTTTACATACCCTAACAGAATTGGTCATTCTTTGGCCATTTTTTTAACAGAACTAATGATAATATAAGAAAATATATTTTTACTCGTGGCTACTGGTTTGGTGAAGTGACCAGAGACACGACATGACAACATGTACGTTACCTGTAATAAATAATAATATAATATACTGAGCTGCTACATCATTGTTGTCCACCTTCGACTATGTCTACTTCAAATCTGATGCTTTTGTTATTGTTCTTCTGCTATGGTGACATCTGGAAATATGCTAACGCGACTGTAGAGTCACCTAGCGTCTGGGAATCTAACTCAGTTTTAGTTTCTCCAGTGCATATGCTGTGTGTGCTTCTGCTTAGTCGTGCACTTGCTCATTTTTCTTTTTCTGTTTATCAATTAGTAATCGATATCAAAGGGGTAGCACCTGACATGGGCTGCAAGACCTGACCTTTGACCTGGGAGGGGCCAGATGAACTTCCTCTCATTTTGACGTGTTCTCAGATATACCAAATGATAAAGTGATTCTGATGTAAACTAAGATTTCTGGGAAACTCCAGTTAAAGAGGATATATTATGTCCATTGTCTCTGGTGTCTCTGTGTCCTGTCTGTCAAATGCTTTGGTCAAAATATCACATTGATGCAGATACAGCAGCCTCTTCACAGCCCTTTTTAAAACACTCGTGCTTCATGTAAACAAGCCACAGCTGACTCCGCCCCTCGCTTCCACATGCTACCGAGAGGAAGAAGAGAAAAAAAAAACTGAAAAAGTTGAGGCAGAGAAAAATAGACAAACACAGATGAAATAAAATCAGCTTGAGAGAATCAAAGTGCTGAGATTTACAGCCCCGGTGTACGTTTGGGTCTGGTTCGTCTGGACTAGAGATGACGTATATTTTCATCTGCAACCGCATCTTAAAATCTCTATCTACCCACTAACATTTGCATGAATGATACATGATATATCCTCTTTAATTTAATCATAGTAAGGCAATAATTTGAATTTCTAAGTGTACTCTAAGTGTACGTACTGACTGATACTGAGGTCAAACTGAGATAGACGCTCCTTCACACACACTTTTTTTTTTTCCTGCTGTAATGAACAAAATGATCAAGTAAATAACCAAAATATGAACAAAAATGAACAAAATATTTTGTAAAATGAACAAAATATTCAGTAAAATGAACAAACATGACCAAAATATTTTGTAAAATGAACAAAATATTCAGTAAAATGAACAAACATGACCAAAATATTTTGTAAAATGAACAAAAATGAGCAAAATATTTAGTAAAATGAACAACAATGACCAAAATGTTCAGTAAAATGAACAAAAATGAACAAAAATATTTAGTAAAATGAACAAAAATGAGCAAAATATTTAGTAAAATGAACAAACATGACCAAAATATTTAGTAAAATGAACAACAATGACCAAAATGTTCAGTAAAATGAACAAAAATGAACAAAAATATGCAGTAAAATGAACAAAAATGAACAAAATATTTAGTAAAATGAACAAAAATGAACAAAATATTTAGTAAAATGAACAAAAATGAACAAAATATTTAGTAAAATGAACAAAAATGACCAAAATATTTAGTAAAATGAACAAAAATGAACAAAAATATTCAGTAAAATGAACAAAAATGAACAAAATATTTAGTAAAATGAACAATGACCAAAATGTTCAGTAAAATGAACAAAATATTCAATAAAATTAGTAAAACTGAGACAGACGCTCCCTCACACACACTTTTCTTTCCTGCTGTAATGAAGTGACGGGTGGACTTGGCCTTCTGTCCCATGTGAACTCAGTCTGAATAAGAATTTCTACATGTACCAACTAGCAGTAGAATGTATCTGCACAAATGTTGAAATAGCCCTGGGTAAAACAGAAAGAAAATTAAAGCTTGTCAAATCTGGATTTACAGTCAGATCCATAAGTATTTGGAATGTGACATTAATGTTGTAGTTTTGTGTCTGTTTCACACAGTAGTGACTGAAATATGTATAATAGACGTAGACCCTCTAAAATAATTGGACAACTGACTGACAAGCAGCTTCATGTCCTGATTCAATTTTATTTATTTTATTTATATTTATTTATTTATAGATGTGTCCAGTTCCATGATTTTTTTTACAACAAATGAAGCCGATTGAAGGTCTGGGGTTGATTATAAATAATACTTTTCTGTTTTATCTGACTGTATATGACTGTATTTTACACTGAACCACCAAAGCTGACACCACAGGGACATTAACCCTCTGATACATACTGGTCACTACAGTCAGTGGACAGTTCTTCTACAGTAAAATGAACAAAAATGACCAAAATATTTAGTAAAATGAACAAAAACAACCCAAATATTTAGTAAAATGAATAAAAATGACCAAAATTTTTAGTAAATGAACAAAAATGATCAAAATATCGAGTAAAATTAACAAAAATTACCAAAATATTTAGTAAATTTAACAGAAATGACCAAAATATTTAGCAAAATGTAAAAAATGACTGAAATATTCAGTAAAATGAACAAAAATGATCAAAATATTCAGTAAAATTAGTAAAAAAATTAAAAAATTAAAAAAAGACTACTTCTATAGTCCATCCAGACTTCAACTGACCACCATTTAAAACTTGAGTTTTCTTTATCACTAACACATGTGGTTTCATTCATTTCATTTCATTCATTTTATTCCATTATTTTACTTGTAGACCAGTGTTATTACATGTTTGAGGAAATTCCCAAAAATAGTCACTTGACCCATAAAGGGTTAATCATTTTAGTTCCACATTCAGACCAATTTAATCTCAAGTGGGTCAGATCAGTAAAATACTATACTCATAATAACCTATAAATACTCAGAACATAAACCATTTTATATCATTTTGCTCTATCTACAGTAAAATAATAATTTCATTTGTTCAATACTTTGAACAAATATGAACATTTTGAAATGTTTGAGTACAAGTTTATCCATATTTTGCCTGTATTTATAGATCCACTCTGTTCTGTAAGTTGTAATTTACATGTTTAAATGATCAACTGAGACAGAATATTGTTAAAATTGCATTTGGTTTTCTTAAGAAATGTCAGTTTGTTCATGTTTTTCACATAGTTTTAAAGGATAGTTGGTGGGTGTAAACATTTTCACGGCATTCTTTTACTTTTTTCAGTCGAAAACATATTTGGAGTTGGCATTATTTATATATAATTATGTTATTATTTTACTGGTCTGGCCCATTTCAGATCAAATTTGACTTAATATGATCCCTAAAGTAAAATGAATGTGACACCACTGCTGTATAGTTTTAGCTGTTATTACTGTCAGGATAACTCCAAAAGTCCAGAAAATTAGAGAAACATCCCATAATTCACTGTAATATAGAGACCCAGGGAACACAAACATTTACTGATTCCAAACTTCATGTTGGCTTAAAACAAATGAACATATTTAAAGTGTTGGCAAAGCATTTGTTATTTAGACATTCTTTTACTAGAGTAGAAAGAACAAAAAAATCTACTTGAGCAAAAGCAAAAAGGTAAGAAATAAACCTTAAGAATATTCTGTACAAATCCATGTTAATATACAACAAAGACTTCAAATTAAATTAAAAATACACTGAAGACGATAAAAACTGTACTGTAGTGTAGTGTACATGTCAGCCACAGACAAACCTTAACCTTAACTGTTACTCTATATTAACTAGTTCTACAAAAACAACTGTTCATCTTATATATTTATTCTGGTAGTGCTTAGTGACTGGGAATTTTGACTTTTTATCTGATGATTTTGACTTTTTATCACATAGTTTTGACTTTTTATTTGATGATTTTGACTTTTTATCTAATGATTTTTACTTTTTATCTTATGAGTTTGACTTTTTATCACATAGTTTTAACTCTTTATGTCATAATTTTGACTTTTTATCTTATGATTTACACTTTTTATCACATAGTTTTGACTTTTTATCTCAGAATTTTGACTTTTTATCTCAGAATTTGTATTTTTTTTATCTCATGATTTTGACAGTTTATCTCCTAATTTTGACTTTTTATTCCATGATTTCGAGTTTTTCTATCATAGTTTTGACTTTTTCTCTAATCATTTTGACTTTTTATCTCATCATTGTGACTTTTTATATAATCATTTTGACTTTTTCTCTAATCATTTTGACTTCTCTTAATGCACCTTATATATGAAAAACCATAAAAAGTGCACCTTATATTCCAGTAAATACAATAATTCCATAATCTGTTTCAGTCTAATACAATAATTGACTGTAAACTATCGGTGCAGGGTCCTAAATGGACATTGGTAAGAACACAGTGATGCTCTTTACTGCCTTTTTACTTTGTTTTACTTTTACTTTTTACAGTTACTGTACAAACACTCACTAATTTTCTTCAAAACGACAGACATTTGAGATGAAATATTTTATTACATGCAAACTCAATGTGAACATGTTTGTTTCTTACCGTTCAATACCCCCCACTCTGGAAGGAGTCTACAGATTTGTGCATAATCACACCCTTACAATGTCAAATTTGGACAAATGAAAAGCACTTGTGATGAAATATACTGTCATATTTAGCCTCAACTATCTTCGTGTAAACTATCCCTAAACTCTTAGTAACAGGAATCATATGATCTGACAGTCCTCACTTTGTCCCACTGTGGGACTTTTACAGAAACTAAATATCCACCAAGAAAAACAAAAGTATTCCCACCTTAAACTGTAGTAAAAACTCACTAGAGTATTGTTAAAGTGTAGCTTCAGGCAGTGCAACTGGTGAGTGACGTTCCCCTCCAGGCTCAGAGCACTGGGACTGATACTGTTGAACTGAAACACATACATATATATATATGACACGAGTTTCACATGTCAATACTGACCACTTCCTGTTGATATTCATTAGCATTGACATGTGTTGTACACGCTCATTTGCAGCTTCTACACTGGGAAA
The DNA here is from genome assembly GCA_020466265.1 of Siphamia tubifer. Classification (NCBI taxonomy): domain Eukaryota; kingdom Metazoa; phylum Chordata; class Actinopteri; order Kurtiformes; family Apogonidae; genus Siphamia; species Siphamia tubifer. The sequence goes on from CM035803.1 coordinate 43,979,172, forward strand.
TATTCAATGTTGAACTCATGTGACCTGTGTGTGACCTTATGAACTCTGACCTTACATGTACAATACATATCTGCAGGTTAGTTAAAAAAAATGTTAAAGTTTAGAACTGTTGGAAGTTAACCCTTTATGGGACTATAGCTGTGGTTTTTCGCAAAACAATAGTGATATTCCTAAAATTTTGATAAAGTATATTTGTGCTTTAAATGTGTTTCCATTGACGGTTGTTCTAAGCAAGAGTGTCTCGTGAAATATCATCCCATGATAAAAAAGTAAAATATTGAATCAACTTAAAAAATATTCTTAAATGTTTTACTTTTTATCTGACAATTTTGACTTTTTATCTCCTAATTTTGGCTTTTTATCTCAAATTTAGACTTTTTTACCTCATAATTTTCACTTTTTATCTCATCATTTTGACATTTATCTCATGATTTTGACTTTTTATCTCAATTTTCACTTTTTAATCTCATAATGTTGGCTTTTTATCTGACAATTTTCACTTTTTATCTCCTAATTTGGGTTTTTTATCTCATAATTTTCACATTAATCTTACAGTTTACAGTTTAAAATGTAAGAAGTATAAGTAAAAAATAAATAATCAAGTAAAGTACAGATACTTACAAACCTAATGCAGTACTTTTACTTAGTTACTTTCCACCTTTGGTCTTACCCATGGGAAAGTTGCCCAGACAGTAAATGAAAGCTGGACTGTTTCCGCTAACACACCTTGAAATGTCCAAATGAAGACCTTCTGTTACCAGGGTATCAGTGTTTCACCACTTTATCCTAATGGAATGTCTCTGTTATGGACAAAGATGCGTTCACATGTGAGCACTAACACCACTGATTAACAGACTCAGATGAATACTAAGGTTTTTTATCCTCAGTTTAAACATCATTTCTGTTCATTCAATCCCTCATTGTAATGGAACACATTGCGTCGCTGCTGACATTGATGGTGTATTTATTTATTTATTTATAAAGACTATTCCATTGCCTTAAATTCTTTGTTGTTGTATCCAATTATACCGCCGCAAAAAAAAAGACCAATTTTCCCTCCAGGGATTGACTAAAGGTTTTTTCTCATCTTTCTCTGTACTCAGTCCAGTAATCTGCCTCAATTGGTTGTGGATCAGAGAGGTTAGTCTCCAGGTCACAATGGGAGCTGGTGCCGGGGAGTGTCTTTGTGTGTTTGTGTACATGTGTGTCACATGATATGGGTGAACACTCCTCATAAACCCACCGCCTGAAGCTCACACAGGAGTTTCTTCAAGATTAAGTGTTATTTAAAGGAAATATAAGTAGCATTTTTACTTTAAAATCAAATCAAATTAATATCAAATTGTATTTATATAGCACCTTACAACATCAAAAGATGCCCAAGGTGCTTCACAAAATGAGATAAAAACAATAAAAACAAGTAACAATTATAAAACCAAAATAAAAACAAAGTTATAAAACCATAGCAACAACATAAAACAGACACAGACAGTCGACTACATGTCAAACACTTGCCTAAATGAATGTTTTAACTGAGATTTAAAAACATTTAACATATGTATTAAAATATAAAAACAATATTTATTTCATATTTTTAATTAAAATGTGTGTTTAAATATGTATTAAAAGACTTAAGATTATCATTAGAGTGATTATGTGTAATAGATAGATAGATAGATGGATGGATGAATGGATAGATAGATAGATAGATAGATAGATAGATAGATAGATAGATAGATAGATAGATAGATAGATAGATAGATAGATAGATAGATAGATAGATAGATAGATAGATAGATAGATAGATAGATAGATAGATAGATAGATAGATAGATAGATAGATAGATAGAATGATTGTGTGTGCAACGTGTGTGTATATTTTGACTTATTGTTGACACAAGAGGTCAGAGGTCACCTGGTCAACACAAAAAAAATAAATAAATACAAATAAATAAAATGGACTATAGCAGAAAAACAAGTGGAGATACAATAGATACTTAGTTACTATTATTGACAGATAGGAAACCTGCCATGGGCTTCAAAATGGTCTAATAGTCTAATAGTCTAATAGTTTAGTAGTCTAATAGTCTAATAGTCTAATAGTCTAATAGTCTAATAGTCTAATAGTCTAATAGTTTAATAGTTTAATAGTTTAATAGTTTAATAGTCTAATAGTTTAATAGTCTAATAGTCTAATAGTTTAATAGTCTAATAGTCTAATAGTCTAATAGTCTAATAGTCTAATAGTCTAATAGTCTAATAGTCTAATAGTTTAATAGTTTAATAGTTTAATAGTTTAATAGTCTAATAGTTTAATAGTCTAATAGTCTAATAGTTTAATAGTTTAGTAGTCTAATAGTCTAATAGTCTAATAGTCTAATAGTCTAATAGTCTAATAGTCTAATAGTTTAATAGTTTAATAGTTTAATAGTTTAATAGTCTAATAGTTTAATAGTCTAATAGTCTAATAGTTTAATAGTCTAATAGTCTAATAGTCTAATAGTCTAATAGTCTAATAGTCTAATAGTCTAATAGTCTAATAGTTTAATAGTTTAATAGTTTAATAGTTTAATAGTCTAATAGTTTAATAGTCTAATAGTCTAATAGTTTAATAGTCTAATAGTCTAATAGTCTAATAGTCTAATAGTCTAATAGTTTAATAGTCTAATAGTCTAATAGTTTAATAGTTTAATAGTCTAATAGTCTAATAGTCTAATAGTCTAACAGTCTAATAGTCTAATAGTCTAATAGTCTAATAGTTTAATAGTTTAATAGTCTAATAGTCTAATAGTTTAATAGTCTAATAGTCTAATAGTCTAATAGTCTAACAGTCTAATAGTCTAATAGTTTAATAGTCTAATAGTCTAATAGTCTAATAGTCTAACAGTCTAATAGTCTAATAGTCTAATAGTTTAATAGTTTAATAGTCTAATAGTTTAATAGTCTAACAGTCTAATAGTCTAATAGTTTAATAGTTTAATAGTTTAATAGTGTAATAGTCTAATAGTTTAATAGTTTAATAGTCTAATAGTCTAATAGTTTAATAGTTTAATAGTCTATCAGTCTAATAGTAAATGTAAGTGTGTGTTATTTCTTTTCTATGATCTGAGTTAAGTGTTAATTTCATCTTTGTGAGTTAAGGTCATGTATTGTTTTCCTGTTAGCGGTGACTGTCACCAGACAGATCCTCCTATAAACAGACCTCTGCTGTCCTTTGACATCTGCTCGTCTCAATGGGATCAATAATCCAATCTCAGTCTTTTTCTCATTGGTGTGTGTGTGTGTGTGTGTGTGTGTGTGTGTGTGTGTGCTTGTATTCCTAGCTTAATGGGGACAGTGATATGTTTACACAGTCACGCCATGGGGACCTCTGCCACTATGGGGACCAAAATTTGGGTCCCCAGGAGGGTTAAATATAAATAAAGGTCCCCACTAGTAAAATAAAAAATGAGGTGGCCCTATAAATAAAACAAGTGCAAAGCGAAACACGTATTTTTCAAAGGTTTGAAGATGTTTACTTAAAAAAACATATATTATTATTATTAGTAGTAGTAGTCGTATTTATTCTACTTATTTTGTATTATTAAAAATTGTTTCTGAAATGATTCTTTTTTATTAATTAATTTTTCTTTCATTGAATTTTCAAACTTGTATTATTTATTTTAATTTTACTTAAAAAAGGCGTCTTTACATTTACTACCCAATGGCTACTGGATTAGAAACTTGGTCCTCATGAGACCCGGAAATCAGTGTGTGTGTATTCCTATCTTTATGGGGACATTGGTATGTTTACACAGTCACACCATAGAGATCTGTGACACTATGGGGACACAAATTTGGGTCCCCACAAGGATTAAATATAGATAAAGGTCCCCACTCAAAAAATAGAAATGATGTGGCTCTATAAAAACATTCATTTGTTTTTTTTCTGGAAGTCCTCATAAAGTATGGGGGAAAAACAGGTGCAAAGTGAAACATGTATTTTACAAAGGTTTGAAGATGTGTGTGTTTTTTTTTTAAATGATTACTATTTATTTAATTAATTTTTTTATGTATTTTTTATTCAATTTTCTATTTTTTTTATTATTTATTTTACTTAAAAAACAGAAAAACGATGTCTCTCCATTCACTACCCAATGACTACTGGGTTATAAACTTGGTCTTCATGAGACACAGAAACCAGTGTGTGTGTGTGTGTGTGTGTGTGTGTGTGTGTGTGTGTGTGTGTGTGTGTGTGTGTGGTGTCCCGGTGGGTGCATGTGTGTAACCTTATACCCCAGATGGAGGTAACCAATCGGGGGGGGATGCTCTTGTCTGACCTCCAACATGTATCATCCAGTTGTGCTCCTTTCAGTCGTGGCTTTGTCCCATCATCAGCTTCATCTCCATCTGATCCGTTTCTTCTTCCCTAACTGTCCTTTCATCTTTTCACCTGTCTTCATGCATCAGTGTTTCTATCTGTCTATCATTCACTCAGTCGGTAATAAATTGGATTGCTCTGTGGAAAGTCTATCTTCACATTCAGTGCTGATGACTGTCAGAGTGTCTGTCGTCTTCAGTGTATGTCACACTGATCGATGGACTGTGTTTCTGCGTCTGTGTGGGCGACATCGCTGGAGCCACCTTCCTGATTTTTTTTTTTGTTTTGTTTTCTGAACGTAAGAAGGTCAGGTCTATGCGGGTGCAATCGATGAGTTCAGAGCCGAACTGTCTAAACCTTTAATGGACACACGTGAACACAAATCTTCAGTCAATGAAGACGCGACTCAATGGTCACAATAAGATGTTGACATTGTTTCTGCAAAAAAAACAAAAACCCTGCATAGAAACTCAATAGAATTTGTCACTGATGGACCTATTTACTTAACCCTTTGTTGATCACACTACAACAATAAAACACACTGGGACTAGTATAACATATATATATATATATATATATATATATATATATATATATATATATATATATATATATATATATATATATTATATATATATATCTGCCCGTGGTCAGATGCTGATCATTGAAAAATATTTTAAATTATATTTGGGTCGCAGTTGGTTGGGTAATTTGTCATTAGTGTCAGATAAACATTAAAATAACCTGTCATCAAAACAATGGTTATGCAATCCAGTCCAAACCCCTGTGTGTATCATGTGAATAAAATAGACAGAAAAGAAAACATGGACTGAATAAATGCAGTTTTTGTACAATGACATAGATACTGATGTAAGAACTGAATGGATTTACGTTTTTATCAAGAAAACATGTTAAATAGATATTAGGGACCACATGGGGACCACAATTTTACTGTTGAGGACCACATGGAGACCATAATTTTATTGTTGGGGACCACATGGGGACCACAGTTTCACTGTTGGGGACCACAATTTCCCTTAACAGAAAAAGATGTAGTTGAAAAATTAAGCACCATTTCACTGTTAAGTGAAATGGTGCTTAATTTTTCAACCACATCTTTTTTGTATTTAATAAAATAGGACTACTTTCAGCAGCCTAAAGCTACAGTAAATAAAAAGGTAGTTTAATAACTTCAAAACAGAAGCAAAATAAACATGATTTTCACACATGTGCAGATGTTAATTAAAGTTATACATGGTTGACTGAGAAGTAATTAAAAACATAGTCTTCTGATAACTCTGTTAAAAGAAGCTGTATGGCTGTGTGTGTGTGTGTGTGTGTGCTTGTATTCCTGTCTTTATGGGAACATTGATATTTTTACACACTCACACCATGGGGACCTCTGACACTATGGGGACCAAAATTCAGGTTTAATTTCAACATTCAGAAAAAAAATCCTGTTTTTTACAGTAATTTTACTGAGTTTTGTTCATGTATGTATTCATTTATTTATTTATACTTCATTTTAATTTATTTTAACTAAGTTAAGTTTTTATTTTGTAAATAGTTATTAGTTTTTGTTAATTGTGTTCCTTATTTTGTTTTATGTTCCTACATTTAATATTGTATTGTATTATTTTTCTTCGCTTTTGTGCTATTTGTGTTTTATTTTGTTCATGTTACTTAATATTTTGTTGGTTGATTATACATTTTTGGCTGTTATTGTCTATTGTGTTGCTTATTTTATTCATTTTTGACTGGAACTGTTAAAGTCCAAGGAGTTAAAGGTTTAAAAAAAGATGGTCCTCATGAGACATGTAAATGTGTGTGTGTGTGTGTGTGTGTGTGTGTGTGTGTGTGTGTGTGTGTGTGTGTGTGTGTGTGTTCATTAGTGCATGTAAAGGTGAACACCTCAGTGAAAGCAGTGGTGACATCAGAAGTCAATAAAGCTCATGTGCTGGTCATTATAATACAGCTGCTAATGCTAATGCTAATGCTAATGTTCAATTCCCTCCTTAAGTAAGAAGCTGTGGACAGGATTAGAAAACACACCTGCTTCTTCTGCCTACATGTATTTTATGAATCTGCACAATTTCAATCATGCACCTCATTTCAACCAGGAGTCACTAATAAGATATTTAAGGAACTGGGAGAGAGAGAAATGTCACAGGCCATAGCAACGGTGTTTTTTATTATGTGTTCATGTATGTGTGTGTGTGGCCGTTTTTGAAAAACCTTTTAATTAATTGACTCATTACCATCCAATCTTGGTGTGTCCTTTCCTTTCTGCCGTCCCACTCTCTAGATGGAAGGCAGTGATTTTCCTTTCTAGTGAAGGATTATATCCCTGGAAACAAGACCCCATTGTGCCCCACGTTTTTGCCAGCTGGGTCGGTAACATGCACAATGGGGCAGGTGTGGGTTATAGTGACAATGACTTTGGGGATTTGGAGGCTTTTGGTAAAAGGAAAAAGAGCAGATGTGTTAAAAGTACTCACATTCTGTACTTTAGTAAAAGTACAGCTACTTATACGGAAAAAATACTCTGGTAAATGTAGAAGTACTGAGTATTTATTTTTTTGGTAACTTTTTACTTTGACTCCCTATATTTATTCATAAATATCTGTACTTTATACTTCTTACATGTATATAAATACATGTAACTTATATTCCTTACATTAATATAAATATATGTACTTTATACTCCTTACATTTCTATAAATATATGTACTTTATACTCCTTACATTAATATAAATATATGTACTTTATACTCCTTACATTAATATAAATATATGTACCTTATACTCCTTACATTAATATAAATATATGTACTTTATACTCCTTACATTAATATAAATATATGTACTTTATACTCCTTACATTAATATAAATATATGTACCTTATACTCCTTACATTAATATAAATATATGTACTTTATACTCCTTTCATTAATATAAATATGTATACTTTATACTCCTTACATTTCTATAAATATTTGTACCTTATACTCCTTACATTTCTATAAATATATGTACTTTATACTCCTTACATTAATATAAATATATGTACTTTATACTCCTTTCATTAATATAAATATGTGTACTTTATACTCCTTACATGTATATAAATATCTGTACTTTATACTCCTTACATTTCTATAAATATATGTACTTTATACTCCTTACATTAATATAAATATATGTACTTTATACTCCTTACATTAATATAAATATATGTACTTTATACTCCTTACATTAATATAAATATGTGTACTTTATACTCCTTACATGTATATAAATATCTGTACTTTATACTCCTTACATTTCTATAAATATATGTACTTTATACTCCTTACATTAATATAAATATATGTACTTTATACTCCTTACATTAATATAAATATCTGTACTTTATACTCCTTACATTAATATAAATATCTGTACTTTATACTCCTTACATTTATATATTTTTTTAGAACTTTGCCTTTTTATCTCATAATTTTGACTTTTTATTTGATAATTTTTTACTTTTTATCTTATGATTTGGACTTTTTACGGTCATGCATAAAAAAACAACTAGTTGAGTAAACCAAATTAAATTACATATTGTTAGGATTATTTTAATTTAATTTAATTTGATTCACTCAACTACATGTTTTTTATGTGTGACCTCTTGAAGAAGAATTTTTAAGTTGATTCACTGTTTAACTTTTTTCAGTGTACAGACAAAAATATTAAAAAAACAATTAAAAAGAAGATTAAATATAGAAGAAAACATTCATTTTGGAGTCACCACAAAACTAACAGCAGGTTTTTAAGGGGTTAATATATTTGGCTCAAATTCAGTTATTCGTGTAATTTTCCATCAAAGTCTTAAATATGAATCATTACCTAATTCACCTTTTGTTGAACTGAACAGAACACATAAAGAACGAACACATTTAATACTATGTCTGAAGATGTGAAACACTTCATAAAAGCCTTATTTTACAGCAGCAGCATAATCAATACATATTCACTTTGGCTGCTGCGCCAAGTTTAGCCACTGCCATATTTAATTTTTTAACCCCCCCCCCTGCTTTTAACTGTCCTTATCAGCATCATCTTCATCTCCTGCTCTTCATCATCACATGAAAAGTGGTCGAAACAACTGGATTATTTCCGTGGATTGGTGGACACAGTAACGCGGCAGGTTGTATAAAAGGAATGAACAGGATTTTGAATCCATAAGCAGGTGTAAATGATGTGATGTTATGACTTAACAACCGGATTTGCTGTAAAAAAAAAAAAACGGTGCATTAATTTTAAGATTTTCCACCAGAAAGGCTACAAATCTGGTAAATGCCTTGTAAGGATTCAAGCTTTGAGCTAAATTCCAAAATGAAGGCACTGACACGGTTAGTTGGTAATGTTTGTAATGTTTTATTATATGGGTGTAAATGGAGATCACAGTGAAGGATTATGGGAATGTACTTTACTCTGCAGTAATTATGTCATAAAAGCATGTAATAAAAAATTTAATAACTTACATGTAATAATTGGCTCATTATGGAATAACTTACATGTAATAATTGACTCACAATGGAATAACTTACATGTAATAATTGACTCATAATGGAATAACTTACATTTAATAATTGAGTCATTATGGAATATCTTAAATCAGAGGTGTCAAAGATGTGGCCTATTACAGTCTCGACTTTTATTACATTTAACTTATTATATTATGAGTCAAATATTATATTATGAACTTTTATTACATTTAATGTATTACATAATGAACTTTTATTACATTTAACTTATTATATTATGAGTCAAATATTACATAATGAACTTTTATTACATTTAAGTTATTATATTATGAGTTGTTAGAGTGGTTCCAAAGTTAAATCCATCCAACAGAATATTTGCCTTTGTGAGTCCACATGGTTAAAGTGAGACAATGAGGAGTGTGGTGGCGTCCATTTCTAACGACCATCGTCTCCATCTCCTCTGACCTTTACGGTGACAGCCATGACAGCCGTAGAACATTCCAGGCTCTTGGTCATCAGAGGGTGATTTTTTTATCCACCTCCGCCACACATTTGAATAACCTCACCGACCTCTGTCAATGGTTCGTCACGATTTTTCAACTCCTTGGACTGGACCTTCCCCCAACACACGAAGGCAGACGCCAATGAAAGCACGATTAGCATTAATGTGTTCGTCTTCTACAATATCAGGTAACTATTTAGAATAATTGTGAATGTTATTTTCTTTTTCTAATGTTGACAAAGACGACGAGCAGTTGCCCAGTTTCCATCACTTTTGTTGGACGCTGGAGAATGAAAGGGGGTTGGCCTGGTGGTGGTGGTGGTAGTGGTGGTGGTGGTGGGGGGGGGGGGGGGTTTATTAAATGTTTTGTGTATTTGTAGATCCACTAATAAATATTAAACTGAGACATCATCTTGTTAAAATTACATTTAGTTTTCTGAACAAGTATTGGTTTATTCATGTTATTCACATTGATTTAAAGGATAGTTTAGTAAATATGAACATTTTCATCACACATTTAAGTTTTGAGGTTTTTTTTGCTCTAAAAAAGAGGAAAATTTGGAGTTGACATTATTTATATATTATGTTATTATTTTAGTGGTTCAACCCAATTCAGATGAAATTTGATTTAATGTGGCCCCTGAACTAAAACCAGATTGACACCCCTGGACTAGACAAAACACTAAAGGAAATCTATCAAAATAAACAGGAAGTGACAAACAGAAACAAAACACAAAATAATATGTTATAATTTGTTGGATATGACAGAGCAGGTGTGTCCAAACTTTTGGCCTGTACTGTATATATATATATATATATATATATATATATATATATATATATATATATATATATATATATATATATATATTATTATTTTTTTCTATTTTATTTTATTTTTATTTGTTTTAGTGCATAGAAGGGCATGTATGAGGAAGTAAATGGATACATAGAAGAGTCAGTGGGCAGAGATCAGCACTTTCTAAATGAAGTAAACAACAGCAGCTAAACATATCCAGGTTGTGTACTGGGTGTGTGTACGTATGTAGATTTGTGCAAATTTGTACGTCATTTTATTAATCATAAATTATGCATCTGGAGATGTTTTCCTCAAGCCTAAACTATTCCTTAAACTAATGAGTGAGGCTGCAGAGTTTTTCATTAGCGCACAGTTAGCTGACCATCTCTCACTGTTTGTTTTTTCTTACTCCATCACCACAGGCCATTTGGCTTTCATCAGCGCGCTCCCTCTCATCGCCTGGATTTAATCAAACCTGTGTGACTCCCACTTCCAGTGTCGTCCTCCCTCTGATAGAAGAGCGGTTGTACGACTGTAAATGTGGAGGTTTGTTTCTGAACACAGTAGAAAGGTTAGAAAATAGTTTGTGAAACAATATAAAGGCTGTCAGTGTCTGAAATACAGAGAAAAGAACTGGGATAGTGTTATTAGTTTAAACTGTGGCTGGAGAGGGGAGGTCACATGACCACCCACTGGACCTGGACTAAGGCTGAGAACAGGGTTTATCATCCATCCATCCACTCCTGCATCCATCCATCCATCCACTAATTTATTCATCCATCCATCCATCCATCCATCCATCCATCCATCCACTAATTTATTAATCCATCCATCCATCTATTCATCCATCCATCCACTAATTTATTAATCCATCCATCCATCCATCCATCCATCCATCCATCCATCCACTAATCCATTCATCCATCATCCATTCATCCATCCACTAATTTATTCATCCATCCATCTATTCATCCATCATCCATCCATCCATCCATCCACTAATTTATTCATCCATCCATCCATCCATCATCCATTCATCGATCCACTAATTTATTCATCCATTCATCCATCATCCATTCATCCATCCACTAATTTATTCATCCATCCACTAATTTATTCATCCATCCATCCATCTATTCATCCATCATCCATCCATCCATCCACTAATTTATTCATCCATCCATCCATCCATCCATCCATCCATCCATCCATCCATCCATCCATCCATCCATCCATCCATCCATCCATTCATCCATCCACTAATTTATTCATCCATCCATCTATCATCCATTCATCCATCCACCCATTTATTATTTTTTTGTCAGTTTTTATGTTATTTGACTCTAGATAATATTGATCTGTATGTGGAACCTGAAGTAAAATCAGTTCCACAGCTTTGACTGTGGAATTATTGACCTTTGCAAATTCATCCCAGGGGCCGTATTGGAACCTTTGACGGGCCGCATTTGGCCCCCGGGCCACATGTTGGAGACCCCTGATTTACATATAAAGCAATCATTTAATTTTATAGTTTTGATTTGACCTACTTTTACTCACTGCTGTATTGAAATCATCACTAACTTATGCAAATTTGGAAGTTTTCTCTTTTCTCTTCTGGATATTTAGTTTCACTCATAGTTTTTCCAAGTGTCTCGTTTAGAAAATGTGAATAAACCAGCAACATGTTGACTTTCTGTTTTGTGAAAACTAAATTTAGTTGGCTGTTAACAAACTAGATGTGCAAAAAAAAACTGTAGGATGAACAGTATATTTCTGTAGTAAATTTAGATTACACCTTCACCCACACTTGTATGGAACATTTCTAGCCTGCGTGGTGTTGTTATTTTGGTCTGCAGTGTTTCACAGCAGCAATTATGCACTACTTTTATTAAGATTGTTGGCAATTTCCCCCCATTCAGTTTTGTTGGACTAATGACAGTATTCAGTGGTGTGATTAATTCAAGATGCATTTATTTCTGCTTTACACAGGCAACAAATAAAGGCAATATAGACATTTAATTTAACTCATAACATCCACTGGCAATGAAAAATAATTTACTGATATAATGTTAAATACCCGTTGATCCATTAATCCTATCAATACATGTAAATAATTGGTGTAAAATGCAGTTTGTCATCAGATATGATCCATTTGGACATAGTTACTATGGAAACACTGCCGTCTTCTACAGTTGTTTAGTTGTTTTTTTCATTGTCTTATTCTTGGTTTTATTTTGAAAAATTAATGAACAAATGATACACAGATAATTTTTGACTTTGTGGTATCACTGTGATAAGAAACGGTCACAAAAACGACCTGTCTTTACATAGAGGACAAAGATGAACCTCAGATATGACAGTTAATGGGACGAGACGTTACTTCAAAGCTTTAAAATGAACTGACTTGAGTTTTCATGTAAACCAACCGTAGCATCAGCGCTTTTTGTTTCTTTACGCCACTGACTGAATGGTAACCCATCAGTCCATGTCCTGTTCCATTTACTGTTCCCAGTGTCTCTGAAGCGTCACGTCCCTGCAGTCCATCATGTCCCTTTGCTGAGACAATATCAATGAATAATAATGTACGTCTGCTCCATTTTCTTACTGTGTTCCACTTCACTTCTTAAATTGTACATATATCATTGAAAAATACTGTAGACATGTGGCATTTTTATTAGGGGCAAGGAGGAGTGGATTATAAATTAAAACTACTGGGACAATTTCCATGAACTTTTCGGGAAATGTACAAAGTGGTCCGTAAATGAATTTAAGTTTTGGTGAGTGTAGGTCAAAGGTCAAGGTCACTACAATTGGGTTTTTGCAATAATTATTATTATTGTAATAAAAATAAACTTTATTTTTTATTTATTCACTCTTCCGACCTCAACACTTTTTGATTTGATTTGATTTGATTTGATTGCTTTATTTCGAACATGTTCAAGGTGCAACAATAATCAATACAGCAATAATAATAATAACAATGACATGTCTGAAAAGGAGTAGGATGAAGCATAAACTTATTTAATCCTACCCCTTCTTCACTTCCCCAATAACCTAAATTCATCTTATAGCAATATAGTGCATAGTACAAAAATGATGATTAATAATAAAATAATAACAATAACAATAATAACAATACCAATAATCAATAACTGAAGTACTAAACATAGACATATATAAAAAAAACTAAAAAAAAAAAAACTAAAAACAAATGAGCAGATACTAAAGTAGGTAGGTTGTTTTTTTATTGTTTTCATTTTTCCTCCCTTCCTTCTTCTTCTCCCTTTCTTTTTTCTTCCTTTTTTTCCCTTTCCTTTTTCTCAGTTGTCTGCATTTTGTTCTTATTTTTTATTTTATTTTATTTTATTTTATTTTATTTTTCTATTCATTCACTTATTTTATTCATGTATTTATTTTTAAAAACAAATTTATTCAAGATTGCTTTTAATGTTTGATTACTTTTATTCTGTCTGTTTTAATCTGTGACTGATAGGTTTTCTATTGTTTTTTGTTGTTGTTTCTTTTCTTATTGTAGTCAGACTCTTGTTGTTTTTTTACTTCATGTAAAGCGTCTTTGAGTGCCATGACAAGCGCTATACAAATAAAATATATTATTATTATATAGCACCTTTCATACAAAACCTGTAGCCCAAAGTGCTTCACATTGATTAAAAATTAAAATGCAATTTTGAAACAAGGGTGAAATAACAAATTACACACAAAATTATAAAATTTTAAAAGTACAGATAAACTGATTATACATATATTAAAAAAAATTAAAAAATACATTAAGATTTGATTACACACAAAATATAAAGAATGGGGTCACAGCATTGTGACCCCGTTTTTATCTCCCTTCAAAGCCTGATGAAAATAAAATGTACTCAGTGAACTGGCATAGGGAAGAAGACATAGGGAAAAGCGGGAATTTCCTTTTCCTTCCTGTATACTTACTTTAGCATATAGCTTAGTTTTGCTCTCACTGTTGATGTGCATTGACATCAGGACACATTTGAAGACTCTAGGTAAAAGGTCACAGTAAAAGTCGAAATCTAATTTTGGACATAACTTTTTAATTATTCACTTTCAATGAGCACCACAATACTGGAGGAAAAAGAAAGGGAAAACAGGAAAGGGGAAAAAAAGAACCTTGAAGGACAAATTTGAAAACTCTAGGTCAAAGGTCAAGGTCATAATAAAGGTCAAAATGTAATTATTTATATAACTTTTGAATTATTCATCTTACCAACTTATGAGCACCAAAATGTCTTTCAATCATCTTTCAATTCTTGTCTATAGATAGGTCAAAGGTCACAAAAAAATAGAATGGACTATAACAGAAAGATGAGTGGAGATACAGATTTATTTACTTTTATTGACAGATATGAAACTTGTCCTTTACAACAGCGGTCCCCAACGTTTTTATAACCATGGACCGGTCAACTCTTGGCAATTTTACCACAGGCCGATGTGTGTGTGGGGTGGGGGGTAGGGGGTACGTAGATTGTTTATATCGGTCGTGTATCAGAGTGGGCTTGGTCTGTGGTAATTACCTGTCCTGATAAATCCATATTTAAAAACATTCCTTTCCTTGGAATTTGTAGGTTATTTATTTTGTTAACACGTGGGTTACATTTTTGGTAATTGATGTAACCGAGAGAATCGAGTCATTTTTCAAAATAAAAGCTCGTTCATCCTCAGATAATGAATACAATAGAAATAATTAATTCTTTATTATGCAGCCAGCGGCCCGGTACCGGTCCGTGTCCCGGTCATTGGGGACAACTGCTTTACAGCACCAATAAAAAATAAAAACCTAACTAACTGTACCAATCAGGGGTGCGTGGCTCACTGTCTAATACAATGATGCGCAGTATTTTTTCCTTTTCGACATTTTATTTGATAGTACAATTGATTGACGAAGCCACAGAAAACAAAGAAACAAAGAAGTGCATGATGCCACAAACTTTGCCCCAGTTCGTCTTTTGTTTTATCCTCATGTACAGTCCTGGTAGGTTTTCACCTTTGCATTTGTTAACATTCGTGGTTCGTCCCACCAGTGAAAGGAACTAATTGTTCTGCTTTTTTAGCCCACCCACATTTTAGCAACGCTGTGAACTGCACGGCTGCAAATCCCACAACCGGGAGCTCTAATAGGGTGATTGATCGTCCCCACCTGTCAACGTGACGGTTGTAATGGTCCCATCCTTTGTAAGATTGAGGGAGGGGATGAATAAAGAAAGAGAAATGTTTTGGGGGTGTCTCCATCTCTATATAAGACATAAAGACCACAGTAAGGCCACAACAGGCATCATTCATTTTGAAGACGGAACAATGTATGCAAATTACAACTTCCTGCATAAATCTAATCTAATCTGTCTCCTTGTCGCGTTCAGATCCCACTACACTTCATTCACTTCCCTAAACACAGGCAGCTACTTTACACTCACATTTATTCCAAAGGGTTAATTATCAGACTGTAAATAATGTGTTTATGCTGCAGGATGATTTTCTTACATGTATGAATAAAATGCAGCGTGTTAAGAATTTTTTTTAAATGTATTTATTGCCTCCACAAAATAGGTAGATGGATGGATGGATGGATGGATGGGTGGGTGGGTGGGTGGGTGGGTGGGTGGGTGGGTGGGTGGATAGATAGATAGATAGATAGATAGATAGATAGATAGATAGATAGATAGATAGATAGATAGATAGATAGATAGATAGATAGATAGATAGATAGATAGATAGATAGATAGATAGATAGATAGATAGATAGATAGATAGATAGATAGATAGATAGATAGATAGATGTACTTTATTCTAGTCGACTAAACTACAGGCAAAAACTATGTTTGCCTAAATCATTGGTCCAGTGACGCTCCATAGAGCCTCAGCCAGGACCGGCAATATTTTAGCGGTCCAATCACAACGCTCCATTTGTGTAGGGAGATTGTAAGGCGGGGCTTAGCACAATGACGACTGGGTTGACAAAGTATGAACTTATATACAGTCTATGGTCAGATAAGCAGAATGTAAACAGGCCCAGTTGGATATTTTTCCTCCATTGTTACCAGTGTGTTAACATTAATTAGCTTAGCCCAGTGTTTTCTAACCAGTGTGCCATGAGAAATGATCAGGTGTGGTGTGAAAAATGATGTCATTTCACATTATTGGTCTTATAAGTGAGCAGCATAATTATAGATACTGTACATAGAACAGCACACAACACTGATCCACTCACAGCTGTTGAGCTGTAGTTGTCTTTGTTTGTTTGTTTGTTTGTTTGTGGTGTGTGTGTGTGGGGGGGTGATATGGTTTGGTGAGGTTTATTCTTTGTAAATAACAATTTGAAAACTGAATTGTCAATTAATTACAATCAATAGAGTGAAAACAAAATTCAATGGTAACATAAAACATCTTAAGCCTCATAAGCATAAACTTATATATGTATTATCCATGTTTTCTTGGTAATAATCAAAAACACTTCAGTTCTTATAACAATATCTACATTATTGTACTGACAAAAACAGTGCTTTGAGACATCCCATGTCATAATACACATAGAGGTTCACACTTGATTGCATAACAATTATTTCTGATTTTGATGGTCTAATATTTTTTCCACAACTGTATATAATGTATATAATTTATAAGGAGTCCTTGTACTTAAAAGTGTGACAAAAAAGCAGGTTTTTTTTAGTAACAGAACAGATATATGTGCAGATTAAGATACAGGGATAGTGGATAAATTTGATTATGCTTCATATTAACTTTAAAAAGGAGGAGATTATTGTCAATTCTGTTAGACTTCAATAGCTTTGACTTGACACTGACCTACTTAATAAGTCAGTGCAGAAAAGCTGCTTAAAACTTCACTTTTGATTTGTATTATTCTGCTTCGAAAAGTGAGAATATTCCTGGCTAATAATAATAATAATAATAATAATAATAATAATAATAATAATAATAATAATAATAATAATAATAATAATAATAATAATAATAATAATAATATGTACAGTTGGATTGTAAACCTTTATTGTCTTGGTTCTGAGTCACTGAAGTGTTGGAGCTATAGGTGTAGAAGCATCAGAAAGAGCTGAAAGTAAAGGTTGCGTGTCAAAGCAGCCTCTATAAATACACCGCTCTCAATGTATGTTCTTCAAGTGTGGCTTGATGTGAAAGAATATTAATTTTTGCTGCTGACTGGAGCAGGAAAGGGTGGAAAACAACTGCTTCGTCCTTGTGAGGAGGTGTGTTTCTGCTTGCGTTGGCCAAAACCATCTGAAAATGTATGTGTGTGTGTGTGTGTGTGTGTGTGTGTGTGTGTGTGTGTGTGTGTGTGTGTGTGTGTGTACATGCTGACTGAAGGGCGAGACGGCAAGTGAGGAGAGCTAAGACTGAAGGAGTAATTGATGAGTGTTGGTTTGAGCTGCTCGTCTAAACACTGTGTCTGCTTGGGGGGTGTGTGTGAGTGTGTGTGTGTGTGTGTGTGTGTGTGTGGGGGGGGGTGACGATGACTGAGAGACAAAGGCGTTTCCATCCAACTGTCAACTCAGCTCTCACTTAAGTGTGTTTGTATTAGTGGATTTAAGGTATGGAAGATGACAACACTAGAGGTATTTTTTCTTTTTTACTGCTGTTATAACCAAATAATAGATGCATACGTGTGTGTCTTTATAATATATATATATATATATATATATATATATATATATATATATATATATATATATATATATATATATATATATATATATATATATATATATCATGAAAGGAGAGAAGAATAAAGAAAAAGGAGGAAATTTGGATGGAAAACGTAAGGATAGGGAAAGGGAAGGAAAGTGAGAATAAAAGAAAAAGGAATGAAAAGAAGAAAAGGGAAACAAGGAAATAAAAGAAAGAAAAATAAGGAAGAAAGGAGAAGAAGAGGGGAAAAGGGCAAAAAGGAGAAGGAAAGAGAAAAGGGAATTTTTATTTTTTTTTAAATCAATAAAAAGTTACTCCCTTTGTTGTTCTATTTGTCTAGTTGGGTTCAACTTTTGCATTGTAGTTTTTTTTGTTTTTCATAATACAGTGAGGTAATGGTGGGTAAAATAAGCTTCGGCTTCAGCCCTAAACCTTTTCGGTCAAGCAATATATTGATCATGTGTGCCTGTTTTCTGCTTTTCTGTTTGTTCTGTATTATGACATATATATATATATATATATATATATATATATATATATATATATATATATATATATATATATATATATATATATATATATATATATATATATATATATACGAAGAGTTCATTTGCAAAAACAGATAACTCCATTTTTCTTTTTTTTCACAAAATGTCATTTTTGTACTCCACAAATAATACTGATTTATTTGATATATTATTTATTTCATTTGGTAAGATCCACTAAATTGAATAAATAATATATCAAATCAATGAGTATTACCTAGAATGTAGAGTAAAAAATGCAATTTTCTGAAAAAAACGAAAAATGGAGTTATCTGTTTTTGCAAATGAACTCTTCATATATATATATTAGGGTACTAATAACTGTACACAAAATGACGGTTCGGTACACACCTCGCTTTTGAAGTTTTGTTTCATTTTCGGTACAGTATAGAAATAAAATGCAGAACTATTTTCTTCCTCAGCATGGAATTTCAATATATAATATAAAATATAAAAATGGAAATGGCAAATAATTCAAAGTGCTGCTTTGTACCAGTAAGTTAAATGATATATTCTTAAATAATTAACCAAATGTTGACATTTAAAATATCATGCAGCAGCAGAAGAGTAGCATCCAGCTAGGTTTAGTGTCGTCGCTTGTTTATAAAATGTGCAGGAAAAAAACTAAATTTTATTTCCACAGAGCACATGAACCAGCTGGATCCGCCATATTTTTCCAGTTTGTGCAGCAGCTGCTGTAGCACCGTCTTCTCTTGTAGATGCTAATGCTAATGCTACTTCAGATACGCTGAAATGGGGTGATGCCAATGTCCCCATGACGTGTAGTGGACAGTCGTTCGTTTCTCTGTTGTTTTCTATGATAGTAAATCCAACCAGTGGAGGGGACACAGCAAACGCAGCATGTGTTGGTAAATCGGGGTGACCCATCAGATTCCAAAAGCAGCGTGGAAAAGTGGTTTTCAGTGGAATGACTCCTTTAAGATGACTGAGGCTACTGTACTTTCAGTGAACAAATTTGGAAGTCTAAGTGGAATTATATGCCTTGGTTAAATAAGCTGCACATGGTAAATCTAGCTGTCGTTGCTGCATATTTGCATCAAAGTTCCATCTGTATTTTCTATCATATGATGTCAACAGAGCCACAGAACCCAAACTAAGCAGAACACCCGTACATTTGTTACGTGACTCGAGTGGATTACTCTATTACACTCTTGCATCTTGAAATAAAAGCTTTTATTCTGACCCTTTACTTACAGCAGATCAGGTTCCTGCACGCATTGCTTATATATATATATATATATATGCTAGGTTAACTTACTTTTGATTTACATTATTTATTTTACAATATTTATTGATATGTTATTAAACATGACTGTTCATTTTTAAATAATTAATATATTTCTGTGTTTAATTGCACTGCAAATCTCAGTTTCCCATCAGTGGGCCTATCTGGAAAACACTCACTCTTAATGACTTACAGCTAATTGGTTTCTTACATCCTATTGCTCATATATGCTAGCTTAGCTCTTCTGTTAGTACCCTGTAGGGCACTGATAATTAGATACTGATTTATGACTAAGATAGGTACTGATTCAGATCTACAGCAACATTCTAACTCTCCAGGATGTTTTTTTTTGTACTTATATTTTGAAATAATCCTAATAATAATTATTAGGATAGGTGAAATGCAGAGACTGAAGTTCCAATTGGGAAAGTGAACGTTAACCTTTAACCCAGTGGTTGCTATGGCGACCTTATGATCCTTTTAAAAGTTTCTTGAGAGCGAGGCTAGTTTAGGTTCTAGTCCAGTTATATTTAATCTGATTTAAGTATATAGTATTTCAGTATATAGTTTCTAAGGCAGCCTCATGTTATACACACTCAGGATGGTAAAATGTGAACTGTTTGTGAGTGTACGAAAAGTAAAGTAAATTAAA
The DNA here is from genome assembly GCA_020466265.1 of Siphamia tubifer. Classification (NCBI taxonomy): domain Eukaryota; kingdom Metazoa; phylum Chordata; class Actinopteri; order Kurtiformes; family Apogonidae; genus Siphamia; species Siphamia tubifer. The sequence goes on from CM035803.1 coordinate 43,999,507, forward strand.
CAATAACAAACAAAAACAAAAAAAAAAACGGTAACATTTTTTTGCAGCGACCCAGACTGGCCTTTCCTTCCCTCCATGTAGGTGATTAACCTCTCTATATAACTTTGTGTGTGTGACCCAAACCCTATATATCACCATGATAACCAGTCTACATAAATGAAAGGAGAATAATTCACCAGTGACAATATATTGCTCCTACAGTGTTTTGTGACCCCCATTTTTGCATCACACATTTTTGTATATATATATATATATATATATATATATATATATATATATATATATATATATATATATATATATATATATATATATATGTGTGTGTGTGTGTGTGTGTATACAATAGATGGAGGCAGAAAAGCCAGGTGTGGATTACTGCACAAAGTGAGGATTTTAAGATATGTACAGTAAGTCCAGCTTGTAGAATAGTTAAAAAAAAAAGTACTTTATTCATCCCTATAGGAAAAACTCATGTAAAATTACATAAAAACACCTAAAAATATAAACATTGTCACATACAAACACATATAATAAATTAAATTAGTAAGTACAGGTGTGTGTGTTTACAAAGAAATCCTTGTCATAGTATTTTTTTAACCACTTTTTTAAAGTTTTGTTTAATTTTTTGTGGTTCTGGGACACCATGTCCAAACACAAAGCAAACAGGATTTTCTAGCATCTTTTTCTCACTTTTTTTTAATTTACCGTGTGTATGTGTGTATGTGTGTGTGTGTGTGTGTGTGTGTGTATGAGAGAAAAAGAGTGAGTCTTCTCTATATTGTGAGGCTTAGTTTCCCACTGTGGTCATCCAGATTGCCAGTCACCACAGCCCTGTGTACGACATGCTAGATAAATCCTGTTGGCACGCACACACACACACACACACACACACACACACACACACACACACACACACACACACACACACACACACACACTGTGAGCCAAGAGATGTGGGCTAGCGGGTTCAGCTTAACCACAATGAACTCTGGTACATCCAAAACAAATGAGGAAGTCCATGCAGGAATGGAGTATTTAACAGACTTGATCAGACTTACACATTGTGTGGCTCTAATATCAATGTGTTATCTTCAATCGCAGAAGCCATAACATTTATTTCCTGGTCAACATTAATCCCAGGAGCCAAAAAAAATCATTGAGTGGTGAGAACCTTTCACATTAACATCTCACCGAAACAGAAGAATAACGTAAGGTTATTTTTTTAAAGCGAACATCTACAATCAATTTACTCATCTACTTCACATAGTGCACTGACGATCAGTGTCTCTCGGCCCCCGTTGGCTTATTTAAAAAGTTGGATTGATTTATTTTGGAGTCGAGAGCTCCTCATATCAAAAAGGCAATTAGCAGCCTCTTCTGTTGTTGCAGCAAACAAAGATCCTCGTCATTTTAATTTAATGAGCAAAGTCTGGCTCGGAATAAGAATCTCGGTTGGAATTTAATAAAGGTTTCCACTCTGTCTCGTTCTGTAGAGGGGGTGAAAAAAAAACCAACAAAAAACAAAAAAAAAACAAAAAAAGCCAAGACTCCAGACGGGTGTTGTCACAGTGTTAGGTAGCATCCAAGGATATTATGGGAAAACAGACCCAGGCAGACTCATTAGAAGATGTCCACACAGGCAGAGATAGAGGATTCATGACAATGCTAACACACAGGCGCTGTGGCTAATATTTCAGTTGAATAATGGATGTTCTGTATGGAGAGGATTTTAGAGTTTTTTTTTTTCCCCACAAGACGTTCGTTCTGACATTCAACTGTTTTGACTGATTCAGTGGTTCCAAAAAGATCCAGGAGTGACCTACAGTATACTGCATCAAACAACAAAAAAAACTGGAGGAAAATAGCTTCGCCAATAAAGACCAATGCTGTGTTCCAATATCTGTACTTACTGCCCTGTCTTTGGGGACGGAGGGCGTCCCACTTCTAACCAAAGTTAAGTTTACTGCAAGTACTTGAATGACGCCCTCAAAAGCCACCATTTTTTAAGTGTGGAGTTACTGTACACTTTTCGTACTTAACGGCTGCCAGATTCAGATTCAGATGTCTTTATTTATACCCTAGGGGCAACTCGGTTTGCAGACAATTGGTTGCAGCAGCATAAAAACACACACGTTCCACTCTTAGGCTAGGATCTGTCAGTGTTGAAAACAGCTAAGAAAGTCCAGCAATAAATAAATAAAATTCAAAATATAACAGTGTCAGTGCAACACGATCATTAGATACATAAATACATTTAAACACATTTTACAAACACACAAAAAAATATAAAAACACACAGTTTACCCTACCCTACATATTAGGACTATCACTGTTGTTTAAAAGCCTGATAGCAGATAGAATAAAATTATTTGCAAAGCGATTTGTTTTCTTTCTGGGAGCCATATTGTCCATTTCACCCCTTACCCTTCGTTTTGCCTGTAGGGGTAGGAGTGTCTAAATTCATGTTAAAGCAGAGGGGTAGGAGGAACGGGAAGGGCTTTATATCCTTTCAAATAGAGATTTTCCAGAGGCAGACTCCAAACAGAGGGGTACGAGAAATTTCCCAGAATACAATACAATACAAATCATTGGGTACAAAGGGCGTCCTAATTCTAATTGCGGCAAAGTTAAGTTAAATGCAAGTACCCGAATGACGCCCTCAAAAGCCACCAAGAAATTTACCGGAATACAATGCGAATAATTTTTTTAAAATGGCGGCATCTACGAAAGAACTAAACAAATGTAGTATTTTTGGCATAATTAACATTTTTTAAGTTGTGATAACTGTTGTATTGTATAAAGTTTGACATTGTCATAATGTGTAATGGTCATATTTTCCATAAAACGCACATGAACAAAATCGCTATTTACATAAACGTGGAGTAATCAGTCGATGCATACACCGTGGAACCGGGGGGGCCAGGGGGGCCAGGGGGGCCAGGGGGGCCAGGGGGGCCAGGGGGGCCAGGGGGGCCATGGCCCGGGTAACTTTTGTGCTCTGACTTAATTAAAAGCTGTAGTAAAAAAAAGTTGTATCTGTGTTTTGAAGAGTAAAGTCACCACACACCTTCACTGCTGCCGATTAAAAAGACACTGCATTTTGATTTAAATTTGTGAACCTATCAAATGAATTGTTATCATTACATCATCCATCAGTGTCCTTAGATAAGGCTGTCGGTACCTGTCGGTACCTGCCAAACCACAGCTGCTTCTACACGAATGAAGAGACAAAAATCCATAACTGATTTTTGTTTTGTTTTTTTTCAAATATGTTCATCAAACTACAGCTTCTGTGGCACTGACCCCAACAGACCCGGAGAGTCCACCTCCATCCTCTACCCACCCTGGAACCCCCCCCCCCCATACACCCCCCCGCTCTCCTCCGGCTGCTTCATCACAAGCTTCCGACAGCCACTGCTGCACAAGGTTTGATTAACAAAAATACAAAGGCCGCTTTCATGGTCAATGTTATATAATGTAAGTTGTTCTGTCGGTGCTTATTTTGTTGTTGGATATGTGTGTATGTGCCCCCCACCCACACACACACACACACACACACACACACTTGACATGGCCCCTCCCTTGTCTAGATTCGTTCCACGGTCCATGAGTCGATGCATAGCACTTCTCTGATGTGATGCAGATATTAATAAAAGTATAGTCATATCCCAGGAGAACGCGACAACTACAGCAGCAGACATGTTTGTTTACTTCTGGTTACAGCTGTCGTTTTTTAGTTACGTAACAACTGGTGGAGCGAACTGATGATGTACGTGAGTGTTGAAGGGGTGTCTCAATTCATCTGGGTTCCTTTTCAAGCCCTACCCCTTATAGCTCCATTTGAAGGGGTAATGGGTAGGGCTATAGGGGGTGAGTCTATGTATTAGCTACGTTGAAGAAGTGATGTGAAAAACTGTGAACTGCGGAAATTCAGGAGATAAAAACACGACGGACGAGAGTGAGCAAAGCGAACCCTACAACCTACAGATGGAAGTTCTTATGCTTTCAGTGTTAAAACATCACTAGTGGTTTGTATTTAAAGTTGTGTCTGAAATACATTTTACAATTGTATCTATTTTCGTAGAAAAAAAAATCTGTATTTTTCGCAGTTTGTGAGTCCATTTCCAGTAAGTGCGGCAGGCAGAATCAGAGTCAGTATTGGAACAGCACTTACCTGCTGACAAATGTATACTTAGTAAGTACAGAAAGTAAAGTGTGTGTAAGTGTACTCGTGACAGTATGTGTATGGGAACACAGTACAAGTGCTACTTTTCTGTCAATTTTTCCTTTCTTTTTTTTGATACTTAAAAGGGACATGTCATGCATCATGCACTTTTTAATGTTTTTCTAACACAAATATGTGTCATCTGTGTGTGAGGACACCCTTAAATTATGAACAAAAACCTTCCACTCTCCTTTTCTCCTGATCCATTTCTTGTGGGAGGGGGATGAAAACGCATCATTTTAGATTTTCGATGCTTTGTAAGGCAAGGCAAATGTATTTGTGTAGCACGTTTAGCGTACAGGAGAATTGAAGTTGCTTTACATAAAATAAAGTTAAAATGAAAAAAAACAATTAAAATTAAAACTGGAAGCAGTCTCAAAGGTCTTCACCGTCCTTCGCGACCACCTCCCCATGTGACGCCAGAGTCAAATTTTAGTCAAATCGGTGTTTGTAAACCTGATCTATCATCATTTTAGTAAAGAGAATTTTTTAATTTAATTTTAAAATAATTCTATTGATAAACTGGCGTAGGACCGAGAGACAGACGTCTGAGTCAAATTTCAGTCAAATCAGTGTTCGTATGTCCGAGCAGAAGGAATTTAGTGGTAATTTTTTCCCAAAAACTTTGCAAAATTTGTGACAGCGTAGCACAAAAAAGATGCAACTTTACAAAAAAACTTTGGATAACTTTTGATGTCCCTGTCTTCTAGGTCGTGTTCACCGATTTTGAGCTCATTTGACCCAAAGGCCTAGGAGGCAAAAAGCAAAAAGTTTTTAAAACTTCAATCCTGTTGGTTTATGGGCGTGGCCATTATAAGGTTTTTTTGTTCATCATCATATGTTGAACATGTGTACTGATTTTCATAGCTCTAACTTTACTAGGGCGTGATCTGGCCTCATACAAACTATTTCACCTTTTCTAGGGGGCGCTGTAAACACATTTCTTTACCGACTTTTACGACACCTATAAATACTTGCAATTTTTCACACATCTCAGGTGTGTGCAAAATTTGGTGAGTTTTTATGTATGTTCAGGGGGTCAGTATCAATAGGCCTTGCGCCCGACGTGGTACGTGGCAAAGGCCTAATGAAGTGAACTGAACTGTGTCAGGATTCTGTCCATAAAGAATCGCCCAGTGTTAATTTTGTCAGAAAATGTAGTTTTAGTCTCTTGACGAAAATGTAATTTTAGTTTTAGTCACAATTTAATCATCTAAATCATTTTAGTGTTAGTCTCGTTTCATTTGTGCAAAATTCATAACATTTTAGTCGACAAAAACGATTTTAATTTTAGTCGACTAAAATCATTTTAGTCGACTAAAATGTGACAACCATTTTTTTTTTCCATTTTGTTCAAAACTGTGTTCACTGGTGGGAAATGGACACAATATGTCCCTTTTAACTCATTCACTGTCATTCATGTGTTTTGGTGTCAATTCAAATCTAAATGAACAGCCTACACTTTATTTTATCTCAGACTACTTATGTAGTCTGAGAGTCTTTTATTCTAGCATATTATATAATATTATTCTATAATATAATGTAATATATTATAAAAAATTATATTGAAATGAAACTGAAAAATGATATATTATATAATGACTGTATTCTGAGTCAATATTCTCTTCTCATTCACTGGCAGGTGAATGAGATGCAGATGTTTTTCTTTTTTTAGCATTTTAACATATAAGCAAGTATCTCCAACCTACTGACATTTGTCAAACTATATGGATTTTATTGATGGAATATTGTTGTAGAACAGTGTTTCCTAACCACTGTGCCCCAGCACATATAATAACTGTGAGAAATCATCAGTTGTGCTGTCGAAGATGATCTAATTTCACCTGTAAGCGAATGGCGTGATACACAGGGTTATTCAAAAAGAATGAAATGATTTCATAACACAATATTTTAATGAAGAAAAGCAATAGAAAACTGCAGCCAAGTAACAAGTATTCTGCTCAAAGTCAACTTTAATTTCCTGTCTTCCAACTGCAGCACTGACATCAGTGCGATAAGAAAATTCCTCAAAACATATCAGCATAAAACGATCCATTGAGTTGATCGCTGTTATTTAAGGTCATCTGGGTTCACTATTCAACACTTAAAAATCTACTCTTTCCATGACAATACTTGAAGAACTGAACTTTTAATATATATGAGGGTGTGTTATTCCACATATATGCTGGTTTATGTACATGTATATAATGGATTAGTAAATATTCCACTAGAAAGAACCTGTAAAGTTTAAGTCGATCTGACACCAATATTCTTTTGGACTAAAACTTATTCTACTGTTCATTCTAAGAATTTCACATTTTGAGCCCAGACTTATCTTGGAAACTTAAGCCAACCAGCATTTAAGACTTGAGTTTTCTTTATCACTAACACACATGTGGGAACATTTTATTAGTTTTATTCTGGAAGCATTTGACTTGTAGACCAGTTTATTGGATAGTGTTAAAGATGAACAGAAATGAACAAAATTATGAAGAAAATGAACAAAAATTACCCACATATTCAGTAAAATGAAGAAAAACTACCAAAAATATTCAGTAAAATGAAGAAAAACTACCAAAAATATTCAGTAAAATGAAGAAGAATTATCAAAATATTCAATAAAATAAACAAACTCCTAAAATATTCAATAAAATAAAAAAAACAACCCAAATATTCAGTATAATAAACAAAAACTATCATAAATATTAAGTAAAATGAAGAATAATTACCAAAATATTCAATAAATAAACAAAAACTCCCAAAATATTCAATAAATAAACAAAAACTACCAAATATATTCAAATGGATTAGTAAATATTCCACTAGAAAGAACCTGTAAAGTGAATGGATCATAATGTGCAGACAGTGTTTTAAAGTAGATCTGACACCAATATTCTTTTGGACTAAAACCTATTCTCTTGTTTTTTCTAAGAATAATTTCACATTTTGACCTCAGATTTATCTTGGAAACTTGAGCCAACCAGCATTTAAATAAGACGGCTACATCGACACTAGATGTGCTTTACATTTCTATAACTATCCTTTTTTTTGACTTTTTTCTTTGTGACATTTCTAATATAAAATATGTGTCATGGTTGAAAACAGTTTAGAAACACTGTTGTAGAAGATGACAGTGCTTCCATGTTCACTATGATGCTTCTGAACATCCAAAAGCTTCATATCTGATAACCATGAAAAGCACACAAACTGTTTTTTTTCCTGAATTATTTACATGTATTGATAGGATTAGTGGTTGAAAAATGCTGAAACATTTTAGATGTGCAGATGCGCTTGAACGGCAGCAGCTGTTTGAGCCTTTAAGGGTTAATATAATGTCATCTTAACTTAGATGGTTTGGTTTGCCAGCTGCTGTTTGGGTCTTTGAAGGTTAATTCTCACCAAACACATATTTATTCAGACAACCAAAGGAAAGCAAAGTATCAAAATGATGTTGATAAAACTGTTTGTCAATGCTTTTTTTTTTTAAAGTACTTTTCTGAAAAATAAAGATGTTAATCCAGCCCCAAACCTAGCATTATCATAGCGTTTTCTTTATTGGACAGTGTTAAAGATGACCAGAAATGAATGAAATGATCAAGAAAATGAACAAAAATGAACAAAATAATTCACAAAACGAACAGAAATGACCAAATATTCAATAAAATAAACAATAATTCTCAAAATATTCAATAAAATGAACAAAAATTGCCTAAATATTCAATAAAATAAACAAACTCCAAAAATATTCAATAAAATGAAAAAAACACCCATATATTCAGTAAAATGAGCAAAAACTACCAAAAATATTAAGTAAAATGAACAGAAATTACCAAAATATTGAATAAAATAAACAAAAACTCCCAAAAATATTCAGTAAAATGAACAGAAATTACCAAAATATTGAATAAAATAAACAAAAACTCCCAAAAATATTCAGTAAAGTGAACAAAAATTACCAAAATATTGAATAAAATAAACAAAAACGACCAAAATATTCAAAAAACTAATAATTAATAAATAAAACTGTTTGTCGATGCTTTTCTGAAAGTACTTTTCTGAAAAATAAAGATGTTTATCCAGCCCCAAACCTAGCATTATCATTGCATTTTCTTTATTGGACAGTGTTAAAGATGACCAGAAATGAACGAAATGATCAAGAAGATGAACAAAAATGAACAAAATAATTCACAAAACGAACAGAAATGACCAAATATTCAATAAAATAAACAAAAACTCCCAAAATATTCCATAAAATTAAAAAAAACAACCCATATATTCAGTAAAATAAGCAAAAACTACCAAAAATATTCAGTAAAATGAACAGAAATCACCAACATATTCAATAAAACAAACAAAAACTCCCAAAAATATTCAGTAAAGTGAACAAAAATGACCAAAAATATTGAATAAAATAAACAAAAACGACCAAAATACTCAGTAAAATTAACAAAAACTACCAAATGGATTCAAATGGATTTCAATACATATGATGTGGATAAAATTGTTTGTCAATGCTTTTTTTTTTAAGTACTTTTCTGAAAAATAAAGATGTTAATCCAACCCCAAACCTAGCATTATCATTGCGTTTTCTTTGCCGATATGCGTCAATTTGCATAAAAAAACTGAAATAATCTGATCTGAATAGACACCAGTATAGAATTGTTCCTTCACCTTATGGAAATCCATTCAAAAAAGAAGAAAAAAACACATGTTAAGACCAAGAGAGAGGATTACTTGCAGACTTGTGTGTGTGCTCCTGCCTTGTGTGCAGAAAAGCAGCCAGTTAGCATTCAAACTCAGAGCTATAGTATTGTGGCACTAATGGAGCATTAGATTGGGGTTAAGCGTCTGAATAGGGAGTGGTCCACTGGCTGCTGCCCTAGGCTATGCATACAGGGCTACCGCTTAGCATTAGCATAATTGCTGGACACCGGAGCACAGCTGAAGGTAGTGAGCAATCCTCATTTCCAGTTCATCTAATTCACTCTGATTGAGATGGGAGGACTGGTACTGAACTCCAAGAATCACTTTAGGATGTGGGAGGAGGACGGATTTGGAAGTTTAGGGGGTGTACAGAGAGAACTGGCATCGCTGCAACGGATGGAGTACCACCAGAAAAGATAGTCTATTCAGCAATTAAAGACGGCCAATGAATAGAGCAGCGGTACAGTGGCCAAATGTTAGCTTCACACAAAGAGGCTTTACAATAACTCTGACCCTCCCTGTATCAAAATACTTGACGGAGAGAAAAGAAGAGGAAAAAAAAAAAGAGAGTGATCTCAACTTACATATATTTTGCAGCACAATGGTTGGTAGTTGCCCTCTCTGCCTTCTTCTTACCCTCCTCCTCTTCTCCTGGGATGAGCCCTATTTTGAATTTAATGAAAGAGGAGAAAACACTACAGTGCAGACGACCAAGATAGAACCCAAGAGAGTCCCAAACCAATTTCTGTTGGACAATGGAAGAGGGGGTAAAAAAACAAAAAACAAAAAACAACAATTTGAGATACAATGTACAATGAAAGCTGATAAAGAAACGAGAGGAGCACAATACTGATGATCTAAACCAGGAGAATTCTACAAGTTACAAGTTGAATTAAATACATTTTACTTTACTTAAATAAATTTTTTAGGTTTCTGTTCTTGAGTATTTATTTTTCTGGCAACTTTTTACTTTTACCCCCTATATTTTTGCATAAATATCTGTACTTTATACTCTCTACATTCTCACAATAGACTCATTATTTTTTTTTTCAAAATAAACAGATGTGACAGTAGGAAAAATAAGTAGCTTTAAATGGAAAATAAGTGGAGAGGAACTGTGACTTTATATATTAATAATAATAATAATAATGGATTAGATTTGTATAGCGCTTTACATTATTGATCCATTATTCATTCACTCTCACATGCTCGCTCTGGTGGTGGTAAACTACATATATAGCCACAGTTGCCCTGGGGCAGACTGATGGAAGCCATTTCGCGCCTACCTCTGACCACCACCAAACAATCATACACCAGTGTGAGTGACACTGGAGGCAAGGAGGGTGAAGTGTCTTGCCCAAGAACTGACTGGGAAACAGCGGGAATCGAACCGCCAACCCTTCGGTCAATGGACAACCCGCTCTCCCAACTGAGCTAAGGCCATCCCATATTATAGTTGTATGACTGCTATCTCCCAATTTAGACTGTTTAATCTCATACTTTTAACATTTTATCTTAAAATTATGCTTTTTTTTTTCATTTCATATGTATAAATATTTTTCATTGTCATGACTTTTTATCTCACAATTTTGACTTATCTTAAAAATTTTGCTTTTTTTATGATTATCACTTTGAAATTTGACATTGCGGTAAATGAAGAATACATTTTGAAGTGATCCAGAATCCAGGATCTCTTCCGGATCATCACCAAAATCTAATAATTTCTTTCCTTGTGACACCCCCAATACGTCAAGAAATGTTCATCACAATCCATCCATAACTTTTTGAGTTATCTTGCTAACAGACAGACAGACAGACGGACAAACTCTGGCAAAAACATAACCTTCTTGGCGGACGTAACAAAGCAACCCAGATGTTTTTTTTAAATAGAACCAACACACAATGCATTCAGTACCAATGGAGAACACAGTAATATTAATGACATGTCATTGTTATTATTATTATTGTTGTATTGATTATTGTTGCACTTTGCACATGTTCAAAATCAAATCAAATAAAAACATAACCATGGAATGACTTGTTCCAGCTGAAACATTATGAACTACTAAAGTATTTACCCATGGAAGGATCTGAACTATTAAGTTACTTAAGTTGGGCGTCAGTCTCCTGTCATCAGAACCAAAGGTGATGCAGTGAAATATTGCATGTGCAACTATTTTTTTGGGTGGGGGTGGTGGTGGGGGGGGGGGGGTTTGGCAGTGTATTAATAAAACAATGATCTCCAAGGTGCTTACGATCACTGGCTCTTTCCTGGCTTTGATGAATGAATAGGAGGTTAGCTGTGGAGCGAGATTGGTTTAACAGCGTGCCACGGACCCCATTTCCACAGAGCGCCAGCCTTAATGAGTCCTAGATGGGGCCGGTGCCCTCTACACAGCTCCTGTGAGGGTTCCCTGAACCCAGACAAGAGTTTCCCCCTCCCACCTAGCGATATCCCTCCACTCCCTCCGCCTTGGATTCCTATTCAGCTTGTTTACCGTGCCACCGGGCCTATTCAAGCCATAGTCGGCAGGTCTTACAGAGCCTTACAGAGCCACTGAACTCTCTCTAACCTACTAATCAGACCTCTCCTCCCTTTCAGGCCCTCCACATAAAGCCTCATCTTGACCACCATTTTGTAGGTCAGCCACTGTGGGCTTTGTGCAAGGCCTTAGCACCACCAGAGAAAGATCCTCCTCCTTCTATTGATGCATCCTGAGCAGTTACCCCAGCCACCCAGACACCTCCCCCTGCAGATGGAGGCATCCAAAGACATCCAGTTTATTAAGCTGTCACTGCGCATCTAAATCTGTTCCCTATTGCAATGGTACAGGCTCTTCCAGAGAGAGAGAAAGGGAGAGAGAGAGAGAGAGAGAGAGAGAGAGAGTCTTTGTGTGCCACCAAGGTATTCAAAGAGCTATAAAAAAAATAAAAAATCACACACACTAAAACTAATGCGCACACACACTGGTAAAATGAGATGCAAATCCGACGATTCAGTTGGCAGTGAGAGTGTGCTTTTCTTTGTGTGTGTGTGTGTGTGTGTGTATATATATATATATGTATATATGTGTGTGGTGTGTGTGTGTGTACCTAATTCCTGTAGCTTGGTTTCACTCTGCGCTGGCGTAGCTGCCGCTGTACAGTTGAGCAGCCGTAACACAGTTGTTGGTACGAGGGCATTGTGTGACAGTGGCAGGGAGAGAAATTACTTAAGAAGCCGGGACAATGTGTTGGGTTAAAGCGGGCTACAGTGAACGGGAGACATACACAAAGACATGCAAAGCACAGGAGATGAGCAATAAAGGGTGACAGTGAGGGGGAGAGAGAGAGAGAGAGAAAGAGAGAGAGAGAGAGAGAGAGAGAGGGAGAGAGAGAGAGAGAGAAAGAGAGAGAGAGAGAGAGAGAGAGAGAGAGAGAGAGAGAGAGAGAGAGAGAGAGAGAAGACAGGGTGAATCCAGAACTGGATCCTGCTGAAGACGTCCAGCCTCTTTTAGACAATCGACACACACAGATACGATTTGCATGGCTAATGGGAGTTTAGGTTTGTTTTTTGTGTAAAGGGGGCTATGGATGAGAATGACCCTGGATTTGGGAGCCACGGACCTTACATTTATGGTACCCTAAACCCTCTTTTACAGAGCATTTAGCCCCCACACACCTACAATGTTTTCCATGGTACTTGATCTGTACTATTTATTTACTTTATTTACTTAAGTTTGTTTTCAGTTACAAAATAACATCATTATAATGTCATTCTGTGGATTCAATTAACAAATATACACACACACACACACACACACACACACACACACACACACACACATACATATATATTGCCGGGGTAGGGTGGGGGGTGGGTAGGTTCATCCCGTCTTCTGGTTTTGGACCGTGAGCGTCTTGTATCTATGAATCTTTCTGACGGCGTGAACACAACATGCCTGAAATAGGAACTTGAAAAATAATTGTAATGGATTACATTTCTTATAGCGCTTTTCAAGGCAAGCGCTTTACATTAGTGATTCATTATTCATTCACTCTCACATGCTCCCTCTGGTGGTGGTAAACTACATATGTAGTCACAGTTGCCCTGGGGCAGACTGACAGACAAACTGACCATTTCGCACCTACGTCTATATCTTGCCCAATGACACAACAGACTGAGACAGAGCGGGAGTCGAACTGCCAACCCTTTGGTTAATGGACGACTCATGGCTTACTTACTTATTTTGAAAAGCAGTTTGAAATAACCACATAAAAGCAAAGTTCTGTACAGAAAAACGAAGAAAAAGTGGCACAAAAACGGTAAAATACAATAATAGATTAGAATAGAGAATAGATTTTCACTAGTCTGGAACTCAAACTCCTTTTCTCAACGGTCAATAAACAGAAAAGCTGAAATAAAATAATAGAAAGAGCTTGAAGAATAAAATAATTTCATAGCGACCCTGTAGTAATTAACACTCTTCTGAATAAAAGGTTTATATTTTCTAATTCTTTGTTTTTTTTTGACTCCTGCAGCTTGAATTTAATTTAACTTCTGCCCACCCTCCTCCCCAATTATCTTCTACCCATTGATGAAATGCAGCAAATGTCGACAATTCATCAGTGACAAATTACAAAGAAATGCAAAGTGGATTTTTTTTTTTCATTTATTTTTTTCATTTCTGACGACTGACTTGCTCAGAATTGGTAATTGCATGCTAGTAATTGTATATTTCTGTCACTAACGTACTCATCCATGTGTAAAGGGTATTTTTTTCATGATACATATTAAAATAAGGTAATAATGCTTAGTAGTATTAATGATTAACTTCAGCAAATTCTGTGACACACTCCAGTGCTTCATGCTGCACATTTACTCAATTTTCTGTGAGATTAACAAAAAAGACGTGGCTCCAGTTCCTAATGGGTGGTTTTGTGTGTGTGTGTGTGTGTGTGTGTGTGTGTGTGTGTACTTGTATTCCTATCTTTATGGGGACATTGATCTGTTTACACAGTCATGCTATGGGGACCAAAATTCCTGTCCCAACAAGGGTTAACTATAAATTTAGGTGAAATCCAAATGATGTCCCTCGTAAACACATTCTGGAAGACCCCATAAAGCATGAACGATTCTTGTGTACAGAAAAACATGATTTTTTTCAAAGGTTTCAAGATGTGTTTTTCTTTTTACCCAATGTATTTAAATTTTTGTTCCTATTATTTCTTTTTAGTTTTTAAATTAAATTACTTTCATTTTATTTTATTTATTTTTTATATTTTTAGATATTTTTTAATTTTTATTTGTATTTTTTTAAAAAAGGTGTTTTATTTTTTATTTGCAATTTTTTTTATCGTATTCATTTTGTGTAATATTATATGTATATATATATATATATATATATATATATATATATATATATATATATATATAATTGTTGTGTATTCATTTATTAAAAATCTAATTTATATTATATAATACAAAAAATTCTAATTTCGATTTTTTTGTTTTTTAAATTTATTTTTAAGTACATTAACTTTTCCATTTATTTTATATATTATTACTATTTTAAAATGTATTTTATGTTTTATTGACTTCATATTATTCATTGTGTAATATTTGTGTTTTTTAAATAAAATTTTAAAAATGGATTTATTTAAAAAATAATATGTCTTTACACTCACTCCCAATGGTTATTTTACCTACAATTGATGATTACAAACTTGGTCCTCACGAGACATGGAAACCTGTGTGTGTGTGTGTGTGTGTGTGTGTGTGTGTGTGTGTATTTGACTAAGGACTGGAAATTAAAGGCTCAGAAGGTAAATGCTAGTATTAGCAGTAAAAATCACTTGTGAGCCTCTCCATAACGCCCTTGGCTGTTAATGACCACTTCCCAGACTCCCACTGTGACAGAGTGTGACACGCTTCCACACACACTGCACACCTGAGGGGAAAAAAATAACAGGAAAAGGAAATGAGCAACTGATCCACTCCATCTTTTACTGTACCGTCCCACAACATCACATGTAAAGACTTTTCCAAACAGCTGATTTCAGACCCAAGACTGTAGTCGTTTTTCCATTGACCCTCATGTATAATATATGTGGTGCTTCTACGCGCTGATCAAACATCAGTATCTGATGCATGAGGTGTTCAGTGTTTAATTCAGACGCAGTGAGTTTCTCCAATGGCAAATATGAGACACTGGGTTTAGAAGACTTTTTTTGCTCAGGTTTAGGGTTAGGGGTGAGGGTTCATTTAGTCAATAATAACTTTACACATAGATTCAATGGAAAAGCCACTAATATCAATGTTTTATGTCATTCTTATTCTTATTCTTATTCTTATTCTTATTCTTATTCTTATTCTTATTCTTATTCTTATTCTTATTCTTATTCTTATTCTTATTCTTATTCTTATTCTTATTCTTATTATGTGAATTCATTGATGCAAGTTCACATTTTATAACCATCCTTAATAATTCAACAATAATATATATAATATTCTTTATGAACTTATAATTTGACATACACAATTTAAAATAAATCATCGCAACTATGATTTAATACAAAAACAGACTTGACACAGTTCTTTTTTACTAAATATAAAGTTTTCCACATATTGTATATCCAGTGGAAAAGTGATATTATTATTATTATATTATCATTATTTCACCCAAAGGCTTTTTTCCTGGACATTTCATTCTTGTGTGTTTTTAATATCATTAACTGAAGGGTTTGTCAAAGCCTTGAAATACGACCCAATTAATAAGTGCTGGCCTTTTGTAGTTATTTCTTACTGAAAATGAATCTTATGGAAAATGTGGCTTGAAGGTAGATGTTTCCCATGGCGTGGCTTTATAAAAATGGGTTACATATGTATAGTGTCAGAAACCATGGTTCCTTTTCTGCATGGGCTTCCTCTAGTTCGTCCTGTGGTTGTGTGCTATAGCTGCAGCCACAGTTAGCCATATTTGGTCAGCGGCTAAACAAACAGTATTGGTTTTCTTCCTTGAAAATTTGTCCTTTTGGTCTGGTAATAATTTTAGGTGAGGGGGACTGGAGCAACAGTGGGTCTGTCTGAGTGTTACAGATGGTATTATCACGTGAAAACAGGTATAATTGCACTGTGCTTATGGTGTTGCTTAAGTAAACCTACAGTAGGGATCAGGTTGCAGCGTTGGCCTCCCCAGTGCAATCGCTGAGTGGTTGGATTTATTTTCTAAAACAGAGGTATGTGCTAATTTTTCACAATTGCATGGAAGGGAATTTGTCATGCTTCTGTGTGAAACATTTTGGGCCAAGTCGTCAGACAGTTACAGACAGTGATAAAGTGCAAAGCAAAGCAGCGTGAAATGAGTGGATAGTTGTTTTTATTTTTTAATTCTTTTTTGGGGGGGGGGGGCATATGAATTGTGAACAGTATATCTTTGTCTATGATTTTCTTCAGTTACTCTGATTTAACCCTTAAAAATGATTTGTTAGGGACTTCCAAATGTTTGCTGTGTTATTTTCTTGTATATATTAAACTGTAGATCACGCCACATCTTTCTTCCTTTTTTATTTTAAGAGGAAGGAAGATGTGTGCCTTCATCCTGTTTATATCTTTGAGGCTTAAGTGACACTAGATTACATTAGATTCAACTTTGTCATTGACCATGTACAAATACAGAGCAATGAAATGCAGTTAGCATCCAACCAGAAGTGCAGAGCAGTATGTGAATGCATATATATATATATATATATATATATATATATATATATATATATATATATATATATATATATATATATATATATATATATATATATATATATATATATATATATATATATATATATATGTGTGTGTGTATATAATATATATATATATTACATGATTTACCCTGTCGCTTATCATTGCAAAAACAAATTTTTGGTTCCTCTGACCTTTGACCTACATTCACCAAAATCTAATGGGATCTATTCTGGACCACTAGTTTAGTTTTTGCACAAATTTACTGATAATCAGACAAAAAAAATGAACCAAAACAATACCTCTGTCCCTTTTTCTTTTTTTTTTTTTTTTTTTTTTTGGGGTAGGGGGGTGGGTAGCAGAAACATTAATATTACTGCCTCTCAGAGTTCAGTTCACCTGTTCTTCTGTCAGACTTGAACAAACCTCATTCATTTTCCAACAGGTTTTAACCCTTTAACCTCTGACACATTCTTTAAACTGTGAATCTGCATCTGTTCTCAGCTTCAGTCTGTGCTTGTGTTCCTGTTACTTCAGTGCCTTTGATTTACTGTGTTTTTTATTGTTAAAACATGTGGAATAATGGGAAGTAACTAAGTAAAACTGCTTTGTTACTGTACTTAAGTACTTTTTTACATATATGTATTTTACTGGAGTTTTTATTATTCTAGAAAAGTTTGACTTTTACTCCCTACATTTGTTCATCATAAATATCTGTACTTTATACTCCCTATATTTATATAAATATCTGTACTTTATACTCCTTATATTTATATAAGTATCTGTACTTTATACTCCTTATATTCATATAAATATCTGTACTTTATCCTCCTTATATTTATATAAATATCTGTACTTTATACTCCTTATAATTTATATAAGTATCTGTACTTTATACTCCTTATATTTATATAAGTATCTGTACTTTATACTCCTTATATTTATATAAATATCTGTACTTTATACTCCTTATATTTATATAAATATCTGTACTTTATACTCCTTATATTTATATAAATATCTGTACTTTATACTCCTTATATTTTATATAAATATCTGTACTTTATACTCCTTATATTTATATAAATATCTGTACTTTATACTCCCTATAATTTATATAAATATCTGTACTTTATACTCCTTATATTTATATAAATATCTGTACTTTATAAACTTTAGATTATTTTGTTTTATTTTTAATTTATTTTGCTAATTTACATTCATATGTCGATAGTTTTTGTTTAATTTCTGAAATATTCTGTTAACTTTTGAAGTTTTTTGTTGTTGTTGATTCTGTTGCATTTTTAATCCTTTTAAAAATGTCTTAATACCTGATTAAACTAAAAAAAAAAAACAGCAACAACATAATTTTACATTTTTAACAATTGAGAAAATGGTTGAATTTGTATGAATGTTTAAAATAAATCATACATTCAGAAGGTGTCACCACAGTCCTGTCAGAGGTCAAAGGTTAACTGGAGCTAAAGTAAAAATTGCCAGGAAAATAAATACAGATATCTAAAAAATTTACTTATTACCTCTGCTTTTCAGACACCCTGTAAATTAAATCAAAATATGTAGACATCACATACCTTTATAACCAATACTACACTACATAAACTATATATTTTACATTTGTATCTTATTTTAATGAAATGCTTTTGCTAACGCAGCATCTACTGTGATGCTAGCTGCTGACAAACGTTCAAAACTTTGCATTACTGCCATCTACAGGATGGACGATAAGAACGGTATGGACAAAAAAAAAAAAATACATCCATAAGGTACGATACCTTACCTAATTTGCACACTTTGCACTGAGACCAGAGGCTGTGATTATTTGCCTCATAAAATGGTTAATTGCTGTTGTTGTGAGTCCATAATAACATATTAAAACACTACGGTGTCAGAACAACACAGGAAGCAGAACTGCACTTTAGGTCGATGAACCGGGATAGTTTTAAGAGCACTTCAGGGCTTCAGTTCCTCATGGGAAAGGACACTACGACTGCAAGAAAACACTGTGGAAATATTCTAAATATATCATACATGTGGATTGGATATTGATTTTCAGCAGAGCCTTTATTAGGTGGTAAAACGCAGTAGAAAAAACCCAACCTTCACACCTTCAGAGCCTCATTTTGGTCAGTTTTAGTTTCAATCCTGGCAGCTGCATCATCTCGATTAGGTGTCTGAAAATGTCCAGATGTAGTAGTTCAGGTTATCTGTGAATTACAAGATGTTTATGCAGACCGATAAGTCACATTTAATGTCAAAAACAGTCAATATCTATGTGCATTTCATGGATTGTCACTAATATGCTAATAATCTAACTATATCATACATGTGGATGGATATTGATTTTTAATAGAGCCTATATTAGGTGTTAAAACCAGTCGAAAAACTCCACCTTCACACCTTCAGAGCCTCATATGGGTCTGCATAAACATTTTATAATTCACAGATATAACCTGAACTACTACATCTGGACATTCAGACGCTAATCAGGATAAAGCAGCTGCAGGATTGAGATTAAAATTGACCAAAAAGTCACATTTAATGTAAAAAGTAGTTGATTTGTATGCAGCATTTCATGAGTCGCGGGTAATATGCAGCGAAAACACATGTCGATTTAAATTATTTCTTTGTTTTATCGTATGCACTATGGAGCTAATCCACAATGTTGGAGAAAACAATAATTGTAATGGCCAATTGTTTGCACTTTTGACGGATATACTGCAGCTATGAATCACAACAAGATGGCTAATGTATTAGAAGTGCAAAAGTAATAGGCAAACAGCCCTGAGCTGCAAATAGCAGACACATTAAAGCCTGGAGCACTTCCAGGGAAATCTTTCAATTACACAGAGTGAATTCTACTCTGTTCCAATGGTAAGATGGATAAGTTAGAGAATGGGTTGGCAATGAAGTAAACTACACTATAGATTTAATTAAAATAACACATCTGGGAGCTTAGAGTTGCTTGGACAAGGATGTGTTGTAACAGACAGGTGGACGGTAAATCGATGCTTTGACCAGAAGAAAGAGATGGTTGTTCTAAAAGCACAAGAACAAGGAAAAAAGCTGATTCATTCAAAGTTTGGATCAAGAATTGGATTTGAATTAACCCTGTTTCACCATATGTTAAACACATGGAATAGAAGTATTTGAACATTTATTTCAATACAAGGTTTATCATTTGATCTGCTGATGAAAAGAGTTTATTTCAAATACTTCAGTCTCAAGATCTGTCAGTTGTTATAAAGTGTTTTTTTTTTTTGCATTTTATTTCCCATTGAATACCATTCGTTACTTTTCCAATCTCAGGCCCCATGAGCCTCACGGTAGGGGTGGAGAATTGACTGGCATTTTGTCTCCACTGCTGAAGAACACTTCTAAAAAGAAGTTGTAAAAGTACTCCAAATTTGTAGTAGATGTACAGTTACTTGTGTGAAAAAATACTCTGGTAAAAGTACGGATTCAACTCATTTACTGAAGTAAAAATAAACAAGTACAACTTCTCAATTGTAATTAAGTAAAACTGTATTTTTTTGGTATGGATGAAATGTTTATTTAAGCAGGAAAAAATAGAAAAATTGTCAAAAAATATTCAAAAATAAACCCTTTAAAAGTGAGTTAGTGTGTAGATGATGTGTTTTATTGGGTCATGGTTTAGTTAGTATGGACAAGACATTTAAGAAAACTCAAAAGTCATAAATAGGAGACAAAAAAAAAGGATAATTAAGAGATTTTAAAAACTCTAAATCGTAAGATAAAGAGTCAAAATTATGATAAAATGTCACAATTATGAGATGAAAGTCAAAGTTATGACACAAAAAAAGAGACTCATATAGTCGTCTACGGTCTTTACAAGTGGTAATTTTCCCCCCACCCGGCTTAAAATTAATAATTTAAATATGACCCAAAAAAAAAAAGATTTTTGACCAAAAAAAATTTATTTAAAAATCGCAAAATAAAAAAATCCCGATACATATGTGAATCGATTGTTTTTCTCCCACATCTAACAAGTATGGAACGTATTATGTCTCTTATATATGGAGACTTATGGGACACCCCTTATTGAGATTACATAACAACACTATGCACCTCAATTGTGTTTAAAAATTGGAAGGAAAAAGTGATTACATTCCAACAAGTGTGAATGTAAACCACAGAAAATCACATCATGTAGGTTGTGTTGTGAATGTGACATGACAAGACATGACAGGTATGAAGAGGAAGGTTACACCCTAACTCATGCATTTGTCCCTTTTTAGTGACGATATTAATAAAAAATAAAAATCTGAAATATCGTCCGCTCGGTGCCTCGGACGGTGTGGCTCTCAGACCCTGCACTATCACCGGCATGAAAGACTAGTCTGTCAGTGCACTCTGAGGCACTTTCTGCCAGACATGTGGTTCTTATTTTGCAGCCAGAGGAGAAGATTAACATAAAAGAGGGTGTGTAACAGTTTGTGCATTCAAAACCCTGCCTGGGGCAAAAGGAGGAGAGGCCGTTGCTGGATTACCTCATTTCAGATCCTTTAAAAATGTTGTTTACCTTTGAAAGTGTGCATCTTAATGAGGAATTACAATGGCAGCAGCATAACAGGGTCAGTGGTATTAAAGCGTCTTTTATGGCAGATACTTTGGCTCTGCACAAGAGGACACGTTAATACATATTATACACAACTGGAAACGGGTCCTGCGATACTATGACAATATTTTTGCTCATTTACCTGATAAGCCATTTTCAAGTGTTCAGTGTATTTTCAAGACAAATATCAAGGCTTTGATTTAAACTATGGTACATAACTTTTGCCTACGTCTAATTATCCAATTAATTTTTATTTATAGAGCACAAATTTAAACAACCACAAAGGTTCTAACGTGCTGTACAATAAACTAAACATAATAAAACATAATAAAATGCAATAAAAAGCTAAAAAATACTAAGATGAAGACGCAATAAAACATAATAAAACCTAAAAAAATATTACAATAAAAACATATGAAACACAAATGGCAGAATCAGGTAGTTACAACTTAGGAAAAATAATAAATGTGTATAAAATTAACAAAAAAAATGCTTTCTTACACACTGTAAATATGTGTATATGTCGTGTTTCTGAAGCAATTTAAGACTTTTTAAGACCGTATTGTGACTATTTCGAACTGAGTTTAATATCTGTTTCACAGCCACAAGGTAAAAAATGTGTGACTTCTATAATTTAAAAACACAATAAAACTGCTGACAACAGCAGATGGCGAGATGACATCGTACCGTGGGCAGCATGTGATATTCAACCAGTTTTGTATAAATATGTAGGGGGCGCTATAGTGTGACTTATTTGAAATGTTATGTATTGAATGGGTGTAGAACTGTGAGACTGACAAATGACTGACATTTGAGCCAAATCGGTGTTCATACGTCCAAACTACAGTCATTTTAGTAAAGGCAAATCATTAGGGGGCGCTATAGAGCAAAATCGCAATTTCTATTAATAAGCAGATGTAGGAGTTAAATTTCAGCCAAACTGGTGTTTGTATGTCTGAGCTGAAGCAATTTATATAGTGATAATTTTTCCCAAAAACTTAGCAAATTTTGCGATGTCATAGCACAAAAACGATGTAAGAATTTGGATAACTTTTGATGTCCCACTCGTCTAGATGATGTTCACTAATTTTGAGCTCATTTGGCCCAATGGTCAAGGAGGAATTAGTTAAAATATGGCGACAGCAAAAACTATGACTCAGCATTTTTTTTTTTTTTACATTTTAATCCAAGATGGCGGACTTCCTGCTGGTTTATGTGCGTGGTCATCATATGATGAACAAGTGTACTGATTTTCAGAGTTCTAACTTCACTTGGGCCTAATACAATATATTTCACTATTCAAGGGGGCGCTGTAGAGACATTTCTTTACCAACTTTTATGACACTATATATACCCGCAATTTTTCACACTTATGAAGTGTGTGCAAAATTTGGTGAGTTTTGGTGCATGTTCAGGGGGTCAAATTTGAGCTCACATGGATGCGTCCCTTGCGATCACAGCGGACTCAACCGGGTTTGCGTCGGACGTGGTCTGCGGCGGAGGCCTAATAAGGGGTAAGAATGAGTGAGGAGGTGTAAGAAGTAAGGACATGTAAGTGTAACGGAGTAAAAGTAGTGGTGTGATTCCTCTTGCCACCCTAGTAGCGCGTACATACACGCAGTTTTATGTTGTCCGAGGGCCGTTGAACGCAACAGCCACTGCTACCTGGGTGCTAGCAACAGTAGCACGTCACCGTCCTCTGGGTTTGTATGAACCGCACGAGCTCCGCTGTTTGTCTAATATTACACTTGGGTTTTTATTGTTAAATGTGTATTGTAGTTCATGATTTGGGACCAATTTGGAAGCATAATAATTAACCATGTTTGTTTTTTTTTTTCATAAAAAGTTGACTTGGTTTTCTTTTGTGTGTTAGCTAACTGGTTTTCCCTCGTTTTAATTTCAGACAGTGTGTGTGTATGTGCTGCTGCAACAGGGACTGATTATATGTACTTTTGTGTACCAGGACAATTAAACAGCGTGGTTGGATGACAACGAAATATTCTGTGGTCATAAAATGAACACAACGCATGCGTACAACCTCTACTTAAGGAGTGAGGAGTAAGGACGTGTAAGGAGTCAGACCCAGGACTGAGGAGTAAAGAGTAAGTTGATGTTCCACATTCAGACCATTTCACTCGTAGAAAAACATATAAATAGCCACTCACAAGTCCAACTTTGTCTCTTTGTAAATGTTTTTATTTAGTTACATGAAAACAAAACTATAATAAAAAAAAACAATCTGAATAACTGGAACAAATATAGACAATTTTAATAATATCCCACCTATTATTAAATGTTTTTTGTATTTCTAAGGTATAATATACACATGTAAATGACAAACTAAAGTCTAATAATGTTAAAATTACACATTTATTTCAGTGCGTGCATGTTATTCACACTATTTGAAAGGATGATTTGATGGTTTGTAGATGGAAACATTTTCATCATGTAAATTGACTTTTGTTTTTGCTCTAAAACATGTACAGTAGTTTGGAGTTGATTATTATTTATTTAAAAGAACATTTCTGTTTTTATTTTACTTCTGAAATAAAATCTGCTGTTGTAGAAGATGTTTTTGACTTACTTTAGGTACTTTACTTTAGCTAACTATCCTTCAGTTTGAAAACCAACTATTGCCCCCCCACACACACACTCACTGTCCTCCTTTACACCTGATATTACAACTGTAACACGGACATTAAATGGTTAACTGTGAAAAAAGCAGCCTGTGAAAACCGCAGAGAAATAAGAGGATGGTGAGATGAAACAATGACTTTGCTAGAATGATGAATGGAGTGATAGAAGATAGCGCTGGTGTTTTGTCCCTGTGGTCCATGAACCACAGGTGTTTGTTTTCCTGTGTTGTATCTGATGAGTTCATACAGTACATATGTAAGACGATCATACAGCCACAGTTTGTTTGGTGCTTTTATACCAATTTGAACAATTGCTTTGCTGTGTCACTAGAGTATTTGAGTTATCTCGCCAGCAGACAGACAGACAGACAGACAGGCAGTCAGACAGATAGACAAACACTGGTGAAAACATAACCTCTGCCATTCCTTGGCAGAGGTTATGAGGAACCAATTATCGCTAACTTTGCAGTCCACGGTGAGGAAGGACTGGGAATAGTGGTAACCAAGGCGTTGGAGTAAATCAATACATTCATTCATTCATTCATTTTCTGAACCTGCTTTATCCTCACTAAGGTCACAGGGGTCACTGGAGCCTATCCCAGATACATATGAGAAAGGTGGAGTTCACCCTGGACATGTCACCAGTTCATCACAGAACTGAACATATGGAGACACTCGTATATTTACACCTATGGGTAATTTAGATTAACCCTTTAACCCCTAATGTGTCATCAGCTTTGAAACATTATAAATTTCTGATTTATTTAAAGTAAGTATAAAAATGTAATGGTTTGAATCCGTGAATCATTTGTTCATTCGTTTTTAATTAGTCCTATATTAGGAGATTTGAAGACATTTGAACCACAGCTTCGTTTATACTATTTTTTTATCGTTCAACTTCCTGCGTCTTCATATTCAACAATGTTTGGTCTATTCCAAGGTAACATTTGTATTAATGATTTTTGATTAATGTTGATTAATAGACTGTTAAATACTTCAATAACATTCATTTGACAAGCTTGGGAATTCCTATGTTTTTTTATTGACTGCACAACCACCACCACCCTGTCCCGAATTTCAGCCAACCTCATGTGGTCACCCTAATGCAGAGACAGAGGACAATGTTATTGATCCAGATTGTCAAGTTTCCTTTGATGAGGATGAATCAGAGAAGTGTCTGTGATATTAAAAGTCTGATGAAATAGTTCAAATTAGTTTTGGAATTTAAAAAAATTATTGTATGTATCTTTTCTAAATTTTTATATAATCTAAAATAAAGTTGTTATTGGGTTTAAGCTGTTTTTTTTTTTTTTAAATTATTGTTTAGTGGATTCAAAGGGAACGGGTCAAAATGACCCACAACATAATCAATGTATTTTTTTTTCAACATAATACAAGGGTTAAGGTTTTAAATATAAGTTTGGAAATTCAAGACTCCTCTCTGTGATATTTGTTGACAATATGGGATTTATTTTTCAAGTTATCACAAAGGATATCTGCCAGTGGATCCGGTGGTGGTGGTCGAACCAAAAAACATAATATCCCCAAAACTCTGTTCAGAAATATAATAACATTTTCATTTGTGATACTTGGAATTATTTGTGTTCATTTAAATGCAAACTTTTCATCTGGTCTTTTTTTTTTTTAAGATGAAAAACAAATGTTGACAGTAGAAATGGGATGGATAATGGAATAATGGCTGGCTTGAAGCAACACTGTCAGACCCTCTAAGCAACCCTGTTATCTTCAATTATCTGGAGCATATAATCCATAGAGTAAATAGAAAGTAATATTTGGGCTGTGGACACAAGGATTTTCTCTTGTGGAGACAGAGATGTAAACACAGTTATCTCCCACCAGAAGCAAACTGCTCAGCTTTTAATGCAGGACTGACCATTATCCATGCTACACACACACACACACACACACACACACACATACTTGTTTACATGTGTCATGAGGACCAAGTTTGTAGTCAAGCAGGGATTGGGTAGTGAGTGTAACCACACACACACACATTATTTATACATACATATATATTTTATTTATTTTAATAAAATTAAAAAAAATATTAAATAAAAAAATAAAAATGAATTAATACATACAATAACACGGATTTCAACAATTAAATGAATAAATGAAATAATTATAAAAAAAATTATTCAATTAAAAAATTTATGAATAAATGCATAAATAAATAAATAAAACTAACAATAATACATAAAAAGAATAAATGAATAAAAAATATATCATTTCAAAAATACATAGAATTTCTCCTTGCACCTGTTTCCCTCATGCTTTATGGGGACTTCTCGGAAAAAAACCCAAACTAATATATTTATAAGGGCCACATCATTTCTATTTGACTATTCGGGACCTTTATTTATATTTAACCCCCATGGGGACCTGAATTTTGGTCCCCATAGTGTTAGAGGTCCCCGTGGTGTGATGGCGTAAAAATAGCAATGTCCCCATAAAGATAGGAATACACAAACACTTACTCGTTTACATGTCACATGAGGACCACAGTTGTAATCAAGTAGCCATTGGATAGTGAGTGTAAACACAACAATAATACAATACAACAAAAATAATTATAAAAACATTTAAACAAAAAAATATGAATTAATAATTTTAAAAACATAAAAATACTTTTTAAAGAAAGTAAACACATCTTCAAACCTTTGAAAAATACACGTTTCCCTCATAGGGGACAACTAATTGATGTATTTACAGGGGACATTATTTGTATAAATGTGCATACTTCACACAGCTGTATATTTTACTAGTGGGGACCTACATTGATATTTAGCCCTCATGCGGACCTGGTGTGACGATGTAAACATATCAATGTCCCCATAAAGATAGGAACACACACACACACACACACACACACACACACTGATGGATGAAGCAAACAGTGGTGCACAAAACCCTCGTGTGCATCCTGAGTGTGTAAATACACAGAACGCAGATTCATTCAAGCGCACACACACACACTCATTTACATGTGTCATTCATGAGGACTAAGTTTGTAGTCAAGTAGCCATTGGATAGTGAGTGTAAGTGTATTAATATACATTATTTTTTTCTCCAATAAAATAAAAATAATTAAAGATTTTTTTTAATTAATAAAAACAAAAATAAATAAAAATTAATGAATACATAAAATAATTAAATAAATAAAATAAGAATAAAAAAATATATTAAAATTAATGAATAAATGAAAACCATAAATAAATGAATAACAAAAATATTTAAAAATAATAACCAAATAAAAAATAAATAATTTTAAAAATAAACACTTTGTTTTTTTATACAAAGTAAACACATATTCAAACCTTCGAAAAATACATGTTTGACTTTGCACCCATTTCCCTCGTGCTTTATGGGGACTTCTGAAAAAAAAATAATTCATGTATTTATAGGGCCACATCATTTCTATTTTACTAGTGGGGACTGTTATTTATATTTATCCTTTGTGGGGACCTGAATTTTGGTCCCCATAGTGTCAGAGGTCCCCATGGTGTGACGATGTAAACATATGAATGTCCCCATAAAGACAGTAATACAAAGCCACACACACACACATTCCAGTTGTATTATCGAACTCTCTCTATCTTTATCATACAGAGCTGCAGTGACCTCAGGGGTCAGAGCTGGATATGCGACCTCCCCCACAATGACCTCTGTTGAAATTTGCAGGAAGCACCCCCAGGGATGAACACCGGTGGGAGAAACCCTGCTATATACAACAAAATAAATACATTTTGATCTTTTTTTTCCCCTTTTCTATACAGCTCTTCCTAAAATCATTTCTCATTAACTGTCAAATCCATTGTAAAGTTTTGGTTTTGTTTTGTCTATAGGAATAAAAGTAATAAAGTGGGGCCATAATTCCAAGAATCCACATTGTTTTGCAGCTTCACTGACAGGCAAAAAATAATATAACGTAACATAACTGTAATTTACGATCTATTACTCATCTGTGGCTACGTTTAATCCGTTCTGAAGGGGTATATTTCATAGAAATTAGGCGGTCATTAGGGATTTATTTTTGGGTATAGTTGCTGAATGCGTATGCGTGCTGATACAGGAAAGAAAAATGCATTTTTAGGTCAGAGTAGTCAGGTCAATAGCTCAACGTCCCAGGAGGAGTCGACAGTACAGTTGCACAGTTTCACACTTGATTGATTTTGTGATCCAGTGACTGCAGATAATATATCAAAATACTGTCATTATGCTCCTTTAACATGTCATTTTTAAAAAATAAATGAATAAAAAATACATTTGAAATTGTCAAAGTTGTCAATACATCCATTTTTAGGTTAAACTGGTGGTCTTTTTAATCCTTTTATCTGTACGTTATCATTTTATTGTCTTATTTAAATTAGATTTAAAAAGGAAAGGAAACATTGTTGCGAGCTATGTCGTTTTTTAGGATCATCTGAAAATCCCAAAATGATAGTAAATGGTTTGGGCTCTACTTGTGTATGAAGTATTTCAGATAACAATTTAAAGATATTGACCCAAAACATCTTAACTTTGGGAAATATTATAAATATACTCACATTCTGTACACTAATTACTTTTCACCGGTTTTGTTCAACCCCATAACAGTATATCAATCACACTCTTTTTTTCAAAAAATGGTTTAGTCCACGTTCCTAAGCACCCAGGAAGTGACATCATGAAATCTTTTCCCACTCAAACTGTAAAGACAGGTCATTATTAACATGCTTTTACCTATATTTCATTGTTTTTATCATCAAATTGACATCATCAAACTCGACCTTTCAACCCTGTTACAAAAATAAATTATATTTAATATTGTTTGGGGCAAAAAAATAATAATTGTCTTTGAAAACTTTAGTAATTTCTTGTTTTCCTCATGCTTTCTAATTCTAATGGCTATTTTGTTTTTTAATAAAATCTTCAACCCCGTAACATTTAATCCCACAACAAAAAAACACTGTTATGGGGATAAGTCTTTTGTTACAGGGTTGAAGGTTGGACTGTTCTTATGTCAGCCTCCAATGTGCACCCAATTCATAGAACCACCCATATATTGTGCAGCCCTACAGGACATTAACTCCCACCCAGACCCCCTCCCTCCTCCAGGTGGGACCCACATATACACAAAGACCATCCAACAGACAATGCAACAACAACAATAATAACAATAATAGAGTTTAGAGTTTCACCCAAAATAAGACGTCATCCTTCCATCCTCATTGTGCAAGGACGTTTATTCTCATCCCGGACATTGTTGGCCAATTCCCTTCCGAATCAGGGATTGGCCTCCAGTTAATCCACCTATTGTTATTCATTAGTCCCGTCTCTTATCTCAGCTTCATCTGTGACCTTTGACCCTTCTGTCGAAATAGATTAGCTCATTGAGTGTGATTAGGACATCATCTGGCCCACCTCGGGGGTCAAGTTCATTATGCAAGCACAGTTTTCAGCTGAACTTCGAAAGGTCGTCTTAACACGCCAGTCAAAACTTTCTAATAAGGAAAAGCAATTGGGAAATTATAGGAGACGCTGAATAAGATCCTACGATTTGTAGCCTGACACCGGACTGAGATGACGGCGTTCATGCCTGCAACAAACCAGTAGGGCCGGGCCGGGCCGGGCTCGGTGTGCTGCTAAATGATTACCATTGTGGCACATTTCCTGAGACCAATCATCAAAATAATTGAACCTTTCATCCAAGTGCTTCAACCTGGTTCTCTCATCTATTTCCAATTCCAGCTGCAAAGGCCTCCTTTATCTGGAGTTGGTAGATGTGAGTGGTGCCTATAACTCAAGGAGATGAAGTGAGGGGGAGAAGAAAAGAATGGGAAAGGGTCCCTGGTCCGTTCCATTGTACGAAGAGTAAAGTGAAACATACACCTGATGTTCAGAGAAGACCGTTTCTTTCTTTTTTTTGAATCCGGCTGCTAGAAATGGAATATATAATGAGACTATATTTAGGGCTCGATAACGCCACCGCACTGAGTAATGAAACAGCAAAGATGGAGATTCATTACCTGCCGCATTATTATTTAATCAAATTCATAAAAGTGTATTAATTTTTCTCTGACAAAAGGCCTCCCTCATCTGGCCTTTGCCCCACCCCCCACCCCCCACCCCCACCCCCTCTTTAAGCATGGATAAGGGTGGTGGTTTTACAGAAAAAAGTCTGAGTGACTTTAGCAGGAAGAGGTGATATCTGTTAATGGATGTGTGCTTAGAATAAAAAAAAAAAAGAAAATGGGATTTTACTTTCATCCAGGGCAGTGACACCAGTTTTAATTTACTTCATTGGGTTTTGTCAGTCTTTGATTATAGATCACGTATCAGTTAATTGCTGCTTCATTCCATTTAGTCGTTAACCCTCCTGTTCTGTTCATTTGTTAAGAACAGCAGTGGTGTTCCTGGGTCAATTTGACCCAGTGCATGTTTAATTATCCAAAAGATGTCCCAAACAAGCACTGTTAATATTTCATTGCTAATTCTATTACTATTCTATCAATATTTAGTGCAGTAGTGTTCCTTACCTCTAACAGATAATGGTTCAATTATGATAATTCATTCATTCCCGTTTATTTCTGTTTTAGTTTGGGAAGATTGTATACATTTAAATAAAATTTAATTTTTGGTGGAAAAAAAAGTATATTGAGAAAATGCCTGAAATATTTTGTGTAATAAACAGTGTTTAAAAAAAAAAAGCATAATTCATTCATTTTTCATTTAAGGCAAGGCAAGTTTATTTATATAGCACTATTCATACACAGGGTAGCTCAAAGTGCTTTACAAAGGCATAAAGAAAGAAAAGAAAAAGATACGAAAAGACATTAAAATCACAGAAGAAAAGACATTAAAATACTCAGAAATAAAATGTGGTTTTTGAAATATTAAAATATTAAAAACCATACATTAAAATCAAGAAAGTGCATTCAAAAGAAAATAATTTACTTATAAGCACATGAAAAGAGGAAAGTTTTTAACCTAAAAAAAAATACATGTTCAAACTTTCTTTTTAATCTTTTCACCACTTTATTACTTTTGAAAGACCAACATGTAAAACATAACCAAAGAGACAAAAAGGAAAAAACATCAAACACACCTAAAATATTTAACCTACATGCCTAAATTGTTGGATCGACATGCTTGAAATGTTAATTCACATGTGTGTGCTTGACGTAACCTATGTGCTGATCATGTGACCTGTGTCACATGACTGAATGTTTCTCATTAAATACACCTGTCTGTCATCTTTTGTTTTAATCAACTAAGCTTTGATGAAAGTCGTTGGACCGAAATGTTTTGGAATAAAGGACTTTTATCACCATCAGAGTGCCTCAGGACGTCCTCGCTCCCGTTTTAATGTAAAGCATGACATTGGAAATGAACATACCATAATATATCTTACATTTTTGACAGCCTCTTACCTGCAGTTTTACTTTTGGGTCAAATTAACCTGAACAGTATCTATGTTCAGCCCTGTGATGAACTGGAGACTCATCCAGGGTGTACCCCGCCTTCACCCAATGGAACTGGATTAGGCCACCAGTGACCCCCATGACCCTAGTGAGGATAAAGTGGGTTCAGAAAATGAGAGACTCTGTGTGAACACGAAGGCGGTGATCACAAATAAATGAAATGAACCATTTTCATATTATATGTTGATTACATTAACACCAGCAGCAAGACTTTTATATTAGGCCTGTTTACATGACAGGTTTGTTCCTGTTTAATTCCGAATAAAAGTTAATTCCGTTTTAAGATGACCATGTAAATGAGAATTCCGAATTAAACGTGATCCTAAATAAAGTCACTGGTTCATTCTGATGTTAATTCCTGTCACATGTAAACGGTTAATTCCACTTTAACATTATTCCTGTCGTTCTGGTCTTTTCGCGATGACGTACATATTTCACATTTGTGTAGGAACATTTTCCGTGATGGCTGTACGGAGCAAACGTTGGAGTCACGGCGAAGTTAAGTATTTGATTGGAGAATTAGAAGAAATAAATATAATGCAAAGAGTGCTCAACAAAACAGGAAGTGGACGTGATTGTTTTCTTCTGGTTGACGTCAAGATGTCACATGGACGTTCTGTCCAATCAGAACCATCCGTACCCCCAGCTCTCAAAGCCCAATTAACTAGAGCGGAATAAAACAGTTTCCCATGTAAAACAATTATTCGGAATTTACGTATCCATGTAAACATGAAGGAAATACCTTTAATTCCCAATTATTTTATTTGGAATGAATCAGAATAAAAAAAAAAAAACACCATGTAAACGTACAGACTGAAAATTTTCCAAGGTGTTCAAACTTTAAAAAGGGTAAATTTGACCTATAACATAACAGGAGGGTTAAGTAAATGTAAAAAAAAAAAAAAAACCCAAAAAGGTGGAAATGTAAATCATTAACCTACATTTTGTTCTGGTTCCATGCATGTGAGAATAAAAGGCTGTTATAATTTCACCGCCCCAGCGTAGGGATGAGATTGGCAGTTTCTCAGACTATTTTTGTTGGGTATGTCTGTTTTATTTTAAGTCATGGACACAGGCATGCATTAGATATGTACAGGCATGCACGTGAACCTTGCGAGGCAGTAGCTCAGGTCAGCGGGGGCACACAGGGAAATAACTGGAAAATGGCTCTCACCTGTGAATGCGCTTTAGGATTTAATTTGTGTTCCCGATACAGATGTGTGACTGTTTGCATTTTATTTCATTTGGCAGTAAATTTTGTCAGTTACAAGAAAAATGTTAGACTATGAATTACATTTGTACCTCAGCCTTGGGGCGGATATTCAAGATTAATCGTTTAAAGTTGCAGGAGTTTGGGTTTTTGAATAAGCTCACATCCAAGAAGGTGGGGTTATCAAACTAATGTAGAAATAATTTGTGCTTTTTTAGAAAACAGCACTTTTATTGGTGGGTGTATTTGGATAAATGTGGGCTGGTCGTTCAAACTGAAGCTGAAATGAAAAATATTGGATATGGACTGGATTTAGGAGCACATATGAAAGTGGCCTGGGTCGGTTTAAAAAAAAAAAAAAATAAATATAGGATTTTTACTTCTCAAACTGACTGGATACAGGTCACATATGGGTAAAAAAACAAAAAAAATTGGATTCAAGCCACATTTTCCTGTGATCTGAACTAACTGTTAGAACAGAATTTAACCCTGTTATGTTCATTTGTCAGGAACAGTGATGGTGTTCCTGCCTCAGTTTGACCCGGTGCATGGTCCCTTTGGTGAGTGAACTACAAGAACCTTTTTATTCTTCTTTAGACATGAAAAAAACAATGGGATTGATTTTTAAAAAGTATATTTTAACCTATTTTGCCTGGAATTACATACGAATGTGTTTAAAACCCAACGTCAGGCAGAAAATTAAAAATAATACTAATACTAATGATACTAATACTACTAATAATGATAATGATAGTGATAGTTATAATAATGATGATCATGATAATAATAATAATCACAATAATAATCAACATAATCATCATAATAAATAATAATTAAGGTCATCTGAAGTTTTCTCACATTTTAACAAACTCTAATACGAGTTCTTACTTTAGTTATTACTTCATGCAGATAATATGCAAACCCCCCCCCCCCTCTGGTTTTGGACATCGTGTTTGTTATGGTCGACAGATTTTGCTGCCTGCGTGCGTCCGGACCCCGCGAGGCCGGTATTCCACCTTAGCCCATGTGTGCCAGCCACCATGGGGTTTCTGGGAGACCCTCTGACCCACGTGTGCATTAGACCCCTGTGTTTTAAAGATGGGTCGGTGGGTTGCCGACATCACAGCTGACTCCTGGCATCTGTTATACGTGGGCCGGTCCCTGCCCTGGCGATGCGGTTGGCGCACCAGGGGAGAAGGGGCAGAGAGTCCAGGAAGTGGTGAAGTCTGGGTGGAGGGTTCTGTAAAGACTGGAGCTGGTTGTGGCGCATCACTGGAGAAAATGCACCTGGAGGATGGGTGCATTTACTTATTAACTTCCACAGTCAAGCACCAGATTTGATTTTGAAAAAAGGAGAAATATATAATTAGTTTTATTTTTACTTTTCTAACATTTTATTTAGTTTTAATTTGTAGAGGAAGAAGTTCATTAAAAAGTAGAGTCCTGCCCGACGGCCCGAGGGTGCGAGGGCCGGGCTTCGGGCCGACGACCGTATAATTACCTCGGACACGGGCCGGGCTCGGGCACTTTTATTTTTCAATTTAATTATTAAAAAAAAACCTGTGTTGTGTTTAAATGGAAACAATTGAACACAGCAGCTGCTGCTCTCCCCAGCACCGCCCTTATATGGGCATACGGTAGCCTCCCTTATATGGGCATTCGGTAGCCTCCCTTATATGGGCATTCGGTAGCCTCCCTTATATGGGCATACGGTAGCCTCCCTCACTATCCGATTCGCGCGACTTCCCGAAAATGGTGAATTGAAGAGAGTGAAGAACAATAAGGGAAAATCTCCGTTCTGGACTAAATTTCAACTTATTACAACCCTTCAAGATGAGCCAAACGGGTTTGTTCAGTGTGTTGTATGTAAAGCTGTTCTGTCATATGACAACAAAAAAACAGGTTCATCACATTTTGAACGGGTATGTGGCGGATCCAGCAGCGGTCACAGACCGAGTTCTCAAGCTGCTGATCAAAACATGAGCCCCTATTTTAACCTGCTCTTTTATGTCCACATTGATCTGTCAGAAACCGTTCGCTTATTCACAGAAAAAATAGAATGCTATTTTTTCTAACTGCAGAGCGTTATCCCATTTTCAGAGCGGCAGATTTAATTTACGAACGCACTCAATGAATATAGCGTTCTATCACGCTAAAACATTCTTATGGGAGGTTAAAACAAACAAACAAAAAAAGTCGGGCCGGGTTCGGGCCTGAGAATTCTGAAAACCTGTCGGACCAGGCCGGGCTGGGGCTCCACCCCCTCGGGCCCAGATAATAGGCCCGTGCAGGGCACTATTAAAAGGTAATGCTTACAGAGTTATAAAATCCATTAAATAAGTCTCTTGTCCATTTATAGAATTTGTAATTTAGTTTTCTTAAAATCTCGTCTCGATCTTGTCAACCCAATCTTGTGTCTTGTCTCATGAGCTGAGTGTCTCGTCACACCCCTAGTACTAACTAACAACAAATTAAAATACAAATAACAGATTCTGTGTAATTAGAATCACAACAATTGTCCTCAACATACCCACAACACTGCAAAATAATTGACCCTGTTACATTAATTTCACTGCCTTAGTGGCAACAATTATTTAAGAGAAATGCTGATGAGTAGGATGGGCAAACTCGCCTCCTGGATCAAACCAGAAGTGACAAGTCTGGGAGTCACTCTAGACTCAGACTTAAACTTTTAAGTCCTACATAAAGAAAGTCACTAAAACTTTATTCTTCCACCTCAGAAACATAGCCAAAGTAATACCAGTTATAAATCAAAAGGATGCTGAAAAACTGCTCCATGCTTTTCTCTCCAGCAGACTGGACTACTGTAATGCACTCTTCACATTCCTCCTAAAAAGCACCACAGCTGGTCCAGAACTCTGCAGCTAGGTTACTAACCAGAAAAATTACTCCAGTGTTGGTTTCCCTGCACTGTTTACCGCTAACCCTACAGAATAGATTTTAAAATACTACTCCTCACTTATAAAGCCTTAAATGGAACAGGACCCAGTTCCATTTCAAACTCACTGACCAGTTCTGTCCAAACTAGAACACTAAGGTCATCCAATGTGGGCTTATAGTGACTCCCAGATACATTACAAAGAAAATTGTTGACGCAGACTTTAACTATGCACCAAAGTTATGGAATACAATTCCAAAAGCCAGTTCACTGAGTATATTTAAAACTAAATGAAAAACATTTTTATTTTCATCAGCCTTTGAAGGGAGATAAAGAATGGAGTCACAATTCAATTTAATTTCATTAAATTCTTTATACTGTTTATATTGCATAATCAAATTTGAATGTATTTCTGATTTACTCTATTGAAATGTTATAATGCATGTATAATCAGTTTATCTTGTACTTTTCTTGTAATTTTATTTCTTATTTATTAAAATTTGTACTTTTGTAATTTTATAATTTTGTGCAATCGAATTATAATGTATTTCTGTCTTAAATGTATATTTTAATTTTTAATCAATGTGAAGCACTTTGGACTACAGTGTTTGTATGAAAGGTGCTATACAAATAAATATTATTATTATTATTATTATTATTATTATTATTAATTAATTAATTAAACATTCCAAAAATTATGTTTTATAAGTGTGTAAAAAGAATCAGAAAAAGGTTGGAACAAAATTCAAGTCCCACTATTCACCCTCTGTTTTTAACAAAAAGGACATTTTCCAGCAATGTTTGATTCATACCCTGTCCAGAATGATAGGGATATTTTTCCAAAGTGGTATTTCCCTTCTGTTAAAAAAAATCCCCAAACAAAAGCTGTCTTCCAAACAAAAAGGACCATAAACCAGAACAAACCTTCAGACAAACCATTGTCTCTGGAGGGTTTTAAAATATGGACACCACAGGCCTGAGTCTGTCATGAAGCTGAGCAGCAATGACGACTTATGATTATAAGAT
Source organism: Siphamia tubifer (assembly GCA_020466265.1). Taxonomy (NCBI): domain Eukaryota; kingdom Metazoa; phylum Chordata; class Actinopteri; order Kurtiformes; family Apogonidae; genus Siphamia; species Siphamia tubifer. The sequence continues at coordinate 44,036,011 of CM035803.1, forward strand.
ACCAAAGGTGTTGTTTTTTTGGGTTGTTGGACTGTATTTGTTTTACATTTTAACCCATGAAGACCCAAACAGGCACCAGTGACCAAAAACATCTATTGATATAAAATGTTTGATAACTTCTGAATCACTAATCTGATCAATAATAATAAAAAAATAAATAATTGATGTAAAATGCAGGTTATTCATCTTTTTGGATGTTCAGAGGCTCCATAGTTGCCGTGGAAACATTGTCATCTTCATCATCACTGTCATATTAGACTTAAGTCCTCCCTATGTACACACACACACACACACACACACACACACACACACACACACACACACACACACACACAGTTGTACAACCATGTCATATTAAAATCAGTGGATTAAGAATGGAATGCCACTTACTTCAGACTACTTCCCAAATCTGACTTTTTGCTTCCATCTGACCTGTATCTGACCTGTTGAAGACAGACTGAACAACACAAATCTCATTAAAAAAAAATAAAAAATCTCACCCTGGCCACTTTCATTTGTGATTCTAAATCTGATACACATCCGATATTTTGGAATGAGACTTCAGTCATTTATCCGACTTTTTCAGTTACTCCTGTGACTGACACAACAAGCATAAAGACCCAGAGGTACGATACTATGACTTTTATAACTAGTTTAATGTATTTATAATGTCCAAAGACAAGTAAATATGTGACTATCCACAGGTTGACCTTTGACCTTTAGCGCTCCAGTGTTTTCAGTCATCAGGCTGTAGATGCTGAACATTGAACCAGTCATAATAAAACTGTTCATATCTCTTAAAGGACTTTTTCCACTGTGTAGTAACTTAAGCCCAGAACCACACAGTGAACTAACAGTATACAGGTCCAGGGGGGCGGGGCTAGTCAGTACTGATGAACCCAGATAGTTCGTAGCATAAACGTATCCTTCATATCTTTGATCTTACCTTTAGTCTGTCATATTCAGCTTCTCTCTATATGAACCTCTTCTTTTTGCCTCTGCCTCATACATTTTAAAAATCTTAAATCTTGATTTATACAACTCCTTCCTGCACGTTGATATGACGCTGTTGCCCATAGCAACCGCTAGTCTCTAAGCCTCCCACATATGTCACGTACTTTGATGTATTTCCTCATTTGTCATTACGTTGGAGCCTCTTGCACATGCGGGGTCACCTTTCTTTCTTTCTTTCTTTCTTTCTTTCTTTCTTTCTTTCTTTTTTTCTTTTTTTCTTTTTTTCTAATTCATTTATTTTCATTTCTTTTTATATTTTTAAAATGTATTTAGTTTTAATTATTAATTTTATTTAATTACTTCAGCTACAAGTAGGATGACACTGAAACCAATGTTCTGTGTTGACCACTAATCTGTTTGACCCTTTGCGTCGTCACCACACAATTGTTTTATACTCCTGAGGATTTTTTCAAATCACAATATATATCACAGGATTTAAAAAAAAATCACAATGTCATTTTTTTCTAACATCACACCTAATCCATTATGTTATCACAGCCTTTTGGTTTCTCATGGTTCCTGCCTCAGTCTACATATATTAAGGATTCGTGTGCCGTTGTTCCTTCCTCCCTACAGTTCTGGTCATAAAAGCTGCACAGTTGGATTCTATTGTAGTTACTGTTCTGTGATGTTAATTAATTGTCGTCATTAAACTGTGCAAAATCAGACTTTTATTCTCTGTACACTTGTTAAGTCTCAGATCACAGATTGCTTATTGCAGAACAGACAGACCACTGTGTCACACTCGGGGTAATTCATGGAGTCTGGTGGAAGATGAGGATGAGGATGAGCAGCAGAGAAAATCCACTGATATAATATAACACAACCAGACCGCTGCTGGACATCACTCAGATAAACATCCTGTTATTCTTTCTTTTTTTTTTTTCCTCATTGTTTTCAATAACATTCAATTCAGAGGAGACTCACCCTTATTTTCAACTGTACGCCGCATTTAACCCTCTATGGCAGTGGTCCCTAAACATTTTATTACTGCCAACAGCAGGTCAATGTTTGACAATTTTACCACAGACTGGGTGGGGGGGTAATTACAAATACATAGGTTTCAGTCACGTGACTATGATGACGCTGGAGGGCAGGAAGTAACCATGGAGAATGCAGCTATGGAGGAAACCATTGAAGAGAGTGTTTATTATACGGATTTAGATCCAGTGTCGAAACAGAGATACATACAGTTAGTTAAAATGTATTGGATGTGACCCGTATGTTATGAAAATTGATGGGTTTTTGAACAGAACCTAAAGATTTGTCAACAATCTGTGCTGTGGATATTATTAACTACCTGGTCCTGCAGACATCCTACGACACCAGCAGCAGATGAAAGACTAGAAAGGTTTGGACGTATAGAACTTTTTTGTCAGCGGGTGGGTCCACAACCTCGGTATCAAAAGGCTCAGCGATAATTATCACACACACATGATGGCATTTTTTCTCGTACTCGTCGTCTCCCGCTTCATCCGAGTTCTTGTCACGGGGGCAGCAGCCTCAACAAAGTAGCCCACACTTCCCTCACCCCAGCTACCTCAGCCAGCTCCTCCAGGGGAATCTCGAGGCGTTCCCAGGCCAGCCGAGAGATATAATCCCTCCAGCGTGTCCTGGGTCGACCCCGAGGTCTCCTCCCGGATGGACATACCCGGGAACACCCCCCAGGAGGCATCCTCACGAGGTGCCCGAGCCACCTCAACTGGCTCCTCTGGACATGAAGGAGCAGCGGCTCTACTTGAGTCCCTCCCGGATGTCTGATCTTCTCACCCCATCTCTAAGGCTGAGGCCGCTTGTACCTGTGATCTCATTCTTTGGCATTTTTTCCAAAACATATATGGTGGTTTATATTCAGTGTTAATGTGTACTGGATTACACTGTAGACACACACCGCATGCTTAATATAAAGCCACTTATTTATATTTAACTGACTCCATTTCACCTTGTAATGACTGTTAAATCAAAGCCAAATCATCATTCTTTCATTTGTTTCTGTCTGATAAACACTGTGCAGTATTTTTTTTCCCTCATGCTTCCCATTTAGCTCTCATACCAACACACATCCAAGCACAGAAACCGGACTAATTGCGGCACTGGAGCGTCTCTTAGACTGTTTTTCAGAAAACTTAATCGTGTGGACAGGCAGAGTGAACTAATTATCTGCACGCTGTTTTCCCAGCCAAAGCTGGTAATTTAGCAGCAATTGACCTCCTGCAGTTTGTCTGCAAATGAAAACATGTAGGCCAGGCTGCTAACGAGGGGCCTGAAGACCCCAGGGTCCGTCAGGGCCCGGCTCTGCACAGTGGACACAGAACCCCTCACTTCACTTCCAATTTACCTCTTTACCACCTCCAGGGGAGACATCATCATCCTCACACTGGGTAATGACTTCAGCTCACTACAGCCGAGGAAAGGCCTGTCGGGAGAACAACTCAATACTGCGATTGTCTGGAAAACAGGATGTACTCCTGTCCGAGGTGGTTCTGCAGCCGTATGTGGCCTCAGTGACTCCAGCTGCTGGAGGTGGTAAAAATATACTCACATTCTGTACTTAACTACAGAATGCTACTATTCTACTTTGTTTCCTGGTTAAATATATAGTATTCTCTACTTAAACTACAGTAGAATATTATATTCTACTATAGTTTAAGTAGAGAATACTTCTAATACACCACCTTGAGAACCCAGAGAACACCATCACTCAATTATTGACCACAGTGTCTCATTGGAGCCTTAGGTACTTATAGGGATAACAACATCTAGTCCTAAATAATAGATAGATACAACCCATATGGGTACTGACAGTCTGTAGTATATGGTTATTGTCTGTCTGTCTGTCTCTGTACTTAAGTACAGAATGTGAGTATATTTATTACCTCTGGTTCTGTTAGTAAAGCTAAAGGTCTTTATTTGTCATTACACGTTGTGCAGTGGTTAGCATTCGTGCCTCACAGCAGGAAGGACCCTGGTTCAAATCTCACACCAGACCTTTCTGTGTGGAATTTGCATGTTCTCGTGTGTGCGTGTGGGTTTTCACCGGGTACTCCTGCACTGATAGGTTAACTGCTTAATCTAAATTGTCCATAGGTGTGAATGTGAGAGTGATTGTTTGTCTATATATGTTCAGCCCTGAGATGAACTGGCGTCTCATACAGAGTGACCTCTGACCCCGCCTTCACCCACTGTAGCTGGATTAGGCCCCCAGTGACCCCTGTGACCCTAGTGAGGATAAAATGGGTTCAGATGATGAGACGAGACATTGTACAATGAAATGTGTCCCATCCTTCATCCCAGTGGGACACCTGTCAGGAGCAGTGGGCACCAGGGACCCTTCCCCAGCTGTAGAGTCAGGCTAATGACCAGAATCACCTGACTGGAAGAGTGTTTACCCCAACAAACATGTTTTTTTTGGGGGGTGAGGGGGAAACCGGAGCAGCCAGAGGAAACCCATCCAGACACAGAGAGAGAAACATGCAAACTCCACACAGAAAGGTCCGCACGGCCCGAGAATAGAACCTGGGCCTTCTTACTGTGAGCCAAGAGCACTAATGTCAAAACTGGTCATTTTTATTGACTCTGCAATTATATATATTTGGGGAGAAATGTATTTTGTTTATTACTTTATTACCTCCACCAAGGAGGTATTAAATTTGGGTCAGTTTGTCTGTCAGTCAGTCAGCAGGATTACATAACAAGTTCTGAACGGATTTTGATGAAGCTTTTAGGAATGATATTAAAATATTTGGCTGCAAGACTTAAAAATGCATTGATCTCAAACAATGTTGACTGTGGTGTTAAACAATGAGAACAAATGCAGACAAAATTTAAAAAAAAAAAAAAAAAAAAAAAAGGAATGAAAGATAATGGGTCAAGGAAGAACCCATTAGATTTTGAGGGTAGACAATCACTATGGCGGACACGTGGGTGGGAATCCCCTCCCTCACAGAAACTTTCTATGTAATCTCAATTAAAAAATACCATTGTATTATATCAGTTTTCTAATTTATACAACTCATTTGGTTTAGTAATAACATTATTTTTTTTTTTACCAGACATAATAGAATAAGTATTTAACTTTACCTTTTTAACTTAGCGTTTAGTTAAAGTTTTTATCTTAACATTATTTCATTCTGCTATTTTATGTATTAACTTTATTTTATTACTATTATTTAGTTATATATTTATTCTATTCTATTTAACTGTGTAAATCTTGTCCAACATTTGCGGGATAATGGGGGAGGGGGGTCTCATGTAAAGCACTTTGTGCTACATGCACCATGTATGAAAAGTACTATATAAATAAAGTTTGATTGATTGATTGATTGAACACTAAAAAGTTTAATTCCAATCAATATCAGGCTTTACAGTGTACAGTAGTTACTTTCCACCTCTGACAGCTGGATCATCTGGACTGGACTAAATGCTAGCTGTGTAAGTCATTACATTTCCTACTCGTTTTTTCCTTTGGTAGGATTGACAGTTAGACAAATACTGATATGGAAATTCTGTTTTTTTAGCGTTCTGCATTCTTGGCAGGATGCAGAAGATCTTGACAGTGTTTAGAACATCATCAGTGACACTAGGGTGATTGATTTATTTTCCTGCTGCTTGGTTAGCATGTAGAATTTTTTTTTAAAAAAAAGGTATTATATGACAATGTAGAAGAGTCCCAAGTGGCTCATGTTCCTGTTTGATATTTTCCCATGCTTTAATAATCATGAGAACTGAGGCTATAATGAGGATATGACAGCATGGATGGTTTGTCTGCTTTTCTGGTGCTTAACCTCCTATTTAACCTCCTCATTCAACCCATGGAAATCAAACTTACACCTACGCACATCATGCGTTTTGTCAAGAAACAGTTGAAGTTGGGTGAAACATGGAAGTAAGACAGATGTTATAGCCAGATGTGTAACTAAGTAAAAGTACCTCCTTTATTGTACTTTACTACGTCTTTTAGGTATTTGTACTTGACTTGAGTGTTTATTTTTCGGGAAAATTTTTACTTTTACTCCCTACATTTTTGTAGAATTATCTGTACTTTATACTCTTTACATTCTCAGAATAGACTCATTACTTTTTCAAACTAGACAGTATGAAAAGTAAGCAAATTAGTAAATTAGACATTTTGACTTACTATATCATAATTTTGACTTTATCTCATAATTCTGACTTTTTTTTCCTCATAATTCTGACTTTTTATTTCATAATTTTGAATTTTTATCTCATAATAATGACTTTTTTCCCTCATAATTTTTATTTTTTAAATCTCATAATTATGCTTTTTTTTAGTTTCCTATTTATGAGTTGAATTTTCTTAAACATCTTGTCCATACCCACTAAACCATGACCCAATAAAACACATCATGTACACAGTAACTCACTTTTAAAGGTTTTATTTTTTACATATATGTATATATATATATATATATATATTATATTTAAGTTTTTTTCCTCCTTAAATAAATATTATTTCATCCATCGCAAAAAACATGCAGTTTGACTTTTTACTTTATTACAATTGAGAAGTTGTATTTTTTTCCTTTTACTTCAGTTAAAGAGCTGAATCAGTACTTCTATTTTTTACAAATGGACGTCATTTGTGATGAGTGTTTAGCTTTGGCTGAAACAGTATCATTCTTACTGGAAGGGAAGGGTCTCCTCATCACAGCTATGTTAGCATAAATAGCAGAGCAACGTTCTGTATCTATGTCATGGGGTTAACATTTGTCAAACAGGTCACTATAAAATGCAATACAGGAAATTGCATCTACCCTTGAGAATCCTTGAGGAATAACTTTTTTATTTTATTTTGTAATAAAGCCGCATTTTGTAATAAAGTGCCCCAACACATTTTATAATAAATTTTCCTGCATTATGTGTTAAGTTTTTACATATTGCAGCAGCAGGTGCGTTGGTGGTGTAGCATTAAAATGAAAGGATCTGTTTGGGAAACAAGTGGTTTATGTCTTGGCTGGTAATTAGACATATTAGACATTAGGACAATTTTAAATATATAAGAAAACACTAAAATATTTGGAATATATTTTCAAAATAGAAATGCAGCTAAATTTATTTACAAAATGTATTGTGGCAGTTTAATACAAAATGAAATGAAAACATTATTACATTTTGGACGTTTATTACAAAATGCAGCTCAACATCCCCCTCTAAGCTAGACATAAAAGACATAAAACAAAAAAAAATGCCTCTGCTTCAAAGATCAACATGAGGACTAATTAAAACTCATGAACACAGCAATTTATTATTATTATTTTTTTAATTTTATTTGTTTTTTTCTCTTATTTGCTCTATTATTATTATGTTTTATTGTTATAATTATATTGCATAATATTATTATTATTGTTGCTATTATTATTATTTAGTCTTGTTTGATCAAGATATTCTACAGTCCGTAGTCCTACATTGTCATGGGTTGGGTGGGTATGTGGGAGGGGAGGAGGTATGGGGAAATTTTTGATTTGTAAAACACATTTGACAAATGTTATTATTCTGAATACGTTGATTGAAAACCAATGAACAAAATTAAATTAGAAACAAAACAAAAAAGCTAATGAACACCCACATTGCCTACACTAGACCTTCATATATATATATATATATATATATATATATATATATATATATATGCCTAGTACAGGCAATGTGGGCAGGTGACGAGGTCATCACTCCCCACCCCCCCTTACAGTGACCCAAACACTCCGCCCCTGATGGAAGGATAACCTAACATCACTGGTCTATCATGGTCATGGCTGATGAACCCACTCATGGTGTGTTGTCTGTTCACGCTCTAACTACAGTCACCTCTGGTTCCCAAAAGACGAGACGGCAACGGTCAATGTGCTGCCGTCCAACAAGCATCACAGTAGCCCCGCCCACTTCCTCTGTACGAGGTCTTGTCTTGACATGTATTCAAACCAAACGCTGAAAATAGCATCTTACTCCATGACATCCTGTTAGTGTGAGTCACATGTCCAAGCTGTTTTATTCATAACAGACCAGTGATGTTATCCTTCGATTCAAATATCATTTTGACATCCACGCTGTCTGTTAGAGTCATGATGGGATGTTCTATTGTGATTCGTAAGACGGTGGATATCCGCCTGCCGGCCTCTGTTGGTTAGACATCCTATACACTCCATGTTTTATGGAGAGAGAGAGAGGTGTGTATGCTTGTATTCCTATCCTTGTGGGGACATTGATCTGTTCACACAGTCACACCATAGAGACTATAAGGACCAAAACCCAGGTCCCCACGAGGGTTAAATATTAATGTAGGTCCCCACTAGTAAAATATGAATCTGTGTGAAGTAAGTTAATTTATGCAAATTATATTACCTATAAACTAGGGTTGTCAAAATTAGTGTGGATTAATTTATCTTGATAATTAGGCTGATTAGAAATGTAATACCATTAAATGGTGCAGTTGTTTAGTTTCACGTTGTTTGTTTGATGTAACCTATTCATATTTTTGCATTTCTTCGTGTTTTTTCTGTATTTTTGAAGAGTTGTTGAATATGTTTTGAAATTCTCATTGTTCTTTTTTTTTTTTTTCTTTTTTTGTGTGAATTGTAATGTATTTTCTAACATGTTTTGTCTATTTTTTTCTCAACATTTTTTTATGTTCATATATTTTGTGTATTTTATGGGAAATTTAAGTCTTAAAAAAACAACCCTAAATACACAACACATTTTGATCATGATTAATCGAATTAAATCCAAAGTAGGAAAGGTTTAAAGGTGTGTTTAAATTACACTACCCCTTTCTTTACCTAGAACCTTTATAAAGGGTGGTCTCCACAAGTGATGATTACAAACTTGGAAACTGTGTGTGTGTGTGTGTGTTGTGTGTGTGTGTGTGTGTGTGTGTGTGAGTGAGTCCATCACATAAAGAATCTTTTTCCGTTTCCTTGGTGTGGTTGCTTAAGTAAACACTGCTGCCTTATAAACAGTGAATAAGTGCATCATCACCACAGAGTGTTAATGTGTGTGTGTGTACATGTTTGTTTATGCTACGAGGAGTGAGTGTGTTCACCACAGCCAGTACTCTAGTTACTGTGAATGTTTTATTGCATCAGTATTCGCTTCCAGTAACTGACTGAGGCTGAAAACGTCTGTTGTCAACATGTTGGGACGACAACGATATGAGCGAGTCTTAATGAATACCACTGGAGTCCACCCCGTCACATATGTCTGCACTGCCTCCAGGAACAGCACAAAGCATTTGCAATAGGAACTGTTGTTGTTACGCTAGCTGTATCTAGTCTGGTCTTATATGAAAAGCAAACCTTGTTTATTTTTAACATTGAAACATCAGTATTTGTGGAAAAAGTGCTGAATATCTATGTTCTATCCTTATGAAACTATATATATTTCTCCATATAATGACTATTAATATATTAATGCCTGAAAAATATACAGAAAAATATATTGTATCAATATGTTACAATATAGTTAAAACTACATAAGGAATTGCTGCTTTCCAAATAGACATATATGACAATATAATGTATGTACTCATATATTATAGTTAGTAATACAATTAATAATATATGGATACACGCACACACGTTTATATATATATATATATATATATATATATATATATATATATATATATATATATATATATATATAAGTGCTGTATAGTGCCAATTAAAATATTTTATCGCGATTAATCACATAAATGCAATAGTTATTTCATGTTTAATCGGAGTTTAATCACACATTTTTATGTCATTGTAATACTCTTATCAATGCAGAAAGACAAATAAGCTTGGTTTGTAGAAATGGTTTTTTTTTTATTATTATTAAAAAACAGTACTGTTACAGACACTAACATCTGCCATAATAAAATATAAGTGACATTAAATTTTTTTTTTTTTTAATTATGACGAAGGCTCAAAAACAGAAACCTGATAATAGGCAGATTCAAAACATGTTTTTGCCTTCTATAATATAAAGTGGTACTGTGGTATAAAATAATATGTATTTATAAAATGACAAAATGCTTGGGATTTACTCTCGGAACTTAACTCTTTTCTCTATTATTAAATATATGTAATTATATATTTAGTAATACACTTCATAATATAAATAAATACATAAATAAATTAATAAATAAAATATATGTACAAATAAATAAAAAAAAAGATCAAATAATAAATAATTGCAGGACCTGAGCACATGTTCATTGTGATGTCGATGCTCAGTCAATATATTGTGCAGCTCTACGTCCCAGTTAAAAGTTTGGCTTGAATTGTCTCATAAATGACAGAAGCAGAAGCACAGATGGTCAACAAGTGTCATCACTATAAACTCCTTCAAAACAGTTGGAAATCATTTCACGTGTTTCCTTCATGAAGCTCATCCAGAGAATGACAGGAATGTACAAAGTAGTAATAAAAGCTAACTGTGCTGTATCCACTAAAATATAAAACATGCTTTGAGTTATGTCACGTTCATTTTTTAACTCCCAAATTCCTCAGTAAAAAGTACTTTATTACTGTACTTAAGTAGATTTTTTTTAGGTATCTGTACTTTAGTATTTTTCTGGCAACTTTTTACTTTTACTCCTTATAGTTTTCTATAAATATCTGTACTTTATACTCTTTACATTGTCAGAATAAACAATATAATAGATTTATTCAACCAATAAGTCACTAAAGTAAAACACTAACACAAAAAACACTTCAGAGGAAAAATGAATGAAGAAAATTGTGACTTTCTTTGTCATAATTCTGACTTTTTATCTTTGAATTTTTGTCTTTTTTATCTCAATTGTAGCATTGTATCTTGTAAATTTTGACTGTTATCAGAATTATGCATTTGTTATCTAATATTTATGACTATTTCTTTCACAATTTGTACTTTTTGTTTCATAATTAGGATTTTTTTTAAATCTCATATTTCTGATTTTTTTTTGTTAATCTCGTAATAATGACTTTTGATGTCCTATTTATGCCTTTTGAATTTTTCCAAAATATCCTGTCCATATCCACAAAACTGAGTTAACTGTGACCTTATCTACACAGTAACTCAATTCTAAGGACTTTTTTTTTTTAATACTATTTGAAATACTACAAAATTTCTCAGTTTTTATTCTGTTTAAAACAGAATTATTTCATTCATGGCAAAAAAAATATCTACTTTTATTACATTGGAAAACTTGTACTTGTTTTCTTCAGTTGTTTTGTTCTTTTTTCAGTTTCTTTTACTAGTTTTACCATATGATTTTTTTTTTCCACACACGTAGCTGCACTTCTACTTAAGTACAGAATATGAGTACTTTTACCACCTCTGATAATTCCATATGTGTTCAATCATAGTCCTGATACCTTCAGTGAGAATCTAAAATACAAATAGTCATAAAAAAAAACAAAAAACAAGTGAGTCCAGACTTTATTTTCACACAGATCTTCAGACCTTGACTGAATTATACTTGTTTTTGTCCTGAGTCAGAAATTGTGACTTTCTACAGTATATTGTAATTCTGACTTTTTATCTTAGAATTGTAATTTTTTTATCTTTTCATCATAATTATACATTTCTTATCTCACATTTGACTTTTTCTCTTTGAATCTTCACTTTTTCTCTCATAATTATGGTTTGAATTTCATATTTCTGCCTTTTTTTGTATCTCATAAAGCTGACTTTTTTTTTAATCTCTTTTTCCCCATTTTACCTAAATATGAGTACTTTTACCACCTCTGATAATTCCATATGTGTTCAATCATAGTCCTGATGCCTTCAGTGAGAATCTACAATACAAATAGTCATAAAAATAAGGAAAAACCATTTGAGTCCAGACTTTATTTTCACACAGATCTTCAAACCTTGACTGAATTATGGTTGTTTCTGTCCTGGGTCACAAAACAGCCCCAGTATGTACAGTAAATATTTTCTGACTTTGTGTCTAGTTTCATTTTTTCCCAAAGCCATTGTTCTTCATCTGCAGCTGAAGGTAAACATTTGCACACTGAACTGAAACCAACAGTTAAACAGATTGTATACAGTATGGCAGACCGCGGTGGTAATCAGAGGATGTAGCTGCATCCTCGTCAACCTGCAGACATGTTCCTTATGTTTACCCAGCCTCCGTTGTATTGAGCTGCCTTTCCTGATTAGTTTTGATTGGTTTCCTTCGTTCCTCTGTGTTTAGACATCAATCATCGTCTTCCTTTTACTGGATCCACTCCCAGCTGGTTGCATCTCGCATGTGTGCGTGTGTTTGGGTTTGAACGTGTGCCCGGTTTGTAAAGCTCGCAGGTGTTGAGCTGTAAATCTATAGGAGATCACAGAAAAAAACAAATATAACACGGTAAATGGCCATGAAGTGTGAAGGTGGAAGCCTTATGGAAATCTGACTTTTCCCCCTCACTGTTTGGCAACATGTGTTTGTGTAACAGATTGAAATTGACGTATTAGTTTACAAGTTCGACATCAGGCTAAATGTACCATTTTATAAACACAGTGTCTCCATTAGATTGTATTGTGTGTGTATGTGTATATATATATATATATATATATATATATATATATATATATATATATATATATGTATGTATATACGGTGGTAGGCTACCTCTACTTACTAAATTAATTATTAATTAATATTAATTAATTAATTAAAAGGCCTAATTCGTTTGAAGCACCCCCCCCCAATACTACTTGTCAAAACCCTTTAAAAATTATTTAAAAATTACTGATTTTGTATGAAATATGTGTTAAAAGAAAATGTAGATTCAGATTTTAGCCCGTCTAGGTTAACGCCAGCTGTTGTTAGTATAGATACAAACACCGCCCCCGGGTTTTAACTGTGAGAGCATGGGTTCTGTCAGACCTGAATATTGTTAGCCCGTCCAGGCTAATGTCGGTGTCCGGGACAGAAGAGTTGAGCCATGTCTGGGTGAGAATGAGGATGCATCAGTCTGGTGGATCATGTTTGGTGTTTAAATCCAGCTTCAGGTAATCCAGTTTGTTTTCCAGTGAGCGTACGTTGGCGAGGGGGACTGATGGAAGCAGCAGTCGGAACAGGTTAGCTCTTAGCTTAGCTGTAAATCCACCGCGACAGCTGTGCTTCTACTTCCTGTCACGCTGCCCAGACCCCCCCCCCCCCCATCCCACTAAGGCGAGCAAAACATATTTTCAACGCACCCACACACAAAATAAAACATATTTTAAGACACACCGTCCAAACTAGCAAGTGTCATAGACGGCTACAGTACCACTGTAATTATCATAGAGAACATAATTGCACTATATAAGCTACCTTTTTTTATTTTGGTTGTTTCTCCTCCTCTTCTTTTCTTTGGGAATCGGTCACCTGATGGCTTTAACGTTTGACCTCTCCATGATCTCTGTTCACTTGTCGTTCTGTCACTCTGCATACTTGTACAAAGTAACTTCCCCTCCCCCAACACTGTCACTCACTGTGTGGCTGGAGCATTTAAGGTCAGGAGGTCAGACTGAACTATTTCACTTTGACCTTTGACCACATTATGTTGGGAATTCTCATGGAATCATATGTAATGGAAAATAGAGAAATTCGGAATTAGGGGTTTACATGGACATCTTAAAACTGAATTAACGTTTACTCAGAATTAAACAGGAATAAAAACTCCCATGTAAACAGGCTGAATGATAAGGGATAGAGCAAGTGGGGTAAAATATGTGTGGGGGGGGGGTGGAGGGGTTGTTGTGCCTGGCACCAGTTGCTATTGTTTACTGTTAACATAGAAGAGCGTCATGTATCAGCATCATTAATGTTAGTATCAGCCTTGAAAAATGTCCTCCCGTCCCGTGTACTATTTGTACAGATACAGATGAAATAGAGTGTTTACTTTTTGATTAGTGTGAGATGAAGAGAAGATGGAGTACGACTCGGTATCCTCAGAATCCTTGACCAGGATCTCAGCTGTCAAATTGTTGTTACTTATGAGACAAGAAAGCAGTGTACTGCCCTACCCTGAATGTTCTAAAATATGATTTATTACTTTTACTGAGGAGTAAAATAAATCCACCTTGAAGCCTTTCTCTACTTCTGTGTGGTATATGATTGAGAACAGGGAGTTAGACGAGTGTGAGGATGCAACTTCTGGCACCGTGAAAAGACGGCAAGTTTCCATGAAAGCCTACGGGAGGATGAGGTAGGGGGTTTGGCAGGGAACGACGAAAGGGAGGGGATGGCGAGGCTGACTGAGATGTCTGACTTACGGCTGAGTTTTTTCCACCTGGCAGGACTCGCGACGGCCTTGGCTTTAAAACACAGACAGCAGAGTGGGAGGGAAGAAGACAGGATGGATGGTGGTGGAAAACGGCGGATGCTAACGGTATTGCCCCTTCTTCATTTAACCAGAAAGGTCAATTGCTTCTTTTTTTTTTTTTTTTTTCACTCTCAATTACAATGCTTCCCACTTCTCCCGATGGGATTGCTTATGTGGTTCAGCCTTGGCAAACACTCTGAGGATGGATAGATAGATGCAGGGAAGCGGAGGAGAGATGGGCGAACGTTGGAAGTGGAGGCATGGTTCGGTTGGCAAAGTGAGCAGGATCTAAGTGGTGCTGGAGTACCCTGGCAGACAGCGTGGCACCTCCAATCAGATTCAATCAATCCTGTTCAGAGGACCCAAACAAAGAGGATTCAACTCCAACACTTTCTCACCTTCTCTCATCTATTTATCCAATTAAACCCCTTTATCTTTCCCTCTATTCTTTCAGTCTGTCAGTGAATTGATATGCTAAACAGGAGTCGCACAATTACATCAGTCCAGCCAATGATCCAAGTGTATAGACTTCAGACTGAATGACACTTAGGGTTGAGATTTTACGTGTTAACCCTTCAATCCCTGATGTGTCTGCGCTGACCGTTCTGAACGTATGGTGTATTTTAAATATTCATAAATATGTAACTGTTTGCTCAGTGGTTAACATTTCAAACCATGCTAATAAAATAGATCATGTTAGTTGCATAGATATACATTAGTGATGCGTGGGTCGATCTATAAATGACCCACAACCAACCGCTTTTTTAAGTAACCCACCCGTGGTTCGGACCGCATAAATATATGTGAAAAGAACAGACCTGACCCACTTCTCGACCCGCATTTTAAAATTTTTTACCAGTGGTCTTTATGAACATCAAACGACCTTACTCACATACCTGCATTTATTTCCGTGTTAAAATCCGATGTCATTGTGGTCGGCAAGATATTTGAACCCAGTTTCCATGGAAAAGAAAACACTGGGACCTGCTCATCATCTTTAAAAAATCTCAGTGAATGTGTCCCAAACCTTAACTTCTTTTTTTTCTGTTTACAGAGCTTCCACTCTCCTAACTTGACTTTCTCTCTTGCTCCCTCCATACTGTAGATACTAAACACATTGAACGTCACCTTCACGGACATTCAGTTAATGAAGTGTATTTACCAGGTTATTTTAATGTTTATCTCAAACGACCCGACCGACCGCAACCCGAATATCATTAAAAATATTTTTTAATGACCTGTAACTGCGGATGACCACGGATGACTGCGGACGACCCGCTCACTTCGGGTCAGCCTGCGCATCACTGATATACATATATCTGAAAGTCCCCCAACCCCCCCCCACACACACTCACACACACACACACACACACACTGTATTCCTCATTAGTTGGTGGTTGGTCCAGAATAGACTCCATTCAATTTTGATGAATGTCACCAAAAAATTTTTATTTTTTTTTTTTGCAATAATAAAGTATAGAACAAAATTGGTAAAAAAAAAAAAAAAGTTTTTGAGGAGCAGAGTTTGTTTTGTCACCACTTGTTTTTACCATGCAACTACTTTTTGGGGTTCAATCAGGTCTAATTTCAGAAAAAATAGCCCAAAAACAAATGCACGTTTTTTTAATGAAGTTTTTTCATATCTTTATACTATGTATAATGACAATAACGGTATTCCATTCCATAGTTTTGAGTTCATGTTGAATGTTCTAAATATTTTACTGATACATATTCTGGATGCTGTATTTAGTAATTATTTTCAGTTATTTCACTGTGTAATAATGTCTCAGGTTTTAAAGGGTTAATAATGTTTGTGTTCACATGACAAAATGGAAAATAACTATTATATGACATGAAAAAAGCAGTCAGTCAGCTGTCAGGATAGTGTTTCAATCAATCATGTTCTTCCACCAAAATGTATGTCACAGTACTTTGATGGTGTCATATAACTCATCAATCTCTGACTAACAGAATTCACTTGTATTTGTGTGTTCGTGTTTATGTTTATGCTTATTTTGATGTTTCACATGACAAAAGGTTGATGGAAATGGTTGATGGTTGATGGAAAGTTCTTCACTGTATTCTTCCATGAGGAGATTTATTTATGTAGGTGCGTAAAATTCCAGCATTAAAAAGAATTGAAAGTTGTAGAAGGCAAAACATTGGGGAAAATCAAGAATATAGATTTTTTTAAAATCTAAAACACCTTCTTCCTGCTGCTCTCTACTGTCTGTCCTAATCACACATTTCATATAAAGACACACAGATTATTTGACTCCTGCCAAAGTGGAAAAACAAAGCCAAAAAAAACCAAAAAGTCACAGAGGAGTTTTTATGTTGCTTCATGAGTCTAAACAGTAACTGGCAATTAAAGCTGTGAATCACAAAAAGCCAGAAGTTAGATTTTCTACAGGTTATAAACAGAGCCGGGAGACCATGTGAATTAGAATATGTTGAAGGTAATTGTTGAATTATGCCAAAGCTATCAGGAAAGTGTTGTGCACTCACCCTTAAATATACACGGAAACTTATTTTATGAATGAGTTTGTACATAGGGAACATTTGAAGAGGAAGTATATGACATTTTCATTAAAAACACAATATAGATAGTGGCAGCAAACCTCATTTGCTACTGTAGTAGTCTAGTTTTTATTTTTTATTTTTTATTTAACCAGCCAAGTCCATAAGAACCAATTCTTATTTACAGTGACGACCTGCCAAGAGACCAGAGTCACTTCAGGGGAAAGGGTAGACAGCTACAAACTAAAAACAGATTAAAAAAAAAAAAATGTACATAAAATTCTGGTTAAAAAACATGCAACAGACAAAAAAAAACCACTTCTGGAAGATCCAGTGATATAAAAAACAGCGACACACCGACCTGTGACCCCGGACCACCGCCCCTGCCTGTCTGGACCAGCCCCCCCCCCCTTGCATTTATACATGGACGTTCATCTATAGCCTGTCCGTCCATGGGAGTGGATCTCTCCTTCAATGTGGTTCTCCTCAAGATTTCTTCTTTTTCCCACTGGGTTTTGAAGTTTTTTCTTGTCGAGAAGGAGGGTCTAAGGACAGGGGATGCCTGGGACTTTTCATGTATTTCTGTAGTTGATTGTGTTTTTGTAAAGCCCTCTGAGACGACTTTGTTGTGATTTAGGGCTTTATAAATAAAATTGAATTGAATTGAATATTATCAATATTACACAAACAGACACATATATACATATAACGAAATCAATATTGCAAAAGGTCAAAGGTCAAGGTCGCATTTAGCAGGAATGTCACAATAACATTATTGCTCTAATTCAAGAACGTGTTGTCATAGAAACTTAATGGCACAAAATAGGGGCGAGATTAGGCATTCTCTGAATACTTGTCTTATTTGGAATTAACATAAGAATAAACCAGTGACTTTATTAAGAATGAAGTTTAATTCTGAATTTTTTTAGATACAATATGTTCATTTGAATTTTTCACGAATATCAAGTACAAACATTACAAACAAAGAATATTAATTAATTACAAACATTACAATCAAACAAAGAATATCAATTACAAACAAACAAGTAAAACAAGAAAGAAAAAACATTATCGTATTACAAGACAACTGAAATGGAAAAATGCACAAAGACAAAACAAACAGACACGACGTTCAAACTAAAGCAATGTTTCACTAGTGCATAGTCAGAATTAACATTTTCAACTGGAATTACATTTTTACATCGTCATCTTAAAGTGGAATTAACTTTTATTTGTTATTAAAGAAGAATAAAAACTGCCATGTAAACAGGTGTACTGTGACAGAGGCTCGATCATGTCTGTTTTTCTGCTGTAACACTTGAACTAAAATTGAACTAAATTCTAAGTGTCTTTATGTGTGAATGCCATCATGGGTTAAACACTCCACTGACCTGAGGTAATCACTTGAGAAAAGCAAAAACAGTTTTCCACATTGTTTTACAGACGGTGAAGTCTAGGAGTAGCTGTGTTTGACTCACAGCCGCATTTGCAACAGCAGAACTTCAAATAAACCAAGTCTGTGTTTTTTGAAGGTATGAATCACACTCTGTTTTTTAAAGCACTTCACTCGAGTAGATGACAGGAGATTAACCAAGTGCACTACACGCCGCCGTCTGCTGTAACAGTGAGCTCTGGGGAAAAAAAAAAAGGAAAGAGTCATTTGGAGGTAAAGGGATGGCGTGACGCTTAGCATGCGTGTCAGTGAAATTGTGCCACTGGGCCTGTGTCACAACGCTTCAGATTATCCAACAACCATGTGTATGTTGGTTGGACGCTGCACGCAATCCACGCCACCTCGGGCCATTCCAGTCCATTGTGTGTTCACATATGCATAATAATTGCATAGGATTGGGAATACTTCTTTGTTTTTATTTATCCTTGTTTTTTTCCAACAATGATGCAATTTTATGCCTTGGAAAACAATGTCCTGTATGTAGATTATAGACACTGTAAGATGATTATTCCTTCTTTACATCCCAGTTAATAAAAGAAAAGACAGATGGATGTTGATGAAAATTTCATGACGTGTTGGGAGTGTCACAGATTCGATTTTGGGGATGATCCAGAAGAGATCCTGGATTCTGGATCACTTTGAAATGTATTCTCCATTTACAGCAATCTAAAATTTCAAAGTGATCCAGAATCCAGGATCTCTTCTGGATCATCATCAAAATGTAGTCATTTGTTCCTTGTGACACGCCCAACACGTCATGAAATCTTCATTATCCGTCCATATAACTAACGGACAGACAACCACATAAACTGTGGCAAGAAAAATAACCCCCTTGGTGGAGATCATCATCGTCATCATCATCATCATCATCATCATCATCGTCATCGTCATCGTCATCGTCATCATCATCATCATCATCATCCCCCCCCCCCCCATGTCCATGATGTACTGTGGACAGGTTTGTTTTCTGAGTTGCTCCTTTCTCTGTGTTGTTTTCTATGAATGGGAAATACAGCCATTCTTTGAAATACAATCAAACGCAGCAGTAACTGGGGGTGACCTATCAGATTCCAAAAGGAGCGTGGAAAAAGTGGTTTTCAGCAAAATGACACCTTTAAAGCTGTCATTCCATGGTTAATTCATTAATGTTGCTGTGTTCTCCATTGTTATTGAATACATTGTGTGTTGCTTCTATTTAAAAAAAAAAAACAAAAAACATTGATTGCTTTGCTTCCAGCTGTTTTTTCACGGTAGAAAAATGACTGGAGGTCGAACAACAGAGTTTACCGGTACTTCCTCAAACATGAGGCGGTGACGAGGCGTCTCTGATTGACTCAGAATGCGTGAAGGAACACTCCCCCCTCCCCTCTCACTCGCTGTATGTGTTTACCTTGACCAGAGTAGCATCCAGCTAAGTTTCATGCCGTTGCTTGTTCTGAAAACATGCAGGGAACTTTTTTTTCCTTTATTTCCACTGAGAGCAGATGAACCAGTTTGATCCACATTGTCTTCTCTTGTACATGCTAATGCTAATGCTACTAAAGTCCGTCTGACGTATGGCAGTCTTGCACTGCCATACATTCAAGCCCTACATTCACACTGATTTGCACTACCTCGTGTACTTTGCACCACCCTTTTTGTAGAATATTATTTTTATTTTTTTTCTTGTACATACTATTTTATATTTTTATATTTCATTTTACTATTCTGAGAGTGACACCACCTGCCAGAATAGAATTCCATGTATGTGCAAATGTATCTGGCGAATAAAAACGATTCTGATTCTGATATGTATGGGCCGTCTTTTTCTGGGTCCTTGGTTCCTCTTGTTGTTTTCTGTGAATGCGGTATGCAGCCAGTGGAGGTGACAAACCACTGTCAAAGGCAGTATGTGTTGGTAACTCGGGGTGACCCATCAGATTCCAAAAGGAGCGTGGAAAAGTGGTTTTTCAGCGGAATGACACCTTTAAGGGTTAATTAATAAATACTCCAACAAATTCTAATTTAGTTCCAAACATCTGACCGGAGATCTACAAACATCAGATGCTCTTCAGAACAGACTATTCACCTGAACAGGCAGCAGCTCTAATCACTCACAGAAACAAACCCAGAAAGCAATGCAAAAAATATCCTCTAATTGGGCTCCGTTGCTGTAATTTTTTGTGTTTGTTTGTGCCGTGCAATTAGAAGTGTTTCAGTATGCCAGTTGGACTGTATAGGATGTTTTTGAGGATGAGTGCATGCCTCATAATTTGAATCACAGTGTCGTGCAATCATCCATATATTAGAAAGGATCAAACATCCTTCTCCTCCCGGTAGCTCAGATATGCAACGATAATTCACTCCTGCATTCATCCAAATGAATTGGGAAGTCAAAAATACCCCCTCTTCAACAGCCAGCACTCACAAGTGAAGATGGAAAAGTTGCATGATGATTCTTTTCATGAAAATGTTTGTAGCACTAGAGGAGGTCTTGGCAGGATAATGCTGGCTGATAAATTCCTATGATGAGATTCAGAAACAGCTGGCTGCTCCCAATAATTTTCTGGGCTGTTGTTTCCTCGATGCTTTCCACTCTCTCTGCACACACACACACACACATACTCGTTTCCATGTCTTATGAGGACTAAGTTTGTCATCAAGTAGCCATTGGGTAGTGAATGGAAACACATCTTCTTTTTATTTTTAATTAAATGAAATAAAAAAATACAAATGTTAATAGTAGTGAGTATGAACATGTCTTTAAACAAAATCTTAATATTTAATTTAAGAATATATATTATTGAAATATATAAATATAATTGAAAAAAATTCTAAATAAAATAATAAATACAATTAAAATAAAAATTGAAAAGTGTAAAAAAAACAACAACAATTAAATACATCAAATTAAAAATAATTAAAAAATAATAATAATAGTAATAATAAAAATCAGCACATCTCCAAACCTTTGAAAAATACATGTTTCACTTTGCACTGGTTTCCCTCATGCTTTATGAGGACTTCCACGAAAAAAAACAAAACAAATTAATGTATTTATAGGGCCACATCATTTCTATTTCATCTGAATTTTGTTTATCATAGTGTAGCTGTGTAAACAAGTCAATGTCCCCATAAAGATAGGAATACCAGAACACATACAGATATAAACTAAGACAGAGACATGAGTGTCAAGGTGAAGTTGCTCTCTACAACCTGTCATTAGTCAAACACACATATGTACAGCTCCATGGGTTCCTTCAGTGCTTTAGTCTATAGATATCTTAGCAATTACAGCAGTTTCCCACGGGCTCCGGTGAAGAGCCTGTTAGCTAATATGCTAATGAAGACAAATGGAGGTAATCTCCTTGTTCTGAGAATGAGTCTTAGCAGCACAGAAAGAAGTGGAGAAGCAACAAAAGAGATCTGTGATGGATAAAGACAGACGAGTATAAAGTTTTCCCAACTGCTCTGAATTTTTTATTTAACATTTTTTTGGGCCGTGTTACACAAAACAGAAAAAAAAGAAGTGTTCATATTTTTTTTTTTTTTTTTTTTTACTCAAACTGATTTGCTCAATTACAAAAGTATAAATTTATGTACCAGCCATGGCTCAGTTGATAGAGCGGGTAGTCTATTAACTAAAGGGTTGGTGGTTTGAATCCCGCTCTGTCCTAGTCAGTCCATTGTGTCCTTGGGCATGACACTTCACCCTCCTTGCCTCCAGTGTCACTCAGACTGGTGTATGAATGTGTGTGAATATTCAGTGGTGGTCGGATGTACTGTAGTTTACCACCACCAGAGGGAGCATGTGAGAGTGACTGAATAATGGATCAATAATGTAAAGTGCTTTGGGTGTGATAGAAAGTGGTGTTAGAGTCAACAAACCCTGCCCCATACAAATATTTTAGCTATTAATGGACATGGATTTGTGGGACTGTGGATTTGACCTTTCAAGGTCAAAGGTCATGATGCCATTTTGGAGCTTAAATGTAGTTTCATTTTCAAAGATATGCTATGGAGAGATCACAAAGCTTCTCCTATATACCCTATAGTACAATGCAAAAGAGTTTGCGCAGTGGAAGGACTGACTTTTTTTAACCGACGATAGAAAATTATGACCGGACAACGTTGATGTAGTCAAACGGTCATTGGTTAACATCCTTATTATACATACATATCCAGGCTGACAAGTACCACTCCAATATAGAGGCCAAATACATGCATTCATCACAATGTTTAGGGGTATGATAGGCAGCTTCGACCCCTTCTATATCTATGCTTGGTCCTACAAACCCTATGAGGTAGGGTTTGAAACATTCCCCTTTCATGACCTGTTACGTCATCAGCAGTCACTGATTCTGCTATTTATAGATGCAACAACTTTTATTCCCTAAAATATTCCCCATCCCATCAGCAGCTGGAACCATCTTTGTTCCATGGGCTTTGGGCATGTTTTTATGTCTATCAACCACAAACCCCAGAATGTGATGTAGAACACAATGAAACACCATCAAAGGGTCGATCAAAGTACGTATGAAGAAAATGGGGATATTTGTGTGTTTCTTTCATCACACTGTTGCACTTTTTTGCTGTGTTTTTCATTGGGACACCCAATGAGGAGGGGGGGTTAATTGGGATTGGGCCATAACGCCTTCTTTGTAAAATTAAATCAGTCTTAATGTAGGGATCTGGAGGGGAAATAAAGAAATATATAGGAAGTTTAAATGCCATGTCATGTGAGCTTTCATACAGACCTGAATGAAACATATGCAACATATAGCACACACCAAAAGGTTCTCGATTTCTTTTTTTAGCTCCACTTTTTTTTTATTGAAGTTTTCATCAAAACAGTTTTGCATTTGTCTTTATGTTGAGCATGTAGTTTATATACAAAAAAAACCTGAAAATTATTTTACATAATGTATACACTTGTTCATGTGCAGTGTTATCATATATGTGAATATAGCACTTCAACCTTTAGTTTAATCATTCCTTACTTGTATCCAGTAAACTGTTGATAAAAGGATGGTTCCTCTACCAACACATTAATAAATGACTTACAATATATACATGTTATTAGAAAATAATAACATCTTACAATGAAATAAAATAAAGAGAGAAAAGGTTAAAAAAAGGAAAAAATATATACACCTGGGGTCTGTTGAGCAACACACACACATATATATATATATATATATATATATATATATATATATATATATATATATATATATATATATATATATATATATATATATATATATATATATATATATATATATATATATATATATATATATATACTGACTATCAATATACTGACTATCCTGCCTGGAATTGACCATAAAATTCTATGTATATAATATACAGAAAATATATTGTGTCAGTATATTACCATATAGTTATAAATACATACATAAGGAATTGCCACTTTCCATATATTGAGACATATATGACAATATATATTTACTCATATATGTTAATATATATTTAGTGTATATGGATACACACATGTTTATATATATATATATATATATATATATATATATATATATATATATATATATATATACATATATATTGTATATATATATATATTGTATATATATTTTGGTGTGAAGTCTTCCTAAATATATGTAATTATATATTTAGTAATACACTTCAAAATATATGTGGTAAGAAATTGAGGTTCAATAAAAATATAGTTCAGCTTTCATCTTCAGTAGAATATATGTTTTATATTTTAATAATATGTGGTCAAATCATATATAACAGTATATGGATAATCTATGCACTACTTTTCCATATATGGGAATATATTTTTGAATATAATACATTATATTTTTCAATATATTGCCATATATTTTTGTTTCATAAAGGACAATAGATTGAAACCATATAAAGTTTGGTACCAGAGCAGATACATGACAAATCCCCTCCAGTACAGTTCCATGTATTTGTACTTTGTGATACACTGCTTCTGTTACACATCTAACAAAGCAGCAAAGCTGGCTGTGTTTAGTTTCCGTGTCGACAACGTGTTCCATCCCCGCTGTATGAAAGGTTTGAAACAAGACGGGAAGAGCATCAGACTCTCTTTACATAAAAGACAGCCACTGTGACGACTGACGAGGATTTTGCCGTTCATTATTACAGCGTTTCAGTTGGATGTGGTACAAACACACTCATCTCTGCGCTGTTTTGAGGACTGTGTGTGTGTGTCATAAAGCGAAGCAACATAATGACATGGGGCCCATTACACACGGTATTTAGAGATTAGACTAACACTGTGGTTTTGTGGTGAGAGTCATGCTGATGGTAACCATGTGTTCCAGAGGATATACATACTTAAAGTGCACTGACAAATAATGGAATAATGGACCCCAACATACCTGATCCATGATGAAGTGCTGTTTGGTGTTTTTACGGGAACAGGCATGGTTAGGATGAGCAATGCGCCGACAGACTCCAGACACATCTGACCAGGGTTTTCAAATTCTAGGTAAAACTTTATTTTTAAGAAAGTTTGGGAATGTCTTGTTTTTCATACATGGTGGTTTTTGTCTTGGTCTGCAAGTTTATGTGATGAGCAAGCGATTTGAGCATCCTCAGCAATGTCTAATCTTTAATGTGACAACCTCTCATTATGAGTTGATGTGATTATTTTCAACTGAGCAAACATAATCATTCCCAGTTCAAGAAGCACACATAATCGTTCACTTGCTCACGTCAGCAATTTAACAACACTTTGCTGAAGAGTTCACCTTCGAGGTTTTTTTTGGTTTTTTTTTTAACTAGTGTTAAAGTAATAATTTCCAATTTGCTCATACATATACATATAAGGCAGGGGTCTTCAACATGTGGCCCAGAGGCCAAATGCGGCCCGCCAACGTTTTCAATGCAGCCCCAGGGGCTGAAGAGCATAATAACAAAAGGGGAAAAAAGACTATATTTTCTTCTCAGTTTTTTCTCTGTCTATAGATCTCCAGATGATAATATTACAGGCTTGTCACATGACCACAAAAAAGGTCAATGCAGCCATCTTGGCAGTCATCACATTGGTAGATTGTCAGGCAGTGGTAGTTGAGGCATCACAAAAATAGAAACTTCCAACTAAGTTCGGGAATATAGTTATAGCACAAGTAACTGTGGGAGTCAGGGACACAGCTGACAAACGATCAGCTGATACGAAAGGTGCCGCGGTTATTATTCCACTCGTTGCTGGTTAAAATGGTTTGTGGGTGTTGTGTTGTTGTATGACATAGTCTGTCTCACGACCGACATGGGAAGCTTCAACAAAACTGAGTCAGTTTTTTTTTCTTCTTTTCCTACAAACAAACTCCAGGAACCCTTGTATCCGAGGTTACCAAAGGGTGTTGGCTGTACTGCTGTCAGATGTAGCTAGCACAGCTAAGAAACAGATATGCTGATGAGCCACTTCCTATTAAACTGGGATAATTTAACACTTACCCTTCCAGTGATAATGCTGCAGTTTTTGGATTTAATATTCCACAAATGAATGTTTGAAATGAAGCCAGACTGAGTCCATTTGTAAACTTTCATCATTAGCCAAAATAATGAACTAAAATGAATAATTAAAAAGTAAGAAAGAAAAGAATAATTACAAACATAATAATAATAATAATAATAATAATAATAATAATAATAATAATAATAATAATAATAATAATAATAGTAATAAAAACTCTAAATATACCTACACTTGTGGAAAACAATATTACATCACCCTTGTTTTCTTCAATTTCTTGTTCATTTTGTTGGCTGGCCCAACTAAAGGTACATTTTTGAGCAAATATATTGATAATAAAAAAATAGCTCATAGTAATTTAATTTCAGAGCTGATATATATTCATTTAACATGTTTTATTGATAATAACACAATCATTTCAGTTCTTGCATCAATATCTACTCGTGCACTAGTGACCATAGAAACTGCTACTAATGTGTTGTGGAAGTGAGTGAAATAAATAGAGGGTGAACAGTGGGTGAAATAAATTGAAAGGAGTAGAAAGAAAGACTATAAATAATAATTAGTTGGGGCACACATACACCACACACACATTAACCTATTATTATTAAGCTAGCACCACATCTCATGTCACCAGTTGAATAATTCACATACATGGTCATGGTCACAGTAGCTGGTCTGAAGATTTATCTCTTGGGTCTGTCATTTCCAAGTGTACTATTAGCAGTGTTAGGCTAGTGCTATTAGCACAGTGCTAAACTAGTGCTATTAGCAGTGCTAGGCTTACTTAGCTCTTCACAGAGGCTTAAGTAAACACTGTGCTTCATTAAATCAGTCGTATTCCAGCCTTTATATCTTAATGTATTTAACACCTGTAGCATATGGAAGCTTCTGGAACTTCCTGTGAACTGTAACCGCACGTTTCACATTCGCCTTTGACATCATGTTGTTGTCTGCACTAATGTTTTAACGTTCGCGAACGAGCCGATTCCTTTGAATGACAGGAGCCAAGTCACGGCTGAGTGGGATCAGTTATCGTTCCTTTAATCCCTTTATGGTGTCAGATTTCACCCACGCGCGCAGAGAGAGAGAGAGAGAGAGAGAGCATACGCACGCGTAAAAGTAAACGTTTCTTTGAACGTGAGTATTCCCCGCCCTAGAATGTTAATTGGCCAATCACAGCGCAGCAAAGGCCCAATGGTGGGAGGGGGTTCTGCGTCTGACAACGGCGGGAAGATCAAAAGTCAGTTATTAATCCCTTTGTGGTGTCAGATTTCACCCACGCGCGCAGAGAGAGAGAGAGAAAGAGGGAGAGAGCATACGCACGCGTAAAAGTAAACGCTTCTTTACACGTGAGTATTCCCCGCCCTAGAATGTTAATTGACCAATCACAGCGCAGCAAAGGCCCGATGGTGGGAGGGGGTTCTGCGTCTGACAACGGCGGGAAGATCAAAAGTCAACAACTGTACCGCTGCGTGTACGCGCTACCGATTCAGGACCCAACTCTCTCTCGCTGGCTTTCTGTGTGTGAGTGACAATGACAGAAAAAAGTCCGGCTCAGCTGAAGCCAAATCAGGAGGCGGGAAAGAGAAACGAAATTAGTTTAATATCTTCTTTGTTGTGCATGAAAGTGCACGGCAATCCACCATAGTACTGGGAAGTCACCCCCAAATGCAGAGGTGGTAGTAACTAAGTACAAGTACGTCCTTTACTGTACTTAAGTACATTGTTTTAGGTATCTGTACTTTACTTGAGTATTTATTTTTATGCCAAGTTTTTACTTTTACTCCCTCCATTTTTGTATAAATATCTGTACTTTATACTCTTTATATGACAGTATGACAAATAGTCACAATTCCTGATTTACCATTTATAATTTTGACCCTTTTTTTAATCTCAGAATTATCCAATACTTATCTCATGATTATGAATTTTGGTTGTATATCTCATAATTATGGCGTGTTTCTCACAATTATTACTTTTTTCTCAAAATTATTACTTTTTATCTCATGATTCAGATTTTTTTTTTTCAATCTCATAATTATGCTTTTTAAAAATCTCATATTAATGACTTTTACATTTTTCTTAAATGACCTGTCCATACCCACTAAACTGAATACCACGGCAAAATAAAACACATCATCTACACAATAACTCACTTTTTTGATATTTCGGAAAATGTTCTTATTTTTTCTGCTTAAATAAGTATTATTTCATCCATAGCAAAAAATTTTGTTTTACTTTGTATTGAAAAGTAATTGAAAAGTTGTACTTGTTGACTTTTACTTAAGTAAAGGAGTTGAATCAGTACTTCTACTTTTACCAGAGTATTTATTTTACATAAGTAGCTGTACTTCAAGTTCTACATGAGTACAGAAGGTGAGTACTTTGTCCACCTCTGTCCAAATATCAGATCATTTGGTGGAGTTGTGTATGTTTTCCACAGACAAACAGGAACACTGCAGACAGATTATGAGAGTTTTCATTGTACTGAAAAAAACTGTTTTTATTCATTCCATGTTTTCTTTTCTGTCTCTTTTAGTCACATGATACACACAGGAGTTGATTGTATATCTATTTTTTTAATGACTTGATGGTTTCATATTTTTTCCACAACCCTACATGTAAAACATGACCATTATTTAAAACAACAACAGTGTTCTTTAATAGCCTCTCAAAGCTGAACCTGATTCAATCAATGACAAAACACTGACATCCTGTTATTGTTATTGTGTTTCATTCATTGTGTGTCATGAATGTGTTTTATGTATTTTGGACTTTATATGGCTTCTACTTTACAAAGCAGATTTCTAATCTCATTAAGACTTCCTGGTAAAATAACACAAACCCCTGTAAGATAAGAAATACAGGAGGAAAACATATGAAAAACTTGATATGATTTTACTAACCCGTCAGTGCTGGAATTATTGTGGTTAGACTTGGTGCTGTGATATTAACCCAAAAAGACCCAAACAGCCACTGGCAACCAAAAACTTCTATTCATCTATAATATTTAATATTTGTTAAAACACTAATTCAATCCAAAAATGTAAAAAAATAAAATAAAAAAGGTGTAAAATAGATTTAGTCATGTATTCATGGTCCATATATGATATGACCCATTTGGACATTCAAAGGGTCATTGGTAACCATGGAAACACTGTCATCTTCTACATCATTAATTCACCAGTAAAATACATGGAGTTTCATCAATGACAGTGGATGGAGACATTTGATTTATGTTCAGTTAATGATAGATTTAACTGTAAAAGTCACTTTTTTCTTCAGTTTTGTGCATTTCTGGTACAATAAACTTGAATTTTAATCTAAGTTTTTATTCTTATTTCATATGTAGGACCTTTGAATTTTTCCAAAATGTTTCTAATCATCTACATGTGCATTTCTTATTTCATAATTTTCACTTTTTTTTTTTATCTCAATTGTATCACGTCCTCAAAAATATTTTTTTTTTTGCTCATAATTATGCATTTCTTATCTAATATGTACTAGGACTTTTGAATTTTTCCAAAATGCTTCTGTCAGTAAAATATAATTTTACCTCAAATTATCCATTTATTGATTCATAAATGTATAAAGTGTACTTTTCTACCACACAACATGTACAATCGTAAACCAAAAAAAGTAGGCTTGCAAGTATAAAAGTTCATAAAGTCACAGTCTGGAGGGGGGGAATATCAGTTTTGAAAAAATCTGTAATTTTTTATTTGGTTAAAGAGCAAACACCCTGTTTATAGGAAAAATATTAAAACATTACTTTCTCTAATCATCTACTTGTGCGTTTATTTCATAATTTTCACCTTTTTTTAATCTCAATTGTACCACTTCCTCAAAAATGTTCTTTTTTTTGCCCATAATTATGCATTTCTTATCTAATATGTACTAGGACTTTTGAATTTTTCAAAAATGTTTCTGTCAGTAAAATATAATTTTACCTCAAATTATCCATTTATTGATTCATAAATGTATAAAGTGTACTTTTCTACCACACAACATGTACAATCTTAACCAAAAAAAGTAGGCTTGCAAGTATAAAAGTACATAAAATCACTGTCTGGGGGGGGGGAAAATAGCAGTTTTGAAAAAAAAAAATGTGGATTTTTTTACTTGCTTAAAGAGCAAACACCCTGTTTATAGGAAAAATATTAAAATATTACTTTCTCTAATCATCTACTGTTCACAGTAGTCTAAAACGCCTCGTGGTTACATGTTTTATCCTGTGATGTTTGACTAATGAATAGCTATATTGTAAGAAATGTTTAGTTATGTTTCCAATGGGCTTGTAATCTGCATAATACTCGTCGTAGCCGGCTTTCAGTGCCGCCACAAACAGAATGGCATTCCGTTGAGGTTTTCCAGCAAGAATTTAGCCAGGACGCTCTTAAGTTACAATACAAGATCTTACAAATGGAGTTGGGATTAAATGTGTAGATGTGCACCACACCCTGAGCCTTTGGTTTTCACCACGCTTGCCAAATTGTTCATAGCTTTTCCCGACTAGAAGCAGATGACAGAAAGACACAAATCCACATAGAGGTGGTTTACAGCACTAAAAACAAAGACATCACTATTAAAGCCAGTGCATTAGATCATGTTCATGTTGTAGCTCTACCTTCAAAATCTCAAAGCTCCATTTGTTTCATACAGAGGTGGGAAGTAACTAAGTAAAAGTACTTCATTACTGTACTTAAGTAGACTTTTTAGGTACTTGTACTTTACTTGAGTATTTATTTTTCTGCCAACTTTTTCCTTTTACTCCCTACATTTTTACAGAAATATCTGTACTTTATACTCTTTACATTCTCAGAATAAAACTTGATACTTTTTCAAACTAAACAGTGTGAAAAATAAGTGGAATCTGGACTTTCTATATAATAATTATGATTTTTAGCTCATGATTTCATAATTATGCATTTGTTATCACATATGTATGACTGTATCTCACAATTTTGACTTTTTATTTCATAATTTTGACTATTTATCTCATAATTTTTAGTTTTTATCTCATAATTTTAACTTTTTATCTTACAATTTGGACTTTTTATCTCATAATTATGCATTTTTTTTAAAAAAATCTTACATATAACCATTTTTTTATGTCATAATGATGATGTTTCATCTAAATTGCGACTTTCATGTTTTTCCATTTTTCCTAAATTTCCTGTCCATAACCACAAAACTGAGTACCATGACCTGATCAAACACATTTTCTACACACTAACTCACTTTTAAAGGCTTTATTTTTGGATACTTTTGAAACTGTCCTATTTTTTCCAGGTTAAATAAGTATTATTTCATCCATAGCAAAGAAATGTAGTTTTACTTTATTACAATTGAGAAGTTGTAATTTTTTTTTTAACTTTTACTTCAATAAAGGGTTGAATGAGTACTTCTACTTTTAACAGAGTATTTTTTTCTCACAAGTAGCTGTAATTCTACTTAAGTACAGAATGAGAGTACTTTGACCACCTCTGGTTTCATACCATCTGGCTAATGTTGTTCTGGTTCCACAGCATGACTCAGTGTATTATAGAAACTCTCCTTGGTAAATAAATAAACTGTATTCAGGATATATATACACGCTGAAAGTGTTCTATGAAGTGGTTTAATGAATAGGTGTTGAAATAATCATATTAATGTAATATCATTAGTTGCTTTACAAGGCTGTTTAGCTTCACTCAATGCTTCTGCCGCCTGCTTGAGTGTGTGTCGCTCCGGTAACTGTAACAACAACCTTGATTAATGAAAAAGGAGCACTTCTTTTAGTAACTTTGGCAGGCAACAAGTGAGAGTTTGTGTGTATGTGTCTTGTATTTGCACTTTCCTGTAGACACAATACACACTTTATCTGCATCTCAGCGGTGACTCACAGCGCGTGCATCACTTTCTGTGTGTCAGTGTTTTCCATACGTGCGAGCATGTGTCTGTGTTTTTGTGCGTTTTCTGCAGGAAACGCTGCAGTGACGACAAACGGCCTAGACAACACCACTGCACCCAATGAGAGGACGACATCTACAGAGCGTAGGCCAATTATATGCTATTATGGACGTTGTATAATGGTAACACACACACGCATACACACACACACACAGATACAACTTGAGGGCTTGTATTCCATCATCTGTATAATTAAGGTGCTTTTCTCCTGAATATTTTAGTTGGATGTCTTTGCAACAGCACAGCAACAGACTCCACTACAGAAAGCATTTTGTTTTTGATGGTTTCTATATTGACTCAGAATGAAAATGTGCATTTTATTTTACAGTTGTGGAAAAATAAAATTCAGCCACCCCTTGTTTTTTTCAATTTCTTCTTCATGGTACAACTAAAGGTACGTTTTTTGGACAAATGTATTGATAACAACAAACAATAGCTCATAGTAGTTTAATTTCTGAGGTGATATCTATTTATTTCCCATGTTTTCTTGATAACAAAATCACGTCAGTTCTTGCATCATTATCTGTATCATTGCCCTGACACAAACAGTGATTTTATTTATTCCATGTTTTCTTTTCTGTCTGTTTTAGTCACATGATACATACAGGAGTTCATGCTTTATTGCACAACAGTTGTTTTTGATGACTTGATAGTCTAATAATTTTTTCCACGACTATATTTGTTGCTTTCATTCCTCATTGAAGAAGTCTGAAATACAAGATTTCAAACTGAGTGTATTATCAACCATCGACATCTATGTCCTCTTTTTTTTAATATCTTTATTTCAAATCTTTAGAAAATAAAATAAACAATACAACGGAAAATTATTTGGGAATTGTGTCACAAAACAAACCATAATGGACATTAAACAGAAGTATTCCACAAAACAAGTATAATTATCACCAGCATGCAATTTCTTAATTGTCTTATTGTCTTGCCTGCAGGCTCTCACTTGCAGTGTTAAAAAAAACAACAACTCTCTGGCATAGTCCAATATCCGGAATATTTTATCTGACTCGCGGGCATCAATGAGCCACTGTCAGTATCAGGGAGACTACCGGAACTTCCGGGAGACTTTCATCACCAAACAAAGCGGTTGGTTTATCAGATTTGACAATTTTATTTACTGGTTGTTTGGTGGATTATTCGTTTACAGCCTTGATAGTTTAATCAAATATGTTTTTTAAAAAAATAAAATACTTTCCCGCCTCCGCCATTCGCTCTTTACTCTTGCAGCGTTTATTTCTGGTGTGCCGAAAACACGTAGCCTAGCAACCAGCATGACGTCAGACGTAAATGCGCGGGTTGAACCTTAAGCCCGCCCATTGTTGTCGAAGTGGCGTGGAAATAGTGAGTCCCGGGTAAACACAGTAAGCACAGGAGGCATTTCCCTCACAAATGTGGACAGACAGCTGGGGTAAAAAGGCTACAGGAACTTCACCCAAATATATATTTGCCAAATTAAAGGTAAGGACACGAGAATGAGCAAATAGCGGTTCATGCTAACTGTTGCTACTAATGCTAACTAATGGTTAGTACATTGTGCTAGTGGAATATTTACATTCGGTATGGATTAAAATAACTTTCCCAAACCAACAATTTCTGTTCATATTGCGTGTTTCCTGATCTAGTGTCAGTTACTAGTAAAGTTTCTTCATGGTAAACATTAGGTTGACACAGGTTAGCTTCTTAGCACAACTGAATTCATATTGTATATGTTGCACTTGCAGGTAAAGGTGGGAAATAAGTAAGTAAAAGTACTTCATACTCTACCTAAGTATATTTTAGGTATTTTTCTGGAAACTGTTTACTTTTACTGTCTACATTTGTTCAGAAGTTTCTGTACTTTATACTCCTTACATTCTCAGAATAATCTTGTTACCTTTTTAAACTAAACAGATGTGATAGTACAAAAATAAGTGGAGATAAATTGTGATTTTCTGTCATATTTTTTTTTTTTTACCTTTTACCTCAGAATTTCAACTCTTTGTCTCATAATTGAGCATTTCTTATCATAATTTTGGCTTTTTTAAAATCTCAATTTACCACTTTATCTCAAAATTTCTAGTTTTTTGGTCATAATTATGCATTTCTTATCTCATATGTATTACTTTTTAATATCACAAGTTTGACTTATCTCATACTTCAGCTTTTTTTTTTTTTTAAAATAGGTATTTATGATGTGAATTTTTCCTAAATTTTTGCTGTTTAAATAAGTATTATTTCATCCATGGTAAAAAAAAAAATGCATTTTACCTTTTGCTTTTTTACTTGATTACATTTAGAAGTTGTACATTTTTACTTTTACTTATGTAACAGAATTGAATCAGTACTTTTACTAGAGTATTTTTTCACACAAGTAGCTGTACGT
This sequence comes from Siphamia tubifer, assembly GCA_020466265.1. Classification (NCBI taxonomy): domain Eukaryota; kingdom Metazoa; phylum Chordata; class Actinopteri; order Kurtiformes; family Apogonidae; genus Siphamia; species Siphamia tubifer. Next base: position 44,070,081 of record CM035803.1, read on the forward strand.
CTACTTAAATAGAGAATGGGAGTAGTTTTAGGACCTCTGCTTGCAGGTGAACAAAACAGAGAAAATAATGTTAGCTAGATTATGTGGTTCCTTTTTTAAAAAAAATTTTTTTAAATTTTTTTCATTCAAAATATAAACACAAATCCTTTCTTTTACAGGTCTTACACCCTGGCACACAGCACTACCATGACATGACTAAAGTCTCCTCTGACACAAACCAGCGCTACCGACCCGAGCCTTGTTTTGAATCCAAGATGGTGTCATGTGTGAAATCGGCTAATTCAGACAACAACTGGATATTTCAGGTATTTGGCTCGAAGTTTGGACATATTTTCAGTTTTTACTACAAGTGCTGCTACTGAAAAACAATTATGTCATACTCAGAGAAACACTTGTTGGAATTGTGGACCTTATATGTGCAAATGTCATGATATATGTAGTTAATACAATTTAACAAATTAAGCCGAAATTAAAATGGGTCGATTGTGGAAATACAGTTGGTTTTGCACCTGCAGGGTTCAAATTCAGCCTTTTGGAACTAGACTACACTAGAAAAATGCTTTGTGTATCATCATTGATGTTTTGTTGCTTGATTTGTATTGATTGTATTTTCTACATGTTCGACATAAAGTTTTCAAACAAATACTAAGTTTAGTGAAAAAAGCGTCTCTATTCACAACTTCAAAATAAAAATCAAAAAGTCAAAATAAAATCTCTCAGAATCACTATGTAAAAACCATCATGTTTCTGAGGCCCTGTATTTAATGCTTGTTGAAGTTACCAAAAATAGTCACTTGCCGTATAAAGGGTTAATGTTCAAATCTATATTTGTGTAATTTATAGACATCAGTTGCAGCACTGCCAGGGTTTTATTTGGAAGACAGAATCCTCAAACCTGAGTTAGTGTGTGTGTGTGTGTGTGTGTGTGTGTGTGTGTGTGTGTGAGTCTAATCCTATAGCAGATGGACGAGGGATAGTATCCAACACAATACTGGCAGCAGAAACAACAAAGGGACCGAGCTGGAGGTTAAGACACTGTTCTCTGAAGATTGATGAGAGCTGATTCAGTGACGGACATATTCTTGTATTAGTACAGGATCCTGTTACAGAAAGAACAACACTTCCGTTAATTTTAGCTCATTATTTCAATCAGGTTTTTGGCTGCGATTCCTGCAACACCATGCAACACTTTTATTAATACAGTGCAAAGAATAACACTGAAATTTGTCACAGACAAGTCGAGCTTTCAACAGCTCGCGTTCACAGATCAAACTGCGACTTTTTCGTGTTCAGTCATTAACCCTTTGTAGGGCAATATTCTGGAATTCACATTTTCCATCTTAGTGTGTTATTGGAGGACATAACCAGATGTTTTTAAACTTAAAAAAAATATATATACATAGTTATGTAGAAATCAAGGTCAATGAAGTATATATTACTATTATATATTAATATGAAGTACATATTTGATTCCTTACCTGTATGAATGAATATTTTATTTAAATGACATATACACACATAGGCATAAATGACACTATTGATATTCAAAACAGGAAAATGATCAACATATGTAGCATACACTGCAAAAATCTAAATCTCAGCAAGTGTATTTTCTCATTCCTAGTCAAAATATCAAATCACTTCATTTTTATTGATTTGTCCCCAAGGGGCGATTTGTTGATTTGTTGAGCATTTAGTTCACAAACACTTTTGTGGACACGGGCATAAAAACTTAAAACATAATGAGGGCATAAATACATCAAACACAATGACTATATATATATATATATATATATATATATATATATATATACACACACAAACACACCTTGTTTTACATGTATATCATTCCTGTGTATAAAAATTACTTCCACTTTATCTGTATTTTATTATTACATTAAATCACTATTTTTATAACCTTAGATGTTGAAGACTGCCTGTGTTTTTTTTTTTTTTCCACATATGCTGCTCACTGATGTCTTGAATTTCCCCTCGGGGATAAATAGTCATCTGTATTTGAATGTATATGTAATTGTTATTGGAATATACGATACTGCAAAATATATCTTGCCGAGTGTAGTTTTCTCATTTCTTGTCCAAATATCAAATCACACTTAAAATAAAACAGAATCACCTACAGAGTAATGCTGCATATATGTCACATATATTTGCATATATTCATATAGATTCTGAGATGTAAGAACTTACATTTAGACAATAGAACCAGAAAAGTTAATTTTAATAAATCTGACTGAGATCATTTTTACTTATTTCATTTGCAGACCCCCCCCCCCCTCCCTCCCTTAGGTCACATTTTTAGTAGATCTTAATAAATTAATAAAATAACCAAACTACAGGAAGGTTTCTTGTGACAAAAATGATGTGTTTCAATCACTCTATCACAGAAAAATAAGAGTTTTAGGAATTATTGGAAACTCAACACGGCCATGACATTATGTTCTTTACTAGTGTATGTAAACTTTTGACCACGATTGTTATTTAACGTTCAAATAACCAACTCAACATGTCCCCATTAGACATCCCAAATAGATCAGGCTTTTTACATTGAATGTTCTCAAACACAACAGCTCTAATATTATGATACAAAGGACAATAAAACAGAAAATGCAGACAACTGTTAAATCACACAAAACACATAAGTCGTCTTCTTCTGGGACGCCTTTCTACGCCCCTCCCCCACCTCAGGCTTCACTCGCAGTGGCAGTTACCCCTGCTCTGGGCTCTTTTTACATGACATTTAACATACAGTAGAGCTCTGTGGACAAATCATATTTACAGTGAATATAACTCATTAGATTTGGATTATTTAAAACATGCAATTTCCACTGTTCTTTATAAAGTAAATCACAAAAATTAAATAAATAAAAATCCAAGAAATATAAACAAGTGGTGCCAGGCACAACAAACAGTCTCTGCCTGTAATTTATTTATTTATTTATTTTTAAAGTTTTCTAGCTTTTGTTGTTTGTATTGGCTCTATTTCAGTTAGTTTCTTCAATTTTGTCTATTTCTAGGAATGTTTCGTTAACTTTACTGTGAGATGAAAAGCAAGTGGCCGTCCTTTGGTCTGTGCTGCAAAAACGAGTAGTTCCAGGTAAAACACACACACACATACACACACACACACACACACACACACACACACACACACACACACACACACACACTCAAAGTTCCATGTCTCATGAGGACCAACTTTGGGTAGCGAATGTAAAGAAATAATTTTTTTAAATAAAATGACAATTAAATTAAAAAATAAGATTGAATAACACATTATAAATGCATTTAAAAAAATGAATACATTAGATAAATACTAATATTTTTTAATAAAATAAAGAATGAAAATTAAATCAAGCAAAAATGATTGAATAAAAATAATAAATTAAATCAATTTAAAATAATAAATACATAGAATACATAATAATAATAATAAATGAATAAAAAGTGAAAAAATAAATACCATAAGTAAATATAAAAAAAAATACACAAAATAAAAACATTTTCTTTTAAAAGTAAACACATCTTCTGGAGGAAAAAAAACCCAAATCGGTGTATTTATAGGGCCACATCATTTCTATTTTACTAGTGGGGACCTTTATTTATATTTAACACTTGTGGGGACCTGAATTTTGGTCTCCACAGTGTGAGACGTCCCCAGGGTGTGACTGTAAACATATAAATGTCCCCAGAACGATAGGAGTACAAGCACGCACGCACACACACACACACACACACACACACACACACACACACACACACACACACACACTTGTAATCACTTGTGGGGACCACCCTTTGTAAAGGTTCTAGGTAAAGTAGCCACTGGGTCGTAGAACCTAAACACATCTTCAAACGTTTCCTGCTTTGGATTCATTTTGAATAATCCTGATCAAAATACTTTATATTTTGTTTTGTATTCAAACTTCCCATAAAAAAAAATACAAAAGTACACTAAGAAACACAAACAAATGTGGATAAAAATATATAAAACATGTTAAAATCCACAAAAAGATAAAGTAACACAAAAAAAGCAGAGGAATAATTCCAAACATATTCAAAAAATTATTCTAAAATACAGAAAAAAACAGCAAAAAATGTGAGAAAACATCTAACATATATACAAAAAATATGAGTATATATGCAATTAACATGTTTATTCAACACCTTTCACTGTTTCAACAAAATTGTTCCATTTAATTGTGTTAAAATGTTTTAATCTGATCAATCATCATGATGGATTAATCCACATTAATTTTGACAGTCCATTATATTTAACCCTCGTGGGTTCGTGAATTTTGGTCCCCATGGTGTCAGAGGTCCCCATGGTGTGACTGTGTAAACAGATCAATGTCCCCAGAAAGATAGGAATACAAGCACACACATAGTCTAGCTTATTTTGGCATCATTCCAGCTGATGTCGTCACATCTATGCATGTGCCGATGTCAGCGTATCAACCGCCTATATACATATATAGATGTGTGTGTGTGTGTGTGTGTGTGTGTGTGTGTGTGTGTGTGTGTGTGTGTGTGTGTGTGTGTGTGCGCAAAGTTTGAAGTCAACTGAAACAAAATGTATGTTTTATGAACATGTGAAATTTTGCCTTTTACACAGAAAAAAGGAAGAACAGTGGTTGATTTATGTATTTATTTACTCCATGAAATCTAACTGTTTCATGTTGTTTCTCTTCACATGTATAAACATGGCGGTCACAGACGACAGACCTCCACCAGGGGTTAGTTTTTCATTCACATGTGACGTGATGGAGCCATAGGTGTCGACCATCTGATGTTTGAAGGTGAGACGATATGAATGAAAAAAAAATTCTATCTTATCTGAATCCTGAGATATTACACTGATGTGTTTTAGATGTTGACCTTTAGTGTGACCTTGACCTTTGACCTTCATTGCTCAAAATCTAATGGGTTTTTCCTTCACCCATTATCTATCATTCCTGAAAGTTTAATCAAAATCAATCTATTGTATTCATGGGGGATGTACTTTTTTTAAAAAAGTCATGTTTAGAATAAATTCAATAATTATATTTAGTTTGAAATGTGAAACTCCGCCCACTGCGAACAGTTAAGAAGCAGCAAATGACGGCCATCTTTCTTTTCCCTGAAACTTTAACCTTAACCCAGAGTCTGTTGTAACAGACGGTTGCTTCAAACACATGTAACGTTTATAGGTTCTGGATCTGTCTAACTCCTGTACTTTTAGAGACCGTTCCACAATTTAACAATAAAACAGAAATATTCAGTTTTTTACATGTCCATATTTGTGTTGATATCTGCCTCCAAATTAAATAACAGACGCTGTAGCTTTAGCAAAAATAACATTTTGAAATGATAATTAAAACACTGGCAAACCCCTTGTGTTCTATTTAAAATATAAATTTTAGGTAATGCGTTATGAATAAATATATATATATATATATGTGTGTGTATATATATATATATATATATATATGTATATATATGTATATATGTGTGTGTATATATATATATATATATATATATATATATATATATATGTGTGTGTGTGTGTGTGTGTGTATATATATATATATATATATATATATATATATATGTGTGTGTGTGTGTGTGTGTGTGTATGTATGTATATATATGTGTATATATATATATATATATATATATATATATGTGTGTGTGTGTGTGTATGTATGTGTATATATATATATATATATATATATATGTGTGTGTGTGTGTGTGTGTGTGTGTATATATATATATATATATATATATATATGTGTGTGTGTGTGTGTGTGTGTGTGTATGTATGTATATATATGTGTATATATATATATATATATATATATATATATATATATATATATATATATATATATATATATATATATATATATATATATATATATATATATATGTATGTATGTATGTATGTGTGTGTGTGTGTGTGTGTGTGTGTATGTATGTGTATATATATATATATATATATATATATATATATATATATGTTGTGTGTGCATGTATGTATATATATATATATATATATATATATATATGTATACTAAGCATAAAATAAATATGGTACATGTATATTGAAAAACCCTTTAATCAACAAAACAATCCTTTTTAAATAACGTAACTTTGGTTTTCAGAAAACATATTAACATGTGCAACCGAGAGACTTTTTTTTTCAGTGTATAAGTGCATGGGAGGAAAACAGATTTCTTATCTCATATTTATTTATGACTTACGTCCTAATTTGACTTTTTTATCTCATAGTTCTAATATCTTTAATATGATTCTAAAATCACAATTCTGTATCTCATAATAATGACTTTATCTCAATTGTGACTTTTTTTCATCATTTCCCAGTAAAGGGTTAACAGTAGATTTGGGTTAGATGGGAGCAGGAGGCAGCTTTAGGTTTTTGTTTAAACAGTAAGTGAATGTTTGTGGGTGTATCACAATAGTCGTTCCAAAATGAATGATTGTTCAGCCCTGTTTCTCAGTCTCTCTTTTGCTGTCGCTCGGTTTCCTTCTTGCAGACAGATCAGTTACTTTCACCTTAAAACCTCCATCACACACACACACACACACACACACACACACACACACACACACACACACACATATATATTTCTTCATGTGCTTTCTATGATGATTTTGCATGTCATGTGTTTTCTATTATACGTGCTAAAAATGCACCTTCTGCTAGAGCACCTGTTAACCCCACAAACATCATAACCTGTAAACGTAATAAAAAATTTGCAGCTTTTAATGTAATAATCCCATAAATGTAAACAATTTCCCAGGTGTAGAATCAATAAAGTACTTCTACTCTATTAACTTTCCCACATATGTAATAGCAGTCGTCAAACAATTTATTACATTTGTGGGACGATAAAAATCATTCCCTTCCAAAATTGTAATAACTTCCCACAAATTAAATAAATTAGTAGATGACTGCTATTACATTTGTGGGATTATTGCGTTAAAATGTGCACATTTTTACTATGTTTACTTGTTAATAGCAACCCCTGAGGGTCGTTAAGCCATAAAAATGCAACCATTGGCGTCAGGTTTCAAAGCATAGGAATAAAAGTAGCAGTTTATAGTCGAGAAAACACGGTATTTTATGTGTAAATGAACAAAAATAGTCACTTCCCAGTAAAGGGTTAACAGCAGATTTGGGTTAGATGGGAGCAGGAGGCAGCTTTAGGTTTTTGTTTAAACAGTAAGTGAGGAGAAAAGTCCGTGTTTTTAAATATAATAAAAATTAGTATCTTTTAACGTAATAATCCCACAAATATAATAACCTGTAAACGTAATAAAAATTTTCCTCTTTTAACGTAATAATCCCACAAATGTAATAACCCGTACATCTAATAAAATGTGCGTCTTTTAATGCAATAATCCCACAAATGTAATAACCCATAAATGTAATAATAATAATAAAAAAATTACAGCTTTTAACATAATAATCCCACAAATGTAATAAACCCGTAAATGTAATAAAAATTTGCAGCTTTTAATGTATTAATAGCGCCCCCCTGAGGGTCATTAACCCATAAAAATCCAACCATAGATCGATAGATAATCTTTATTGTCATTGTACAACGAAATTAAAAGTACCAACCAATCAGTGCATTTGATCACTTAAAAAAAAGACCATAAAACACAAAGCTGCAGGTTTTAAAGCGCGAGGGATGAAAAGTAGCAGTTTACAGTCGAGAAAACACGGTATTTTTATGCGTAAATGACCAAAAAATAGTCATTTCCCAGTAAAGGGTTAACAGCAGATTTGGGTTTGATGGGAGCAGGAGGCAGCTTTGGGTTTTTGTTTAAACAGTAAGTGAGGAGAAAAGTCAGCGTGGACGTAAAGCTAAAGGGAATGGGTCATTAGGTGGGTTATAATGACATGCAGCCCAATGCAGGTCTGAGAGAGAGAGAGAGAGACAGAGAGAGAGAGAGAGAGAGAGAGACAGAGAGAGAGAGAGACAGAGAGAGAGAGAGAGACTGAGAGAGAGACTGAGAGAGAGAGAGAGACAGAGACAGACAGAGAGAGAGAGAGAGAGACAGAGAGAGAGACTGAGAGAGAGAGAGAGACTGAGAGAGAGAGAGAGAGAGAGAGAGAGAGAGAGAGAGAGAGACAGAGACAGAGAGAGAGAGAGAGAGAGAGAGAGAGAGAGAGAGGAGAGAGAGAGAGAGAGAAGGGGGGGGGGGCTTTGGTTTGACTTGTTTGCATTTTTTGCGTCTCCCTGTGACAAAACCTCATTGCCATCAAGGAGACCAAATGTTGTTTCCTCCCTCTCTAATTACCGCCCTCTCATGGTTTGGCCTTGTTTAGTTGTCCTCCAGTAAATAAACCCTCATGTCAGACTGTTTTGTTTCAGGGCATTGCTCAGCTTTTTATTTAATTTTTTTTTTTTACTGCTTGTGCGTTCCCAGGTATGATCGCTTTGCGTGTGTTATTTTCTAAGGATAATCAGCGACAGCTTGTTAGTGAGCTACTCCTTAAAGAAGCTGCTTTTAAAAAAAAAAAAAAAAAAAAAGTTATTTATTTTTTCCTTTTTTTATGAGCCTGTCTCATGAGTAAAACATTTTACTGTTGCATGACCAGTTTGTCACAGCATTGTAAAAGCAGTCCCCCCAGTGTTGGGAAGAACTTCATTATTATTCTATTATTTTAACAGTTTAGTAGCACTTTGCAATAACGTGGGAAATGTAGTAGATTTCCCATTTTCACACAGCACGTCGTCTCCGTCTGATTTATATTTGTTATTAAATTGCTGCCGAAAACATTCTGTTACGACCACAAGGCCCCCGCTCACTTTTATCATAATAATAATAATAATAATAATAATAATAATAATAATGAGGACGTTTTATTAATTAAAAAATAAAAACGTTCTGCTTACTCATAAAATATTCATAGAATGCTGCTGGAAAACTATGATGGACAAACACATTTCGTTTTTTTTTTTTTTTTTTTTTTTTCCCCCGCGCTGCCTTCCATCTTCTCGTATCAACATGAACTTTTAATTAATTTCTACAGCTGCGTTTAGGTTCCTGTAGTGACGGTTTGTGGGCTTGGTTTAATAATATAAACATAATAATTCATTAAATAATTATTGTAAAAAAAGGTTTTAGCTAACCACCTTTTAGCTCAAAAAAGGCTTTAGCTAACCACCTTTAGCTCAAAAAAGGCTTTAGCTAACCACCTTTAGCTCAAAAAAGGCTTTAGCTAACCACCTTTAGCTCAAAAAAGGCTTTAGCTAACCACCTTTAGCTCAGAAAAAGGTTTTAGCTAACCACCTTTAGCTCAGAAAAGGCTTTAGCTAACCACCTTTAGCTCAGAAAAGGCTTTAGCTAACCACCTTTATCTCAAAAACGCTTTAGCTAACCACCTTTAGCTCAAAAAAGGTTTTAGCTAACCACCTTTAGCTCAAAAACGCTTTAGCTAACCACCTTTAGCTCAAAAAAGGCTTTAGCTAACCACCTTTAGCTCAAAAGTTCCCAGAACTTAAGATGTAGATGCTTATTAAAGTATAGTTAAATTAAAACAATACTTATTATCTTAGTATTTTAAGGTTCTGCCAGACCAGGAGGGTCAAACTGGTTTTAGTTCAGGGTCCACATTCAGCCCAATATAAAGTCAAATGAGCTGGACCAGTAAAATAATAACAGCGGAATAAAATGACATCATGATAATGTTTACATCTACAGCATTTCCTTAAAAATCTGAATAACATGGAAATCTTGAAATGACTGAAGAGAAACAAATTAAATTTTAACAATATTCCTTCCTCTTTTGCCCTCAATTATAACTTATATATCAATTACAAATGCACAAAACACTGAGTAATAATATAAGCGAACACTAACTGCATCTTATCAAAGTGAACAAAAGAACAGCCTTCAATTTACTTTATTAAGAAATGTAGGTGAAATTGAGTGGAAGTTTAAAGGGTTAATATATTTAATTATTCTGAACGTTAGGGTTTACAGTTTACAAATAATAATTCAGGTCAAATTCTGTTTCGTAGTTTTTCCGCAGCATCAGATTTGACCCCCGTTTGGACGTTCAGAGGCTCCAGAGTGAATGTGGAAACACCATCATTATCGGAAATATTGATTTATCAATAAATCAAATGCAGTGTGATGTATGATGGTATCTGTAGCTTGTTTATATGTTCAGTTAATGATATATTGCACTGAACCCCCCCCCCACCCCCCATCATTTTTCTTCAGTTTTATATATATACAAAGGTTATATATATATAATAACCTTTGTATTTCCTCCAAGATTTAAAGAAGTATATGATCAGTGAATTAAATAAATGAAAATACATGATTTTCACAGAAAATGATAAAATGTCGAGGTTAAAATGATGAGAAATCACTGAAAAAAGGGGTTAGAATTTGCAGAAACAGTCACTTTTTCCTCAGTTTTTGTGTTTTGTTTTTTTTTTAAGTCTTGAATTTACGCTGAGATTTTCCGAACATCTACAAGAACGGGAAAAGAAATGTAGGAAAATTCCTCATTTCTATAGAAAAGTGACAAAATGCAGAGAATAATATGAGGATAAATGTTGAAGAAAGAAACAATCACTTTTTTCCCTCAGTTTTTTAATATTTTGTTGTTAAAAGTTTACATTTGCTCTGAGCTTTTGTGAAAATATACATGAACAGGAAATGAAATGTAGGAAAATTCCTCATTTCTACTGAAAAATCCAAAATGCAGTGGAGAAAATTCTGTTAATGGTGAGAAATCTGAAGAAAAGTAATTTTGTTTTCTGTTTTATTAGTTTATAAGTCTGAATTTGCTTTGAGCTTTAATGAACATCTGCATGAACAGGAACTTACATTTCAATTAAATGGGAAAACTCATCACTTCTACTTAAAAATACAAAATGTAGAGGATGCACTCATGGTAAATGGTGAGGAATCACTTAAAAAAGGTTAGATTTTGCAGGAAAAAGTCCCATTCTGCTCAGTTTGTTTCATTTTGATGTTATCATTTACATTTTTTTTCTGAGATTTTCTGAACATCTACATGAACATTAAGATAAATTTAGGAAAATTCAACATTTCTGCTGAAAAATTAAAAATGCAGAAGATAACAAAAATGATAAATGGTGAGAAATCACTGACGAAATATTTGATTTTTCCGAAACCATTCAATTTTCTTCATTTTCTATCATTTTGACTTCTTTTTAATTTTCTGAACATGTACATAAACATTAAAATAACAGTAGGAAAATTCAACATTTCTACTGAAAAATGCAAAATGTTGGCGATTATAATTACGATAAATGGTGAGAAATCACTGACAAAAGATGAGATTTTGCCAAAACAATTTAATTTTCCTAATTTTCTATCATTGTGACTTTTTTTTTTTAGCTTTTCTAAACATTAAAATAAAAATAGGAAAATTCATTATTTCTAAAGAAAAATGCAAAGTGTAGTCGATACAATTACGATAAATGGTGAGAAATCACTGAAGTAAGATTTTATAGAAACAACTCCATTTTCCTCAGTTTTTTTGTGTTTTATTATATGTCTGAATTTGCTTTGAGCTTTAATAATTAAATGTATTTAAATTTAATTAAATGATATAATAGGAAAACCTCTCATTTCTATTTAAAAGTGCAAAATGTAGAGAACACAGTCATGGTAAATGGTGAGAAATCACTTAAAAAAGGTTAGATTTTGCAGGAAAAAGTCGCATTCTGCTCAGTTTTCTGTGTTTTGATTTTGTCATATTTAATTTTCTCTGAGCTTTTTTGAACATCTACATTAATATTAAAATAAAAAACTGAAAAATTCCTCATTTCTACTGAAAAGTGCAAAATGCAGCAACACAACCATGGTAAATGGTGAGATTTTTTTCTCTTTTTTTTAAAGGTTAGATTTTGCTGGAAAAATTCCCATTCTTCTCAGTTTTCTGTGTTTTGATGTGATAAATGTAAACTTTCCTCTGAGCTTTTACAAACACTAAAATAAAAAATAGGAAAATTACTCATTCCAAGTGGAAAAAGCAGAGGACACAATCATGATAAATAGTGAAAAATCACATAAGAAAAGCTATATTTTGCAGAAATACGTCCCATTTCTCCTCAGTTTTCTGTGTTTTGATAAGTTTGACTTCCCTCTGAGCTTTTTATGAACATTAAAATAAAAACAGGAAAATTAGTTATTTCTACTGAAAAGTGGAACATGCAGCAGATACAACATCCATGGTAAATGGTGAGTTTAACTGTGGGGGTTTTTTAAGGTTAGATTTAGCAGGAAAAAGTCTCAGTTTTCTGTTTTGATGTGATAAATTTAACTTTCCTCTGAGTTTTCACAAACACTAAAATAAAAAATAGGAATATTAGTCATTTCAAGTGTAAAAAGCAGAGGATACAGTCATGATAAATATGGATAAGTCACTGAAAAAAGGTTTTTTATATTTATATATATATATATAAATGAAAATTTTAAATGGAATTTTAAAATGTAAACTTGGTCTTAAGGTTTACCATACAACACTAAAAATATCCTTATTGGGTTTTTTTTTTATTATAGGTTATATTTTACAGGAAAAAGTCCAGTTCTCCTCAGTTTTCTGTGTTTTGATATAATAAATGTAACTTTCCTCTGAGCTTTTACAAGCACGAAAATAAAAAATAAAAAAAAAACAGTAAAATGACTCCTTTCAAGTGCAAAAGGCAGAGGACACAATCATGACAAATAGTGATGAATCACTGAAAATAGGTGAGATATTTAGGAAAAACAAAAGTAAATTGCCACTTGGTCTTAAAGGTCACCATACAACACTAAAATATATATATTTTTTTTAATGTATCAAATTCAATTAAAATCATTTTGTTGTTTTAATGTGTTTCATCCTAGTCCAAATACACTTCCTGCTCTGGAAAACACACACACACACACACACACACACAAAAGAAAAGCCAGTGAACATGGAAGCAATTTAATTTAACTGAAAACATAATTGTGGAAACACTTTACTAGTATGTAAACATTATTTCTTGGAGGGCTCTTCTGTCTGTTTTTGAGGTCTGTAATTACATTTAAAACTATAGGACTTTACATCCAGCGTTTGTTCGGCCATGTTGCAGCCTTTCCAAGCGAATATAACTCAACCACCACCTCCTTCCTTCTACACCACCGCTTTAACTCACACATAAAACTTGATGGGACTTAACCAAGGTTCTCGTTACGACAGAAACAAACCTGAAGGGAATAAAATCAAATAAAAAAACCCAAAACAAAACAAAAACAACACTTACTGCAGACTTTATTCCTATGATCCCTGATTGCAAATGGCGTCTGATAGGATGTGATGAACGACTGAACGTAGATGGGAATAAAAGTGCGTGATATTGTTGGGGATAAGACTAGAACCCTGCTTTTGTCCTGCCGCTGTAGGTCCTGTCTGTCTGTCTGTCCAATCACAGCGCCCTCTCATTTGTTCGTCCATGGGTGAGAAGGAGAATTTACCACATGAAACCATAACCCAATTAATCACTGGTGCATATACAGGAACTGGAGGGGCACTCTGTGTGTGTGTGTGTGTGTGTGTGTGTGTGTGTGTGTGTGTGTGTGTGTGTGTGTGTGTGTGTGTGTGTGTGTGTGTGTGTGTGTGTAACAGTGCAACGGCCTAAACTACACACATTATACATAAGATCAGTACAGTGTCTCAAACTCATTTTCTTTCAGGGGCCAAATTCAGCCACAAGTAAAATAGATAGATAGATAGATAGATAGATAGATAGATAGATAGATAGATAGATAGATAGATAGATAGATAGATGAAAAAATGTTAAACTGATGGGGAAAGAAGCTAAGAAAATAAACAATAAAGTTGCCAAAAATGGACAAATTTAAGAAAGACAAAAAAAAAAAGCTGAAAAATGAGACAAGACAGACAAGAAAATGGGAGAAAAATAAACACAAATAAGTAGCCGCACAATAAATAAATTCATAATGTTAACATTTTGTTGCTCCAGATAGATAGATAGATAATGGGGAAAAATAGTTATATTAAGTAACAGAAGTTATCAAATGACCAAACATAACTATTAAAAATGAGTAAAGATAATAAATAAGCAGCAAAAATTTAAATCGCTATAATAAATGTAGTTGAAGGTGGAATCAGCCAAATGGTTTTTGTTCATTTAATGATATTTTAGTTCAATTTTTGATTAAATATATTCCTCAATTTTACTCTGAGCTTTAATAAATATCTATATGATCAGTGAATTGAATATGGGAAAATACTAAATGTTAACTGAAAAAACACAAAATATTGAAGATATTACAATAAATTGTCATAAATCACTAACATAGATAGATAGATAAATAACCTTTATTGTGATTATACAAAGTAATGTACAATGACATTTAAGCATCTCCTTCAGTGCAACATATTTAAAGGGCAAAATAAAAGTGTAAAAATAAAGTTATGTTTGTGATCAAATAAGTTAAACACATAGAAAAAAAAACCAAAAGCCTTTAATTAATGACAAACTACCAATGTTTTGTCTGTTTTATTGCAAGAAAACCCATTAAATTATGAAAATATTTTACTTTTATAAAACTGTCCAATCAGAAATGATGTAAATAACCTGAAAGAAACTGACATTTCTAAAATGTTCTGCACTTCTATAGTTCTTTTCCACCTTCATTACATTAGCCTCACATTCCACACACACACACACACACACACACACACACACTCATACACCAGTAGGTTTGTAAGGTTCTGTCAGTCCATAGTCAGGGTTCAGTGTCTTGCCCAAGGACACTTTGACATATGGACAGCCTGAGCTGGGACGCAAACCGACAACCCTTCGGTCATTGGACGACCCGCTCTACCATATGAGCCACAGCCTGTTAAGAAAAATAAGTCAACTTGTCATTTGTACATGTGTATTATAGATCAAATCAACAAAGAGAAGCAGAAAAGTGTTAAAATTGTGCTTAATTTTCTTAAGACATTTCAGGTTATTCACATTTTATTGTTACAGTTTTGTTTTTTTTTAGAAAGTATCTGCTTCAGACACTTATGTTTAATTCACTGTTCATGTAGATGTTCCTAAAAACTCAATGTTTTTTACATTAAAACAGAGAAAATAGAGGAAAAAGTGACTGTTTCAGCAAAATATGTGATTCGCTTTACATGAAAAACAAGCTACAACCACCATCATTTGTCAAACAAATGAACATGAAACACTGAGTAAGTGTGCTTTGTCTGAATTATTTTAATTTATTGATAGGATTAGTGGTTCAGAAATGATTAAACATTTTAGATCAGCACATGCAAGAACGTTTTGGTGCTTGAAGGTTAAAAAAAAAAAAATAGGGAACAGAGGGAAAAGTAAGTTTTCCAGCAAAAATATATGATTAACTGAACATAAAAACAAGCATCTACAACCAGTGTCATTAGTCAAAGTCCATGGGATTTGCTGATGATTCACAATGTTGCAGAAGATGATGGTGTTTCCACGGTAACTACAGTATGGAGCTTTTAAACATCCATATGGTTTGTGTTTGATGAACATGGGAAAAACTGAGAAACTTAATTTGAGTTAAATATGCGATTTAAAAAAAAATGCACAATTAGGAGAAAAATACAAATTTTGTGATTAAAAAGTAAAATTCATTAGATAAAAAGTCATAATTGTAATATATAAAATTAAAATTTCTGTCCACCATTGATTGAAATGTGAAAAGAAGTCACCGTTGAGATAAAATGTTAAATATAGTTAGAAATGTGAGTTAAAAATGCAGAATTATAAACTAAAAAGTCTAAATTATTATATATATATATATATATATATATATATATATATATATGTAAAGTCACCATTTTTTTAACATAACAAACATCACAAGGCACACTACCAAAGACAAATCTCACCAAAAGTATATTTATTGAAATATAATTTAAATCTAGTCTTGATTTACGCATTCAGTGCAAAACCAGAGCCTGTTTAGTTCAACACAAAGCTGACACTCTTGTAGGAATTTAAGAAATACAACCTCAGCTCAGAGTGGAATAGTGGTGTGTGCTGTTGTACGTAGGTCAGACCTGGCCAAAATAAGGTCCGGGGACCACATGCGGCCCTATACCTGTCCCTAACTGGCCCACATGAGGTCACTGGGAAATTAGAAGTCAATACAAATAAATATCCTACAGCTTTTATTTCATAGAATCTGATAAATTAATGTTTTTCACATGTACTTTCCACAGTCAATATAAGACTTATGTATTGATTGATTGGTTTATTGGTCAGTTTCAGTCCATTCATATGTCAGCTAATGCAAAAAAACAAAAAATATTAAGAATACGGGGATTTTAACATGACATGGACTAAAATACACAAGCAAATCTGCAGTTAGGATTTTTCCTGTAAAGTTAATATGGAACTGGTTTTGTACATTCATTAAATAGTTGTATTCTGTGCTCTATATTTTCACTGTATCATTGTATTGTTTCATTTACTATTTTTTTAAGAGATATATATTGAGCAGAACTACAGGTGAATTAATCCAGCCCTTATAACTGTCAACATTTCTCATGTGTCCCCATAAGAAACTTAATCGCCCACCCTTGATGTAGGCTATCTGTAACCAATAAGGTGAACTTACGTCATTTTTCACAACACACCTGGCGATTTCTCACAGCACACTGGTCAAGAAACACTGCCCCAGACTCAAACATTTAATTTTTTTTTTTTGTACACACATTCTATTTCAGTGCGTGCTATGGGATCATAAAGAGGTTTTGAAGCAATATGGTGAAAAAAAAGAAATGCTTCCAAAAAAAGATCTCCCACCCCACCTTTAACAAAGTACTTCTACTTGGTTACTTTACTTCCCATCTCTGGAAAAGAGCAGCGGCGTTGTTGGCAATGGTGAGAAAGGATCCTTGGTATGATGTTTGGTGTGAGGGATAGTGTTACATGCCAGGAACCCGCTGGCTTCTGCCTCTATACACTGTGAGTATGAAGGAATGTAATGGCTGACGACCACAGGGAGGAAGAGAGTGGTGACAGCGAGCAGTAAACGCAGCCAGCCTATCTGTTTGTTTGTTTATGTGTTACTGTGTGAGGAAGACTTGACCTTGGCAGCTTCAAAGCTCGTACGAAACAACATCTGTTCTGCGAGTCTGGAGCGCCACACAGCCATGTCGGGACACGAGATGACTTACAATTGGGGCTCTAAATCAATATTTCCCTCCATCTCATACTGGATTGTTCCACTGGCACGACTTCAACAATGGACAAGTACTCATTGAGAAGTGGGAAGAAAATGTTGGAGTGGATACTAGACGGGAAGGACCCAATGCATTTTTTTTTTTTTTTAATTTTTTTCCCAATTCGCCACAATCAAAAACAGATTTTCCGACGATTAGTCTGGGCTAACTGGCAGGTTTATCGGATAAAAACACAATGACTGTGCGACTCGGCAGCCGAACAAAAACAATTGAGCCTGTTTGACATGACTATAAAAGTCTGGTAACTGGGAGCAATAGGACGGTTGTCATAATCCAATCTGACATGTTAGAAATACGATAAATCGGATGCGCCAGTCCAATCTACCCGAATTAGTTTTGGAGAACGTACCTACATAATGACGGTAGAATCACACAGGGCCGTCACAGCCATTTAAAATGTGGGGGTGTTCTAGGTTGTGGCACATGAGCAAAATGTTCTGAATCTATCATCGGGAAAATTAACCAATTACCCATTAATGGTTACATTTGTGTATTAAAAAAGTAATATATAGCCGAAAATAATAACAAAAATGTTTTTCCTCAATTAAACACTGACTCCAAGAAGAATAAAACTTTTGACTGAAATACAATAAGAATGAAAACCTGCCCCTCCCTACCCCTACTCAAAACATCCAAAAGTACTCCTCCTTCTGTCAGCAAATTAGCTTAGCGTATATGTCACAAAGCAAGACGTAGTTTAATTAACTTAGTTTAACAATGGAAACATTTATCATTACTGACTGGTTGATGACTGTTTACTAACACTGTTACATTTCGCCCTGGAACTGGGGTGCGCTTCATTTCCTTATGCTGGTGTACCGCTAGGGCGGGTAAACAGTTTAAACCATAGATATTGTAATGACCCCACGACGTTATTGATGTTTGTTTGGGGTGATTGTGACCGACAGTAACCGTTTATCCTGCAACAAAAAGTAGGTGAGATCGTTTCCTGGATCCAGTAACGATACAATATATAAACTCAGGAAAAGGTCGGGGGTATGAAATCATCTGGTTGTAGAAGTGGGGGTGTCGCAACACCCCCATCCCCCACGGGTGCGATGCCCGTGGAATCTCACTTCCTGATGGCGTCTTCTGCTCATGTTTGATGATGTAACTTGTATTTTTTATTATTTTATTAGTTTTTATTTATGCACAAACAAAATAATCACATTAACTTGTTGCATTATGCGATAATCGGATATTCCAGTCCATTATCGGATTACATTTGGAGAATGTACGTACGTACATAGTGACAGTAGAATCTCACTTCCTGTTTGTCTTCTGCTGTGATAGAATGCTACCGTGTCTACGCACATGCAATATTATTCCCTTTTCGCAAAACGCAATAGCGGATAGTTTTAAAGATTTCCACTCTGGAATGTATGTTTGTTTTTTCAATCCATAAAATGTTAGTTCTCATGTAAACAAAATAAACTTCCAATAAAATAGTTTATCATTTTTATAATTTTGAGAATGAGAATGAGAATGAGAATCAGTTTTGTCGTGTTCATACAGTTATGAAACAACTCACCTTGTAGCCATCTTAGCTCTTCTGTTAGTAATTTTCTTCTGTTTCTGTTTTTGTGTAAAGCACCTTGAGTTGTCCTGTACATGAAATGTGCTATACAAATAAATTTGCCTTGCCTTGCCTTAGTACAGATGCATTGTGGGTAGTTTCAGTTCGTATTGAAATTCCTGTAGCTTTTCAAATATATTGAGAATAACGACTCATGGACATGATCTTTTCTTGAAATATTATATTAAAATAACCAAACAAACACTTGTTGACACTTTTAACATATAACAATGTACTTGTAATTGTATTTATTAATTTATTTGTTATTATATTTTTTTCCCTAATTCAAAGACCACAAATTTTGTTCGGGACCCATTTTAGTATTAACCATTTGTCCAGAAAATGTATGAAAAGTGGAAAATAAAAAATAAAATGTTTTAAAATGACCTAGTGTGAAAGAAAAAAAACACATTTTCCTCTCCAGTAAAATAATACTATATATAGGATTTAGTTCCTATTTAACCACTAAAACCTCAGGGCCATTTATTTATTTATTTATTTTTAGTTTCAAGTGAATCAGCCTGTTAGATTATATGTATATTGCACATATATATAAATGTATACTTCAGGTTTTTGAAGGAAAAAAAAACAACATCACTGATCAAATAGACGACTTCAAAACTACCTCATGTGTCAAATATGATACGTTATAGGATTTATGTTATGTTTCATTTGCATTCTGTACAGACTACACTCAAACCTGAACACAAATCTCTTAATTATATGAAACACAAACCCCCTCCCCCTCCCCCTCCCCTTCTTTCCTAACTTTTCCACACTGTGATTATTTGCTAAAAAAAAAGTTGCTCTTTGAAACTCAAACCTCAACTTCTGAATTGATTGTAAGCTCTAAGGCTTCTCACATCCATCTCTTTCAGAGTGTAATAAGTGAATTAGTGAGACGGGGAAGATGATGTATAACGAAGGCTGGCACCTCTAAAACCTGCTGTAAATCCACACGCCACAGCCTGTTAATGTGGTGGACGACCTGCTGGCATCATCCGTCACCGTATCCACCGACAACCTGAAACCTGAGTAAGACAGTGATGAGTTTGCTGTGAAGTCATTTCTTCTGAAATACCTTCATCAAATACACAATAAACATGTCCCCATTAATAAACCACAGAATGTCTGAAGTGAAATGTGGGACAGTGCACAAGTCTACAGCTACTTTCAAATGAGTGGGTTTTTTAGGGTGGAGATTTGCATAACTATTTATTTGTTCTCCTTCCTTCAGATAGATAGATAGATAGATAGATAGATAGATAGATAGATAGATAGATAGATAGATAGATAGATAGATAGATAGATAGATAGAGATTTTTTTCTGGATTTTTTTTCTTGTCCTGTGCTCATTTCCCACTCATTAGATGACATTACATTAGAGTACATTATATTATATTACATTATATTCGACTGCACTAGATTACATTAGATCAGAGTGCATTATGCTACATTAGATTAGATTATATTTTGTTACATTACATTGGAGTATATTAAATTATATTGCATTATATTAGACTGCAATAGATAGATAGATAGATGGATGAAAAAATGTTAAACAGATTTTTTTAAAAAGCTAAGAAAATAAAAAATAAAGTTGCCAAAAATGGACAAATGTAAGAAATACATTTTCTACTTTTTTTTTTACAGACAAAAAAAAAAAGTAGAAAAATTAGACAAAATAGACAAGAAAATGGAGAAAAATTAACACAAATAAGGAGCCGCACAATGAATAAATTCATAATGTTAACATTTTGTAGACTGCACTAGATAACATTAGATTTGAGTATATTATATTACATAGCATTAGATGACATTAAATCAGCGTGCATTATGTTACATTAGATTACATTTTGTTAGATGACATTAGATCAGATGTCACATTAGATGACATTGCATTAAAGTACATCCAATTATATTACATTATATTAGTCTGCACTAGATAACATTAGATTTGAGTACATTATATTACATTAGAGTACAGTATGTTACATTAGATTACATTAGATCTGACTTTGTAGATCCCACAGACAGACAGTAGAACAAAGTGTAAAAACTAATGTTTATGCTTAAACACATGCCAAAAGAAACCCAATATAAATATAAATGTCATATTCTCTGAACAAAAAGGTTAAGGTTTGTTAATACAAAGGGAAGTTACACTAAATCCATATAAAAGATATTTTTCCCTGAAACATTTTTCCCATTTGCTGTTTCTACTTCACATATATCTATATTAGATCTAATCACTGACTGAGAAAAGCATGTGTGTGGTCATTAGAACTAAACCAACAAACCTAATACCAGCCTAATTTCAGAGGTCGGTAAATAATCAAAATAATAACAATAATAATTAAAAAAAAAAAAAAAAAAAGCATCTCCTTAAAATTCAACAGTGTGTGAAACTAACGGTACATGAAGCCATGTTTCCAAATGCAGTGTAATGTAATATTAGTGAATACATTTTCACAAATGACTCCCATAATCATTCTCCTCCAAAGAGTTCATTAAGTTCATTCAAGAGGAGCATAATATTAGCATGAGTGAATAAATTGGTGCCACTGTGATGTTTGGCGCCACAGAAATGCAACTTATTGGAATGAACTCGGAAAATGTTGGGATTTATTTCACACATTAGGATTTGTTTTGTTGTTGTGTGCCCTACTTAACTTTTAATCTTTGAGTCAGATCATATGCTGGAACAAATGCAGATCATAAACTACTGTATTTTCCAAACGATAAGACGCACTTAAGAGACTTTAATATATGGATCAATTCTGGTTGTGCTTGGTGACTTGGAATTTTGACTTTTTATCTCATAACTTTGATGTTTTATCATATGATTTTGACTTTTTATGTCATAACTTTGATGTTTTATCATATGATTTTGACTTTTTATGTCATAACTTTGATGTTTTATCATATGATTTTGACTTTTTATCTCATAACTTTGATGTTTTATCATATGATTTTGACTTTTTATCTCATAACTTTGATGTTTTATCATATGATTTTGACTTTTTGTCATAACTTTGATGTTTTATCATATGATTTTGACTTTTTATCTCATAACTTTGATGTTTTATCATATGATTTTGACTTTTTATCTTAGAATTTTCAATTTATCTCATAACTTTTACTTTTTATCTCATGATTTTTACTTCACTTAATGTGCCTTATATATGGAGCAGGTACTACCATACTTGGAATTGACTTGGAATTTTGAATTTTTATGTTAGAATTTGGGGTTTTTAGCTCATAATTTTGACTTTCTCACAATTTTGATGTTTTATCTCATAATTTTCACTTTTTATCTCATAATTTTTACTTTTTATCTCATAATTTTTACTTTTTATCTCATAATTTTCACTTTTTATCTCATAATTTTTACTTTTTATCTCATAATTTTTACTTTTTATCTCATAATTTTCACTTTTTATTTCATAGTTTTCACTTTTTATCTCATAATTTTCACTTTTTATCTCATAATTTTTACTTTTTATCTCAGAATTTTCACTTTTTATCTCATAATTTTCACTTTTTATCTCATAATTTTTACTTTTTATCTCATAATTTTTACTTTTTATCTCATAATTTTTACTTTTTATCTCATAATTTTTACTTTTTATCTCATAATTTTTACTTTTTATCTCATAATTTTCACTCTTTATCTCATAATTTAAAAATTGTATCTCATAATTTTCACTCTTTATCTCATAAGTTTCACTTAAGAGAAGGAACATTTAACAGTTATTTCATATACTAAATACATATATAATATACTCCTGTTCTCCCTTCTTTGTTTTAGTATAGTTGGATAATATGAAAGCAGAGTGTGTGTGTGTGTGTGTGTGTGTGTGTGTGTGTATATTATTTTCATTCTAATGCAGCAGTGTGGTTGGCCTGCGACTGCTGCATCCTTTAACTTTCTTTCCCATACATCAGATGCCTTCCCAGCCTGCAGCGTACAACCCCCACCACAACAGCTGGCGTCTCAGCGAGGATCCTGACGCTGTTCTGCCACCCCTGCCTTTCACTGCGGATCACGTATTTTGTTGTCGGAGGCCCCTGGTGTCGCTCAAAAGTCGAACAAAATGCAAAGACGTCACAAATGTGTGGGAGGAAAACACAGACTTGTTTCCGTTTTGGCAAAAAAAACTAAACAAACCAAAAAAAACACTTTTTTTTAAATCTCTTTTTTCTCCTTCTCATTAGACTGTGGATCATATGTTACAGTGTGTGTGTGAAGTACTGTAACGTTTTCAAAGTCAAAGTCAGTTTTACTATCAGGCGTATACTCCAAGACCCCACTGGTACACTGTAAAAACAAACCTATAGAATTGACTTAATTAAAGTGAGGTAACAATTTCCATTTATTTTGGTGGAGTATATTTGACCCTATATTTGGAGTCAAATTTAAAAAATATTAACAGCTGTAATACGAAAAAGAAATGAGGCAAAATCCACTTAACATATCCCATTAGATTACAAAACAAATTACCATATTTTCTGCACTATAAGGCGCACTGTCAATGACTGATTTATTTTTAAGGTTTTTCATATATAGAGCGAACTGGACTATAAGGCACATTAAGTGAAGTCAAAATGATGGCATATGAAGTCAGAATTATAAGATAAAAAGTCACAATTATTAGACAAAATTAAGATTATGAGATAAAAAGCCAACATAATAAGATAAAAAGTGAAAATTATTAGATAAAAAGCCAACATTATGAGATAAAAAGTTACAATTATTAGATAAAAAGTTAAAATTAGGAGATAAAAAGTCACAATTGTTGGATAAAATTAAGATTATGAGATAAAAACCAACATAATAAGATAAAAGTGAAAATTATTAGATAAAAAGTGAAAATTATTAGATAAAAAGTCAACATTATGAGATAAAAAGTTACAATTATTTGGCAAAAAGTCAAAATTATGAGATAAAAAGTTGATCTTAAAAATAAACAAATACGAAACAAAAGACAAAATAAGATTTTCAAAATCCTGCCCCTCATTTAACAATTTTACATTAGTGATAATTTTATGAATTTAATTTCCATCACTCATTTCTAACGTCCATCTTGACCATATGTTTGTTTTAAAACTGAACCTCCTGCATTATTGCAGTTGGTCTATTTTTGCAGCATTTGCATATTTTTATTTATGGACATAAACTTTATAATAATGGAAAAGAAAACAAATGAAGAGCTTCCTACCACATTTTTATATATATTTTGTTCATTTTTTAAATTTATTTTTGTCAGTAATGGACATTTAATGGTTTCTTAAAGTGTAATTTATTTCTTCCTCTGTATATTTATGCAGAAGGAAACTTTTATGGAGCTTTTTGAATTGAAGCAGATTTTTAGCAGCTTTGATTTCATCATCGAGGCGGTTCCACAAGTTTACAACCTAACTCCTGGAGACACATACTTTTTAAAGTTGTGCAGGAATACATGGTTTTAAAATGATCATATATTTTTTTCTCAAATCGTACTTTCCTTTTTGTGTGCAGAACATTGTTTGAATGTTTGCTGGTAACATTTTCTTTTTAACTTTAAACATTAGCCGATTAGTTTTCAATTTTACAACGTCACGAAGCTTCAAAAGTTTAGCTTGAAGAAAAAAAACAGAAAATATTCCCTGTCCTTAGACCCTCCTTCTTGGCAGGAAAAACTCCAAAACCCTGTGGGAAAGGAAACCATGGGGAGAACCACAGTGAAGGACAGATCCACTCCCATGGACGGACAGACAGACAGACAGACAGACAGACAGACAGACAGACAGACAGACAGACAGACGATAGATGAATAAAACTAACAAAAACTACTGGCATTTTTGTGTCCGTCTGTTGCAGCCACACCTTTATAAATGCATAAAAACATTTTTCGGCAAATATTTAATAGTAATAATCGAGATTGTGACATTTTAAAGTCTGTCTGAAAACTTTATTTTTTTTACCCCACTATTGTAAATGAGGTATTGGTAATACAGGTTATTGAATTAAAAGTACATATTCATATTATAGATTATTGTAATATATATTTCCTGCAAATGTATTTAGTAATGACAGTAAATTTTACAAAAAATGTAATAAAATAATTGTGATTATCTCAAAATATGTCTTAAAAGTAGTAATGATAATGATAGTAGTAGTAATAATACTAATACATTTTATTTGTAAAGCACTTTATATTAGAAACTAGAAACATGATTTACAGCAACTGAGCAGAACTTGTTTTTAACGTAACATGATGATCAGGACAAACACACTGAAGCAGAGAAAGGCGTCTTTAAGTGTCAGTAGGTCCAAGGATCCTTTAACCCTTTGTGTTCTTACTGAAATGTCTCCAGGTTCTGCGTAAACATAAGGCAACGGTTCTTAAATCTGGTCCTCGTGGCCCAGTGTCCTGCATGTTTTACATAGCTCCCTTTTTAAAATAAAAATAAATACATACATACATTTTAATAATTTTTAAATATTTTAACAATACATTTAAAAATAAATACATAAAAAATATTTAAAAATTTAAATAAATGTAAAAAAAAAATTAAAATATATTTTTAAAAATAAAATATAAAATGTATATTAAAAAATTAAAATGTCGTCTTTTTTAAAATCTAAAATATCTAAAATGCGTAAATAAAATAACAATAATTGAAAAAATAGAAATTAATAAAAAGAAATTGGTAAAAAAAAAAAAAAATTAAATATTTTTAAATAAATAAAATATATTTCAAAATTAAACTAAAATATATAAATAAATACAATAAAAATTAATAAACAGAAAATAAAAATTAAAGTAAAAAAAAAAATTTCAATATATGTATATAATAAATAACCCCTCTCTCTTCCATCACACCTGGAAGCCATTACGTCACAATCAAACTTCTAAAGAGCTGATCAATAACTGAACCAGGTGTGATAGATGAGACAAATATCTATTTTAAGAAGCGCGTGCCCTCATATAAGGTGTGTAGTAAGTGGAGGCTGCTGTGCCGATGACCTGTGGTGAACCCACGCGCTGCGTTTTGAAAGCGGCTGTGCGCAGACTCTGTAGGACCCAGCGGAAAAGTGCTCCAACCGGGAGGGAGACTGGAGCACGAGAGAGCGAGAAAGCTGCGTGGAGAGAAGACGCTCAGATCAGTCAGTGGCTTCATGGAGTTATGTACCTCTGATCCGCCGCCATGGATTGCAATGCGCGATCACTTCTTTTCCTTTTATTTCTTTTATTGTCCTGCGTTTCCCCTTCATACCCCGTCATCTACCCCCCCAACGAAGGTAAGGCAACTCTCTAAGCTGTGACTATATACATTATATACATTATATACATTATATACATATATATATGTTTATGCATCCATGCGCGCGCGTGGAGAATGCGTATCTGTATTTGTATTTGTGTGCGTATTATATTTATATATTTCTTTATACGTGTTCGTCAATGGTGAACATACGGGTTATGACTTGTGTTAGTGTGTCTAAAATACTATAGTGATATAATAATAATAATAATAATAATAATATGATCCAAAAACAAGCGCATGAAGGTGACACTGAGGTTCCAAGGGAGTCTGGGTCTGATCAAACCCAGACACATGTACGCCAGACACAACTTATAGTAACAAAAAATAAATGAATAAAAAGACTAATCTAATTTGGGGCAGATTATATAAATTGAGGTGATGGATCCCAAAGCGCACATCACGGAGAGTTATCACCGGGTTTTTTTTTTTTTTTTTTTTTTGAAGCAGCAATGCGAAACAAAACTCCGCTGTCTTTGCTTTTCTATGATACAGTCACTGCTTTGGTTTATACAAGACTATAAACGCCCCAATTCCAGACACATTTATGAAGAATTAAAGCCTATGAAGAGACTAGGGAGCGCAAACAGACGTATATGTACCGCAAAGAAGAGCGGAATATTGTTGTTTTAATGTTCTAATGATCCAGCTTTTATATTGTATTATATCATATTATTACGCACGCGGAACAGTTAACTGCATGTGAACTACTGTGGGGTGGTGTTAATGTGTCCACCTAAGGAAATAATGTCATGTAGTGATGGTAAATGTATGTTTAAGATGAGACTTTAGAGGAAAAAAAGAGAGAGAGAGAGAGAAACCATAACGGGACAGACGATAAAAGTTCACATATGGCGAGTGTTTGCTTTTGCTCTTTTGGAAACATGGCTCTGTTCTGTTCTGTTCTGTTTCTTAGAACTCAGACACTTATGTTGGACTTTAATTTTTCTTTAAACTTTGTTGTGAATGTCAGTTTCTATACTGTGGTCACGTGTAAAAAAAAAAAAGAAAAGTTTTATTTTGTTGAAGTTTAAGGTGGATGAAAACAAACGTCAAATATATATATAAAGCATGGTGAATGGGTTGTTAAAAGTGTTAAAATTCAACACTAGGCAAGAAATTTGTGAAAGTTTTACGGTAACAATCGGAAAACATAACGAACTGACACCGACTGGAAACTGGAAATGCGTAAAAGACGTTTGATTTCCAAACGTTTTATGCGTAAATCTACGACTTTAACCGAGATTTAACTTAAGAGTAATGTATTAAAATCACTACTTGTCACAAGAAATTTTAAAAAAGGCTCTAAATGGGAATAATATGAGTGATATGTGATGGATGTTGGAGAAGTTTGGAGCACTTTAATAATAAGAACAAGGCCACGTCTAAAAGGTCAGGAAAAAAAACAAACATCCTAAAGCAAAAAGAAAAGTTTTTACTTCTGATGATCTCAGCAAATGTGGATCAACTATTACTTCGTCTTTATAGAGGATTTACAGTTCACATCTGTCATAATTCCTGAAAAGTTTCACTATATTTGTCCTTTCAGCACAGCCTTTGCACATTTCTCTTATTGAATTATAACAGTGTGTGCACTTGGAACAGTTGCTGAAACCATGTGCGTGGCGTGGGTGTCAGTGTTTTGTGTGGTGTATACTCTTCTTTTTTTTTTTAAATTTAGATGAACATCCCAGCTCTGCTTTAGTATCTTTTTCTGTTTTTTTTGTTGTTGTTGTTCAAAGATCAGGGTAATTCTTAACTTGTGTAAATGGATGCGTAATGGATGAGAAAGTACGAGTTAAAATGAGCCAAAAAAAGGGGGAAAAACGCTCATAATAAACATGTGATTCGAGGTACTTAGAAAAATCATGAGGTTTGTTGAGAAATCAGAGCTATACAAGTTTAAAAAAAAAAAAAAAAAAAAAAGGAAGGGAGGTGTGTGTGTGTGTGTGGGGGGGGGGGGGGGTGAAAGAAAAGAGAAAGAAAAGTCTGCGCGTAAAAATATATACACCACTCCTGGAGTAAGTGTGTGTTAGAAAGAAGGTTCAAAGTGACACTTCCTCTTTATATGTGAGGATATAAAAGATCCCAGATAGGAGTTCTGAGGCCCATACTTTATATTTGAACCGGAAACAGACAAAAAACCAAGTGTCAAATGTTAATATCAAAAGCAAATCAAGCAATTAATTTCATTTTCCCAAGGCATCAATCTACCAGAGAGTGTCAGTATAGAGCTGCCTGCTATAGTCAAAGCCTTATAGTCACCAATGATCATATATTGACCTAAAAAGAGAAGCATTTTTATTTTGTGTAGTTATGAAAAAGTTTTAATATCAGTTTAAAAAACAAAATAGAGAGAGAAAGTAAAGTAACTTTCATGCGTAAAACTCCAAATGGGATGTTTTAACTTGTATAAATATATATATTATTAATATTTGGTATAATACATCTACTTTAGTGTAAATAATTATTTTATAAAAAACACATTTAACATTTACATTTCATTAGAAAGTTTGAGAAAACGGTAATAATTCTACTAGTGAGTGGTTTTTATCAGTGTAGAGCTGCCTGTTATAGTCACCAATGATCATATATTGACCTAAAAAAGAGAAGGGACACACACACTGGAAATGTGGGAAGTATTTTCTTATGAAAAAGTTTTAATATCAGTCAAAAAATCGAGAGAAAGTAAAGTAACTTTCATGCGTAAAACTCCACATGGGATGGTTTAACTTGAATAAATATACATATTATTAATATTTGGTACAATAAATCTACTTTAGTATATACAATGATTTCAAAAAGTATATTTAACTTTTAAGTTTCATTAGAAAGTTTGAGAAAACTGTAATAATTCTACTAGTGGGTGTCTTTTTACTGACATCAATAAGGATACAGTGAAAAAAAACTATAATTATTTTCATGTGGACAAACTCCTGCTGGATGAAAAATACATGACTTAACTTAGAAATGAAAAAAGTCTCTTAATCATATTGAGATTAAATTATTTTCTATTTTTGTGAGTTATATTTCAGACTCCAGGAGTTATTTGCGCAACATCCAAAGCGCAAAAATAAATGCGTAAATGACAAAATGACGTCAGGAAGAAATAAAATAAATAAATAAAACACTAATACTGACGGAATGATGAGGAAGTTGTGTGATTGTTCTATCATATTCTTTTCTTTTTTTGAAGAAACCACAAGTTTCGTTATTTTTCTTTTTGATCTTTCATCCCATCATGCTTGACCAAGATTTTAAGAATAACTTTTTTTTTAATTTTATTTTATTTTTACGCTGCGGCTTCTATTTAGTTTAATGTAAAAAATAAGACACAAAAAACTTGAAGGAAAAGTTGAACATGGAGGACACATCCTTTATAAAGTCTATCCTTCTCTTAGAAACAACTTTACTTATATAATCGAAAAAGACTGAGGGGAAAAAAATCTAATAAACTTGTCGACTGATTTTTCACGGTCTTTACGCGTTTGCATGGTGAGCTTTGGTCCGCAGCAGGGCGTCAGGGGAGGCCTTCTGTATTTTTAGCCGCTGGTGGGGAGGCTTGGTCCGGGGAACTATGCGCACGAGACCCGCTGGGACTCATGGGACATTTGTGAACGATTATACATATGAGAGGGTAGGACATGTGCTAGTACTCCTGTAAAAGTCCCACACCTTCATCACCACCACCACCACCACCATCATCATCATCATCATCATCATCATCATCACTACTACCACACCCACTTTGCCCGCGTGGGCCTTTATCTGTGTATAATCACCAAAGCAGAGGATGAACAGTGACGTCCTTTCAGTTTGTGTTTCTCAAATCCAGTCCTCGTGGTCCAGTGTCCTGTCCTGCATGTTTTAGATATTCCCCTCTTCAATCACAACTGGTTCAGTTATTGATCAGCTCTTCAGAAGCCTGATAATGATTAATGGTGTAATGGCTTCCAGGTGTGATAGAAGGAAGAGAGATATTTAAATTATATATATATATATATATATATATATATATATATATATATATATATATATATATATATATATATATATATATATATAATATTTTTATATATTTTTTATAATTCAACAAAAAAACTGTTTTATTTTTTTTTAAATAGTTGAAAATGTAAGAAAAACATATATGTAAATGTTTTGTAAACAAATACAAAGAGGGAGAATTTTTTTTTGCTTTTTGTTATTTGTTTTTTAAATTAATTTTGTAATATTTTGATTGTGTTTTAAAATTTTTTTTCTTTTTTATATAATTTTTTAAAATTAATTTTGTAATTTTTTGTCTGTATTTATTTATTTTTTTCTTTTTTGTATTTCAATTAATAATTTTTTTTATTTATTTAATTTTGTGTTCAGGATTGTTTATTTATTTAGTTTGTTTTTTATACAAAAAAAAAGAATAAGAGTAAGATATTAAAACATTCAGGACACTGGGCCATGAGGACCACTGCTTTAAGTCCAAACCACGTGTTTAGACTCCAGAGTTGAATAAATGTGATAAGTGAGTGAGTATAGGTTATGTAGAGACATAGAGTAAAGTATATTAATGCAGTGTATGAGATGAGCTGTGTGTGTGTGTGTATGTGTGTGTGTGTGTGTATGTGTATGTGTGGCCTTCCTTTGAGCGTGTGCAGGTAAGGGAATAAAAGAAGAAAAAAAAGAAAGACAGGAGGAAAGAAAGAAAGAAAGAAAGAGGAATGAGAGCAGAGGGGTTGGGAAAGCAGCAGCAACATCAGACACAGCGACTCTGCACTTGAATAATTCATAATGGGAGGTGAACACTTCACCCTTTAACACAGACACAAGTCGCCTTGCTTTGCCTGCACTGCGGCCTGCCAACCTTCACACTGACAGAGCACATGCCTGCAAACACAAAGACACTCCACTTCTTCTTCTTCTTCTTCTTCTTCTTTAACGTTTAGATGAACCATATTAACCCAAACCTCATATCCTCATGTCTGTCCTGCTGCTCCTTCTGTCTTTCTTACATTTTAATTGTGTTTAAAGAAGTCAGATTATAACTGGATTAGCGTAATCGTGCACAAAAATGTTAGATCACAAAGAATAAATACCATAGGGAGTAAATAAAAACAACAACAACAATAACAACCACCCTGCCTGCACATGGTTCAGTTCGTTATAAAAAGCTGCAGGAAATTTTGGCTGCTTGTGTGTTTTATTTTTTGTTGAGATGGTGGTTTGTGTGTGTGTGTGTGTGTGTGTGTGTGTGTGTGTGTGTGTGCGATGGTGGCCCAGGTATGTGTTATATATCGATTCACCTGTTTCTACCTCTGTGATGTTTTGCTCCTTCACAGACAGGCTGGCTCAGCTTGCTATTAATACTCCTAGTTCCCGTTTAGAGGCACTCCCTGATGGGGCAGGGGCTATATGCTTGGCTGACGCTAGCTTGCTAACCGAGCCTGTGTGTGTGTGTGTGTGTGTTGGAAAGGGGCGAGAGTAAGACAGACTGTCAGCAAATGTTTGTGTATACTTATATTTTCTACTCGCTTGTGTCGAGTGTTGCAGTAAATATACAGTGGATGAGGGTCGTACCAATTAAAAACGGGAAAGGCTTTTGTTTTCGGGGTAGCTTAGCATTTTTTTTTTTTTTTTTTGGCGGAATAATTCGACAAATATTTCCGTTTCATTTTGACTTTTCGACTCTTTAATGGCAAGAGGAGTGGGTGCTTCTTTGTTTAGCATAAATGCACACAGTGTTTGCGTGTTCCCCCTGGTGTGTCATGTTGTGCATATTTGTGTGTGTGTGTGTGTGTGTGTGTGTGGGTGCTGGTTTTCCTAGCCAAGTGCAGCTGGAGGGGACTTTTTTTTTTTTTCCTCCTGCGATATGAGAGCCGTCTAATTTTCTGCTCTCAAATTCCCCCGCTCGGCTCAATTTGAGTAGTGGGCTCGGCTCGTTGAGAAATGTAAATTGGAAGCAATGGCCCTGGATGCTGAGCTGCTATTATCTGACATGAACAGATAGCTTCATTAGACTCTAATAGGAATGTGTCTACTGCCACTCAACTGGCTGAGTGGCTTTAACATGGCTGCAGTTCAGGTGAGCCACCGTTTAGCAGCTTTTTACAGCCTCGGGTTTGATAATAAAACCTTCCAACGAGGGGGGAGGGGGGGGGGACGATATCGCCTCTGCAATATATCGTGTCGGTTCTTAATTAATTTATTTTTTTCAATTTTATGTGATTTATCATCATTTATTGTAATATTATCGAATATGTTTTGTGAAAATCAGGTATTTTATTATATTTAATTCACAGATCATTGCAGATATCTGTATTAAAGGTCAAGGTTATTAGATGACAAATGGATTAACGTCTAAAGCAGCTTTTTCAGCCTCAGGTTTTATAATCAACCTTCCAACGAGGGGTGGAAGAAAATATTGGAATTCCAATATTCCAATATTCCAATATTCCAATATTCCAATCCACTATATATTACAATATATCGTTACTTAATTTTTTCTTTCTATTTACCCTGTTTTTTTTTGTGATTTATCATTATTTCTTATAATATTATCTAATATATTTAGTGAAAATCAGGTATTTTATTATATTTAATTCACAGATCATGTAGATATATGTATTAAAGTTCAAGGTTTTTAGATGACAAATGGATAAACATTTAAAGCAGCTTTTTCAGCCTCAGGTTTTATAATAAACGTTCCAATGACGAATGGAAGAAAATATTTAAATATCCAAATATTCCAATCTACTATATATTAAAATATATCGTCAGTTAATTTTTTCTTTCTATTTACTCTGTTTTATGTGATTTATTATCATATCATCTAATATATTGTTTGAAATCAGGTATTTTCCGATATTTAATTCTCAGATCATTGCAGATATCCGTATTAAAGTTCAAGGTTATTTAATGATAAATGGATAAACGTCTAAAGCAGCTTTTTCAGCGTCAAATTTTATAATAAACCTTCTAATGAGGGATGGAAGAAAATATCGGCTCTGTAATATATCGTGTCAGTTCACAATAAACTTTTTTATCTTTCTATTTGTCCTGTTTTATGTGGTTTATCATCATTTATTATAATATTATCTAATATATTTTTTTGTGTTTTCAGTAAAAAATCAGGTATTTTATTGTATTTATTTCACTGATCATGGAGATGTCTATTAAAACTCAGATTAAAGTTCACAGTTATTATTATTTAGCAGCTTTTTCAGCCTCACATTTAATCATAAACTTAACATAACACTGGTTCTGTAATATATCGTGTCAGTTCATTATTTTAGTTTTTTTTTTTCTTTCCCTTTACTCTGTTTTACGTGAATTATCATCATTTATTCGGGGCTGCTGTGGCTCAGTTGGTAGAACAGGTCGTTCAATGACCAAAATGGTCGTCGGTTTGAATCCTGGCTCTGATGCCCATGTGTTGAAGTGCCCTTGGGCAGTGTATGGTGCAGACTCCTCTGGGTTAAACACATTTTAACATGTGTGTTTTTATCTTTGTCCATTATTACGTCTTCGGCAGCAGGAAGGAACATTGTTTCATCCATGTTCTGGGGTTTGTTACCTTGGCGACGCCGAACACAGAAACTAGATCTGATGCTCAGGTTGTCTTGGTATTTAGTACCAAATGCCTCCGTGACTTTCATCTGTGATCGCAATGCATTAAGATCTCAATCAAACCCCTCCCCTCCTCACTCCACCCCCACCCCACAGTTCCATCTTCAGATTTTAGGTCTTTGTCTGACATCACCCCCTACTCTCTACATCAGGGGTGTCAAAGTGCGGTCCTCGAGGGTCGGTGTCCTGCATGTTTTAGATGTTTCCCTCTTCCATTCCACCTGGAGGCCATTGCATCATTATCAGTCTGATTATTAACTCTTTATGTGTCAGCGTTGATTCTGAATGGATGACTTAGTTTAAATATTCAGAAAAATTCCACTATTTTCCTGTTAGTTTTGCGCATGGAAAGGCTGCCAAAAAGCAAGATTTTTATTTTTATTTTATTTAAACATTTTTTAAAGGCAAAATTTAAATTGCTGGGACCAAATTTCAATACTACTTTTCTTCTTTTGTAATTGTGTTTTTTGTTTTTTTTTTTCAAAATTTTCCACATTATTTGTGATTTTGTAAATATTTATTAGTTTTTGTTGCTCTTTTTTTCTACATTTTGTTTTTTTTATGTTAGTATTGTTCTTTGATTTTCTACCATTTGTGTCTTACTTTGCTCATGTTACCAGTTACTTTGTTAGTTCTCAGGAGTTAAAGGGTTAAACTGAATCACATGGAAGAGGGAAATATCTAAAACATGCAGGACACCGGCCCTCGTGGACTGGAGTTTGACACCTGTGCTCTACATAGTGAACTAAATTGAAAACTTTTCAGTCACTACCAGACGTGGAAGTAACTAAGTAGAAGTACTTCATTATTGTACTTAAGTAGACATTTTTAATTATCTGTACTTCACTTGAGTATTTATTTTTCTGGCAACTTTTTACTTTTACTTCCTACATTTTTGTATAAATATCTGTACTTTATTCTCTTTACATTCTCAGAATAGACTCATTACTTTTACAAACTAGACAAATGTGACAGTATGAATAAGTCATAAATTAGAAATGATGACTTACTATCTCATAATTTTGACTTTTTATCTCATAATTATTCATTTCTTATCTCATAATGTTGCCTTTTTTCTCATCATTTTGGCTTTAATCTCATAATTCTTACTTTTCTACGACAAAAATAAAAAGCAAAATTCATGAAAAATTTGCAGAAATGAATACAAAATAAATTAATTAATTACTAAAATGAGCATAGATTGATAGATGTATCGATGGAAGGACTAAAAATGAGTCCATGTATAAAATAAGGGGAAAATGGATGAACATAAACAGCTAAATTTATGAAAAAGGAGAGAAAATTAATAAAAACTGAACAAAATAGGCAAGAAGCAAAATGAGCAAAAAAATCAGTAAAAAAGGATGAAAATGAGCAAAATAAACCTTATTAAATGAGCAAAAGTGCAAAAAAAGGATAAATATGAAAGTTGTAGGAGTTATTGTAAACTCAAGACGGCCATGACATCATGTTCTTTACTAGTGTATGTAAACTTTTGACCACGACTGTATCTACAGAATGAATAGTGAGGTAGATGGTGCCTGTTGGTAAGGGGGGGGGGGGTGATTAATTATTAATCGGTGGGGCTCTACTCCACATTTGTGTTTTCATGTCTCCACCTTTTCCCCTCCATCGGCCGATAGTGAACGGCTCGTGTCGAAAACAGAGATTTCCATCTGAACCTTTGAATATAAAAGAAGAATTGTTGGAAAGAATCATTTCTCTGTGTGAGGTTTTTTTTTTTTTTTTTTGGAAAAGGTGTCAAAAGGATTACAACAGCAGTCCTTGGTGACCCACAAATATTCTCTGACTCTCTTTTGTATATTTGAAGCATTGAATTGGAGGATAGAGGGAAATATATCATCATATTTCTACAGGAAATAGATTTACAGCTGTACTGCTTCTTCACTTCAGTGTAGCTGCTTTAGCTGTGTGTGTGTGTGTGTGTGTGTGTGTGTGTGTGTGTGTGTGTGTAAAAGTGTGTGTTGGTGTTGATCGGTGGGCTGCTTTGGTCTCAACAGGATGAGGAGTCAGTTACATATTGACACATAACGACCAAAACCAACATTTGTATTTAGTATTCTTCATATTTTTAACATTAACTCGTTAGAACAACAACAATACGAAGTATCTACTGTGTTTAATACCTGTTTATCCACTAATCTTATTAATACATGGAAATGAATGATGTAATGCACGAAATATGACCCATTTGGACGTTCATAGTAGAGCAGCACAGTATAATTAATGTTTGAGCGTTGTTATCACAATGTACATGTGTGTAATAGTCACATTGTAGGTACTTTAAGTATTTTAATTAAATGTTTGATTAATTTGTGTGTGTATATATAATGTTATTCATTCATCTTTATTTTTATGTATTTATTTATGTTTTTAATTTTTATTTAATTCACATTTTTTTAGTTTATTTATTTTTTATTTATGTATTTATTTTTCTTCATTTATATTTATTTTTATTTAATTAACTTTAAAACATTTTTTTTATTTATGTATTTATTTTTCTTCATTTATATTTATTTTTATATACTTATTTATTTTAAATAAAAAAGTTCAATCAAATAATTCAGTTTTAATTATTTATTAATAATATTTTAATATTTAGTATAATATTAAGATATGTTGACATAATATTTTTTATTTATAGTTTATTTATTTTTTATGTCTTTTTTTATCGATTCATTCATTTATATTTTATTTATCCATTCATTTATTTTTAATTAGTAATTTTATTTAATTATTTGGGCTACAAGAAGGATGATAGTGAAACGTATGTTCTGTGTCGACTATTAATCTGTTGAATCATTTGCGTTGACATCACACAGCTGTTATTTACTCCTGAAGATTTTTTCATATCGCAGGGTTTTAAAAAAATTGCAATAGCTAATAACCCGACTGTAGTTACCATGGAAACGCTGGCATCTTCTACAACGTTGATTCACCAGTAAAACTCATGTTTTTATGGTCGATTTGACAAAAAAAGGGACATTTTCTTGACTTTTCTCAGTTTATTATGTAACAATCTTCAACTTTACTCTGAGTTTCTATGAACATTTACATCTACACACAAATGCAGAGGATATTATTAGAATAAATGTTGATAAAGGTCAATTAATTTGTGAACTACAAAACACTGTTGTCTTCTAGAACAGTGGTTCACCATAAAACCCATAGTTTGACTTATTTTATGTTCATTTAATGATATATTTGATTAAAAAGTCATGTGTTTTCCCATTTTTCTCAATTTTTGATACAATAATCTTCAACTTTAATCTGCATTTACATGATTAGTCGATAAAATATATGAAAACACCTGATTTATACTTAAAAAATGTCAAATACACAACATAATATTAGAATAAATAGTGATAAATCAGTTTAAAATAAGCTTAAATAAAGAAAATATCATCTGGGAACTGGTACAAAAGTAGTCCTTTATGGGATAACCTTCTCATTTTAATCTCACACACACTTATTCATTGTTAACCGCGATATGTTTTATTATTTTTTTTGTGAAGCCCAGTGTTGCACGTAAAATACCTCGATTAACAATACACTGAAATAATGAAATTTCTAAAACTTCCTGACAATTTGAACAATGAATCCACTTTTCGCTGCCTTTACACTTACTCTATCTCCTGTTCACACTGCAGCGGGGCATCTTATTAGTTGTTTATTTTTTTTTTCTCATTCTCTGGAGGAAAAACAAGTCCTCACAAGCTGCTTATTGTTTCTTGTGTTGCCAAACAGAATGTGGTGTTAAACTGCAGTGACAGTTTGGCGACTGAAGTGGGCCATCCACATAACATACGGCTGCCTCCACATTCCACACTCCATATGTCACGGCCCTTACAGACAGTTGTATTCCATGACAATCATTCACACTCAGCCATCTGCATAAACTAAGAATAGAAGATGGTGGAGCTGGAGGAAGATGCTGTTTTTCAGAGCTCATTTGGCTGCCCTATGCATTTATTTATAAAGCAAAATATAATGGTGTGTATATATATAAATATATATATGTATATATTAGGGCATTAACGACTTCACCTTTTTTTAAGTCGACTTATCCGTCAATAAAGTCGAATCGACGCGTTGTGATGACGTCATCACAGGTGGTAGAGTGGGTCGTCCAATGACCAAAAGGTTGGCGGTTCGTGTTCCGACTCTGACTGTGCACATGTCGAAGTGTCCATGACTCAGTCTCCCAGTAGGACAGAACCTTAGAAACCTACTGGTGTATGAGTGTGAGTGTGAATGGATGAATGTGAAGCTAATATAAAGCGCTTTGAGCACCATGAAGGTGGAAAAGAACTATATAAGTGCAGAACATTTACATTGTCAGTGGAGCAACAACACGGACACACGTCTGTCCAGCAATGAACAACTTGTGTTAAAGTCCACTGTGACGTAACGATGTCCACTGACAAGACACGAGCATCAACATTTTAACCCGAATAAAACAAAGGCTAACACTTTAAGTTTAATTTTAAATTGAACTGCACAACATCAGTAGGGTGAACACGTTAGGGGCGGTCATGGCTCAGTTGGTAGAGCGGGTCATCCAGTAACTGAAGGGTTGGTAGTTCCAATCCTATTCAGTCTGTTGTGTCCTTGGGCAAGACACTTCAACCTCTTTCCTTCCAGTGTATAAATGTTTAGTGGTAGTCAGAGGGACCGTAGGCACAAGATGGCTGCCACGCCTCTGTCAATCTGCACCAGAACAACTGTGTTTATGTATATAGTTTACCACCACCAGAGAGTGCATGTGAGAGTGAATGAATAATGGGTCACTAATGTGAAGCACTATATAAAACCAATCCATCATTATTATTATATGTCCATATTTTGTCTGACACCGACGGATTTAAAACCAGACTGTCTGGACGTCTGTCTCCTGTCCTCACTTTTTATATTTCATCCTCAGGACAAAATGTAAAAGTGAGGATGTGTTACAGACGTCCAGACAGTCCAGTTTTAGAGCCGTCTGTTTGTACAAAACCCAGACCTATGTTCACTCTGCACGAAGTGTAAAAAGTTTAAGTTAGCGGCTGCCAAGACTCACCACACTTGTCCACATCATGTTTGGGTGAAAAAAAGCGTATGTTGTCTTAACGCTGCTGCTCATATCAGTCAGGTTAGCTAGCAGATGCCTCTTCAGATGTTATGCATGACATTTTTGTTGTATTTTAAATTGGACTTTCATATTGTGCAGGTCACTGTGCTGTTTTTTTTCATCTAAGGTGAAGTATTTCCACACATTCGACATGTGTCTGTCACTCTCTTTTGTTTTGTCAGACCACCACCCCCTGTTTTACCTGCAGCAGCCATGTCTGCTCTGGTTTAGCTCTGACTGGTCTGTGTTTACGCACTGAGGGACAGAAAGAACAACATGTGACTTGTCGACTCCTCCAAATTTAAGTTGACTTGTGCTACGGGACTCGATGTTTCTGTTAATGCTCTAATTTATTTATATACATATATATACACATACATATTATTGGTTACTGTGTATTCTGGATATTCAGTTGAACAGCAGGATAAAGATATAAGAAGCAGTGATGTTTAGGTAGACCTGCAACCGACTGTTTTTTAGCTAACCTGCACCGCAAGTGCAACTATTTGAAAAGGACAGACCTGACCCGCTTCTGGACCCGCATTTTTAAAATGTAGTCAATGATCTTTATGAACATCACATGACCTTTGACCTTACTCACACACCTGCATTTATTTCCTTGCTAAAAGTTTATGTCATTGTAAGTTAATGTGTTGAGAAAATATTTTTGTCTTGCTTCATCATTTAAGTTATTAACGCTAACGCAGCATCTAAACCAGGGGTCGATAACCTGTAACACCCAAAGACACATTTGAACCTAGTTTCCAGGGAAAAGAAAACACTGGGAGTCGCTCATCATCTTTAAAAATCTCAGTGAATATGTCCTAAACCTTACTTTTTTGTTTGTTAACAACTTTATTCTCTCTCTTGCTCCTTCCATACCGTAGGATACTGACCGTGTTGTACGTCACCTTCAGGGATATTCAGTTAATAAAGTGTATGTATTAATAATAGAACATTTTACCTAATATTTAAATTACAATGATTTACCGGGTTATTTTAATGTTTATCTCAAACGACAAATGACCCGCAACTGTGGGTGACTGTGGGTGACTGTGGGTGACCACTCACTTCAGGTGTTGATGTTGACTAAGCAATGGTTACTTTACCTACAAGTGATGATTACAAACATGGTCCTCATGAGGCATGGAAACGAGTGCGTGTGTGTGTGTGTGTGTGTGTGTGTGTGTGTTGCAGCTGAGAAAATAGAGTGCTGATCATTTCTTGAGGTTGCTGATCCCTCCTGTGGGATTTGATAAAGGCTAATAGAGGCTAACGAGGAATAAACACTGCTATGTTCTTGTCTTTGTCTTTCTCTCCAGTCAACCTGTTAGACTCTAAAGCCAGCCAAGGGGAGTTAGGATGGATTTCCTACCCGTCGCACGGGGTGAGTATTCCCTCCATCTCTGTGTTTACCCACGTCACGCTTGACTCTCCTGTCTTTGCATTTCTGAGACGCATCCACCAACATGTGTTGACGTGTGCGATTCAGCTCCGCGCCGCATGAAACGGGGACTTAAGGAACTCCTGCGGTTCTCACTACGTTATGTTGACCTGCAGAGCCAAGTGCAGATTAACCCACTTTTCTTTAGACGTTTTTTTTACCCATTCTCCATCTCACAGGTTAAAGGTTAAGCGTTGGGAGCTGGCCATATGGTCAAGATGCTTAAGAGAGAATGTCCTGCATGTACGTTTTGAGTGATTGTGTGTTTGAGTCTGCATGTGTTTTAAGAAAGATTATGGCATTAAAGGATTTTAGGTTTTAGACACAAAAAGCAGAGACCATGGAATGTCCCAGGGCTTGCCCCCTTTAGACAGATAACATTTTAGCCATGTAAACATTTTAATTCCACTGTTCGGGTTTCACTTGCTAATCCATTCATTCTGTAATCGACCATTTTTTTTTAATCATCTTATTACAGTCGTATATTTCAGTCAAATGAACGACAAAAAAAGTTGAATTCATCCTCTATACACTGAAAAAAGGAAAATATTGAATCAATTTAACAATTGTTCTTCCATAAGCCCCACATAAAAAGACAATGCCAATGTCCCTGTGCTCATCCAGACCTCACAGCTGTTATGTTTTGGTATCAACAAAAGGGAGTCATTCAATAGAACATAAAATCAGAATTGAAATCTGTTGAGAATTGAGGGAGAAGTGATTTTAGTGAATTGTGGACGACGGCAACGGACGAAGCACGATGGCAATAGTTCGTCACGACTTCGTCCGGATGAGCTAAAAATCTAGTTGAGTGAATCACATTAAATTAAATTAACCCTATGCAATTTAATTTGGGTCACACAGCTAGATTTTGTTTTTGTGTGACCGTAAAAAGTCAAAATGCTGAGATAAAAAGTAAAAAAAATTTATTTTTTAAGGTGAATCAACGTTTTACTTTTTAAGTATAGTTGAGGAAAATGTCATTAGACCACCCGTATTTGCTTTAATTTCATGTTGTTGTTTTTTTTCCAAACTAGAGCTACACAATATATGTTTTGAACTTCATCATCACAATAGTCACATCACAGGTCCTGCAATTATTTTTATCTGATTATAATTATTATTTACTTATTTATTTATTCATTTAATTTATTTGTATTATTTTTTTCATTAATTATTTTTATTTTTAATTATTCATATTATTTCAGCTACAAGACGGATGACAGTGAAACGTATTTGACCATTTGTGTCGGCACCACATAGCTGTTATATACTCCTGAGGATTTTTTTCATATCGCAATATATATCGCAGGATTAAAAACAAAACACAATGATAGATGGATAGACAGACACAGACAGACAGACAGACAGACAGATAGATTGATAGATATTAAAACAACTTTGAGGTGCAAAGTTGTTCAAAAAAAGGTTAAAATTTCATAAATGTTCATTTTACATGACCTTTAATGATCATTTAAACAGTTCTGTTCCTTAAAAATCTATTAATTAATTAATTAATTAATCACATATAATAACTATAGGTTTTATTTTAAAAAAGTTGTCGAGGTCTTCCCATTTAGTTCTATGGTTGGATGGATGTTAAGAACAGCAGTGTTCATTTTACATTATTTAATGCAGTTAATGATCATTTAAACAGTTCTGTTCCTTAGAAGAAAAAAAAATCTACCAATGAATTAATCACATGTAATAATTAAAGCTTTTATTAAAAAACAACCTTCACTACTGCAATAATATTAACATTTTTCAGAGGAACAAAAGTTTACGCAGCCCCATCTATCAGCCTCCAGTCCCTCCAGTGGGCTCTAGCTTAATGTTTATTTGTCTTACTAGTTAGACTACTGTGCCTCAGGGCTAGCCTACTGACACACACACACACACACACACACTCATATATATACTACACTTCCTGCGTTTTCCTTTATTAAGTGTTAGAATTACTCCTTGGCAGTAGCTTAAGGTAATCCAGTCATTTGTTCCACTGAGCTGCCAAACCTTGTTTCCTTCAGTCATATACAGCACTGGCACCGTCCTAAGATTCAAGCTCCGAACCACAATAAAAAAAAAAAAAAAATGACCCAAGGAAAAAGTGTAGGCTGTTATAAAAGCATTTGGTCCAAACACAATTGCAGGTTGCAGGACAACTGTGTGACCAGCAAAAAGGGAAGAGATTGATGTTGTGTTGAATAAAGTGGTTCACATGTAGAGCGATAGGAAAATACATACGTACTGGATCAGGGACTGGATCCAGGGCCGGACAATGGAATGCGCGTCGGAGGATATGCAAGCGTGTGCAGCCGGCTCTGCTTTATTTCAGGATGTTCGCTTTGAACCAGCTCACAGGAAAAACGGCTGCTTATATACTTGATAAAAAAAATGGAGCAGGAATGGGAACCAGTGTCATTTTTAACCAGTAAAGACCCAAAAAAAAACAAAAACACTGGCAACCATTGTTAAATTTGTTCCCTGTTTTTCATTCTTAGCCTTAGTCACTTTTAATCTTTCACAAATAATTTTTGTTAGTCTGTCACGATAGGTGACATTTTTGTCTTGTTCTTATTCATCGACAAACACACACATTGGCACGGTTATCGTTAGTGTTTTTAGAACAGCTGCGTCGTCTCGTCATCGTCCCGCCTTCGTCAGCGAAAAAGGGTCGTCGATGAACACATTTCGTCTCGTCTGACTAAATGAACGCTGCTGGCAACCGAATTAATTTACCAAAATAACATGTTTAATATATTTTGATCCACTAATGTTATTAATACATGTAAATTATGTAAAAACTGATGGTTATCTTTTAATGGTCATCAGATATGACCCATATAGACGTTCAGAGGGTCTGTATGTTACCATGGAAACACCATCATCTTTTACAACATTGAGTTCTGCAGTAAAACACAAACGACATTTAATAATAAGAATAAGAATAATAATAACACACTTTATATGTATAGCACCTTTCATACAAAAACTATAGCCCAAAGTGTTTCACATTGATTGAAAATTAAAATACCATTTTAAGACAAGGGTGAAATAAGAAATATATTAAGATTTGATTGTACAAAATTATAAAATTACAAAAGTACAAGATAAACTGATTATACATACAATCAATAAAATAAATAAGATATACATTAAGATTTGATTATGCACAAAATATAAAGAATATAAAGAGTATAAGTAATGTAAAGAACATAAAGAATGGGGTCTGTACATATGTACATATGTACAGGGTGTTAGCGATGACACCTGGGGTTTTAAAGCTGTGTTTTTAAATCTTGGGGTCACCTGAAAATTCTATTAATTGCTAAAAAAAAGTAATAATTTTTTTTTTTAATGATTCAATTTACAGTATATTTCATTATAATTAAAACATTACACACTTACACAAATCAAATTTAAACTAGAAAAACATTCTGAAAGCAAGAACCTTCACCAAGGCTGACCCCCCCCCCCCTCCGAATGAAGAGAGGGTCTGCAGAGGAGGTTATGTTTGTACCTGTCTGTCTGTCTGTCTGTCTGTCTGTTAGCAAGACAACTCAAAAAGTTATGGACGGATCATGATGAAAATGTCATGATGTGTTGTGGGTGTAACAAAGAACAAATGCTTCGATTTAGGTGATGATGATAAATGGAGAATATATTTCAAAGGTTGGTTTTCGGGACATCTTTAGGATAATTAAACATACACTGGGTCAAACTGACCCAGAAACACAACTGCTGTTCCTGACAAATAAACATAATAGAACGATTAAAGAGTTAAATAAAAAAAAAAAATCAAAATCAATTTTGGAAAAAAAAAAGTGTTATAAAGCACCAGTGGATCTTTATGGGTTAAATAAGAATGACTTCAGAGAAAAATAGAGGACAGGAGAGGATCAAAAACAGGGGGGGGGGGCGAGAATAAAGGACAGGAGAAGATGAGAGAGAGGGAGAGAGGGTTAGAGAGACAGAGAAAGAGAGAGAGGGGGGTGAGAGAGAGAGAGACGGGCGGTAAGAGAGAGAGAGAGAGAGAGAGAGAGAGAGAGAGAGAGAGAGAGAGAGAGAGAGAGAGAGAGACGGGGGTAAGAGAGAGAGAGAGAGAGGGAAAGAGAGAGGGGGGGATGAGAGAGGGGGGGTGAGAGAGAGGAGAGGGAAAGGAAGAGGATGAGAGAGAGAGAGAGCTAGCTGATGATCAAGTCCTCAAGGTGAATCATCTGTAATTACTCACGTCATCCACTGACTGCTCCGATAAGCAGCCTGCCCTGAGAGGCTGCTGCTCACAAATGATTTCTCATAATGTGGCAGTGGCACCGAGCCCAAACACACACACACACAAAAACACTCATTCAGGTTGATTGAGAG
Source organism: Siphamia tubifer (assembly GCA_020466265.1). Classification (NCBI taxonomy): domain Eukaryota; kingdom Metazoa; phylum Chordata; class Actinopteri; order Kurtiformes; family Apogonidae; genus Siphamia; species Siphamia tubifer. The sequence continues at coordinate 44,114,830 of CM035803.1, forward strand.
GCTGCAGCTATTGGCCTACTGAGACACAACGTGCTCCGGTCTGCACGAATTAACAGCTTATCCTCCCCTGGATGGTCGGTCCACAGCCACCGACCGACCGGCCACGAACCAGTGTGTGTGTGTGTGTGTGTGTGTGTGTGTGTGTGTGTGTGTGTGTGTGTGTGTGTGATCCACATACACTGTTATCTGTCTGGGAGGCAGACTGATGGCTGAGCAGCGTCCAGGGGGCTTAGGCCTTCACAACACTAAAGACTGTTAAAGATTACATTCTCACATGCTTTCAAAGCATTCTTCAGTAACAAACCAACACCCCTGACGCTGCATGTGCAAACAAAGTACAATTAATGGTTATATACAAACTTCAATCCATTTTACCAAGACGACCCAGTAGAGGATAGAGCTGCACTGCTACTTTATATATATATATATATATATATATATATATATATAGTGACCATAAAATTATCAGATAAAAAGTCTAAATCATGACCAAAAAGTTTAAATCATGAGATAAAAAGTCAAAATTATCAGATAAAAAGTCTAAATTATTTTAAAGTTTGCTTTATTTGTCAGTTCTGCTACATGTGTGCCCATACAGAGACCTGAAATGGCATTTCTCTCTGACCCTTTTATCAGATAAAAAGTCAAAATCATGACAAAAAAAAGTTTAAATTATGAGATAAAAAGTCAAAATCATGAGAAAAAAGTTTAAATCATTAGATAAAAAGTCAAAATTTACATCTCAAATTCCATTTCGTACGACTATAAAAAGTAAAAATCACGAGATAAAAAGTCACAATTATCAGATAAAAAGTCACGGTACGATATATTCGGTTACTTTGTGCTTAAGTCGACATCGATATCAATCTGCAAACCTTTTTCCATCCACTTTATTTGTATTTTATGATGTTTTTTTTAAAGAGTGAATGAACTGTTCCCATAAGTGATGTACAGAAGCTCATTCACAGCAGGACGCCGCACCTTTCCTCTATATATTCTGTTCACGTGTGACAATATTACACCGCACGCACGCACATTCACATCTCAAATTCCATTTCTCAGCACTGAAAGGAAAGGCAGAGACCAGCCGCACAAAGAAGTGTAATTTTTTTACAAATATTTTGGACCAGGGCCACCCTTTGAGTCCGCCAGCCTTTTCAGAACACAGGCTGCTGTTTCAACTTCTTTAGTCGCCCAAGGGCTCTTAAAGAAAACCCTTGCTCTGCTGCCACCCCAACTGCAAATTCAGCTTGACCAGCATGAACTGCACCCCCCCCCCCCCCCCCCCCCCCAAAAAAAAAAAAAAAAAATAGAGGGAGTACAGAGAAAAGCCCGACCATAAACGAGGATTAGCGGGCCAAGGCGAAGGAAGAGGAGGAGGTAGAAAGAGTCTGACAGTAACTGGAGCTACATTCTCCTGCTGCTTTTTCCTCCAAAACACTTTTATTTACACCATAATAAATGTTTAAAAAAAGTTACTGTTCTGGTTTTTCAATATGTTTCAAGGGCATGTGTAAACTAAGTAATATAACATTTGGTCCATTTAACCCATAAAGACCAACAAAAACATCCAGAACATTCAGCTCAATTTGATCTCAGGTGGCTCAGTTTAGTAAAATAATGAAAAATAACTTATAAATATTGACAACTATTAGTTTAAACCTGTTAAATAATGAAAATACTCACTTTTCTAAAGTATCTTTGTAACTATCCAAACAAAAAAGATCTGAAAAAACAGAAGAAAATGACATTTCTAAGGAAAAATAAGTAGTATTTTAACAATATTGCGCCTCAATTCATCATTTCTAAGTAAAATATTAATATAATAACATAATAATGACAACTACTTCACTTTGTCTTTGATTTACAGCAAAAAAAAACCTTGTTAAATCATGAAAATACTCACTTTTGTAAACTATCCAAAGAAAAAAACAGAAGAAAATTAAATTTCTAAGGAAAGATAAGCACTATTTTAACCATATTATGCCTCAATTTAAATTTCTACATGACAATAACTCATAATTAATGGTAACTACTAGTTTTTGTTTTACAGCAAAAAAAAACCCTGTTAAATCATGAAAATATTCAGGTTTGTATACTATCCAAGGAAAAATCATGTGGAAGAAAGGAAAAATAAGTACTATTTATATTATGCTTCAATTTATTTATCTATGTAATAAAACATTTGGTCCATTTAACCCATAAAGACCTGAACATTCACCATAAAAAGTGACAATTATGAGATAAAAAGTCAAAATCATAAGATATAAAGTCAAAATTGAACACGTATTTCTAAGTTGATTTTTCAGTGCAGTTAATCACATATTTTGTTGAAAAAGTCATGTTTGCTTCATTTTCTTCAGTTTCTGATACAAAAATTAACTTTTAATCTGAGCTTTTATGAACATCTACATCATCATTGAATTAAAAATGGGGAAAAATACCATCTATTTTATCAAAGAAATGTAAATTACAGAGGATAATATTCTAATAAATGGCTGTAATTCACTGACAAAATGTTCAATAGAGAGAAAAATAATTTGTGAACTCCTGCCGAAAGTAGCTGTGGATGATAATGGGTTAAACAAAAAAAATGGCACTATTAAACATCCTGCACTGAATAAACACAATCAATAGACGTTATTGTTTCCAGTGTTCCTCCCTAAAGCAGTTTATGTGTCCTTGGGTGGAGGGGGGGTGGGGGGGGGGCAGAGATTAGCCAGGAAAAGCTGGGAGTTCTTCAAACAGAGGAGAAAAGGATGACGAGGGGAAGGTTTGAAGAGTGTATTTCAGGATTCTTTCTTTGCAAAGTCTGTCCTCGTCCTCTCGCTGATATGTGGCAGTTGTCGTGGCTTTGACCTTTTGACCTCAAAACATAAACTGGCTCCTTGTTTGTAGACAGATTGTTTTTTAGTTCATTCTGTCACCAGCCATGGAGGAAATGGAACATTTTTTACATCTGCAAAGGATGAGTTTTTATCATGTGGTTTAAGTTTAGTAAATATTATATATTTATGTAGATATTTGGAAGTAAAAGTATGTGAAATGTCCCTAATTTTTGTTTAAAATCTAATCTAGATTAATGTCAACGGTACAGAAAAATGTCTTTATTGAGCTTATGTTTCTTTCCAATGTCTGTAAAATCATAATAATTGATGAAACTTTTGCAAAATATAAAAAAATATAGTAGTATAGTATTAGTTTAACTTTTTTTTGCCTTTGATTTTCAAGGATTTTTTTCTAGGAATCAGAAAGTGCATGAAAAAAGTCCAGGACGACCAAAGATGACTAATTTATGATCAAAATTAACCTGTTTCTGGAGGAAATGGAAATTTTTACATCTGCAAAGGATGAGTTTTTATCATGTGGTTTAAGTTATGAAGTCCAGTTTAGTAAATATTATATATTTATGTACATATTTGGAAGAAAACGTATGTGAAACCTCCCTAATTTTTGTTTAAAATCTAATCTAGATCAGTGTCAAAAGTACAGAAAAATTTCTTGAACTTAACATTTTAATGTTTTGAACTTAACATTTTAATGTCTTTATTGAGCTTATGTTTCTTTCCAATGTCGGTAAAATCATAATACTTGATGAAACTTTTGCAAAATCTAAAAAATATAGTAGTATAGTATTAGTTTAACTTTTTTTGTCTTTGATTTTTAAGGATTTTTTCCCCTTAGCACTCAGAAATTGGATGAAAAAAGTCCAGGACGACCAAAGATGACTGATTTATGATCAAAATTAACCTTTTCCTAAAGATCAATTTAAAGAAAAATGGTTTTAGTTCATTCTCTCACCAGCCATAGAGGAAATGGTTTAAGTTATGAAGTCCAGTTTAGTAAATATTATATAATTATATCCATATTTGGGAGAAATATGTACATAATTATATATTTTTTTCATTTTGGTTTTGGAAACAAATAATGAAGAAACCATTTTTTTTGGTTTGGTTTATTTTGAAAAACTAATGAGCAAACAATTATACACAGATCCTTGAACTATGCAGCTTTTATTTTGAAGGAATAATTACAGTAATGGTGTCAAACAAATCCAGGATGGTTAAAAAAAAAAAAAAGCCTAAATTCTCGCCAAAATCAAACATTTCTGAAGAAAATCCACTTAATTCTTTGGTGATTCCACTTCTTTTTTGTCAACATTTCATCTATTCTTGGTTTGGCTGCATCTTCAACTGACTGAGTGGAGTCTTTGAAGTGGACACGCGTACCGTCCCGTGCTGACTCGGTGACTCTGAGTCGTGCCTGTTGCCGTACTTCTAATGTCTGAGCAGATCAGGTTACCGCATTTCATTTGACTATCCTTTTAACTGCTTCACCTACAGCACAGATCAGAGGAACCAGAGGCCAGATCACACCAAACCCTGCCCTGGTTATGACCGGCAGGGGTCAGGGTCAGAGGTCACGGAGACCGCTGTAGGGTCTTAGTGTTGTTATATATCAATTAGAGGGCAAAGAGAGTGGAGCAACTGCCCCCTGGAGAGAAACAAGGGGCTGTTGGGCCTTTATTTATCCTAGTTGACATAAGCAGCTCCACATACACTGCCCTAAAGAGGCTGCGACTAAAAAACACAGGCTGTGTTCCAACACCGCAACTTTTCTGACAGAGTTCATGAAATTACCGTGTTTTCTGGACTATAAGCCGCACCTGTATATAAGCCGCATCCGCTGTATTTTAGAAAATAGAATAAAAATAGAATATACAAGGTTATAAGCTGCAGATATTTATGTAGAAAAATCATATATTTACTGCATGTACTGAAGGATTTTAAACTGTAAATGTAGTTACATGTTTGGACCTGAACAGTGACTTTTAAAACAGAACAGAACCAAGAGAAAAATAACCAATATTTACTGTATTTATTTTCATTTCTCCTGAGTTTTAAATCACAAATCACTTTAATACCACACCACCAAAGCACCTGCTGCTGCAAAATGGAATAAATTATTACATAATACATTAAAATTATAAAATGCAGCAGTTTATTACAAAATGAAATGAAAACGTTATTACATTTTGGATGTTTATTAAAAAAGACACCATTATTACAAAATGTGGCTCAACACACCCCTGGTGTAGATGATGTAGATATTTAGAAAAAATTTATCAATAGAAGATAAAAAAAATATTAAAATAGAAGATTAAAAAAAGAAGCATAATTATGAGATTAAAATAAAATCTAAATCAAAACGGAAAAAGTCTAATGATGAGAAAAAAGTCAGAAGGACCATACAGTTCACTATGTTAGGGTTTTTAATTATTTTATGTGATTTTATTTCATTTTTATTAATGTCTATTAAATTGTGGCTGTGTTTTTAATAATAATAATAATAATACATTTTATTTGTATAGCACTTTTCTGGATAATTAAAAATGTTTGACAATCGTACAAAAACCTATCTACCTACCTACCAACCTACCTACCTACTAACCTATCTACCTACCTACCTACCTACCTACCTACCTACCCACCTACCAACCTACCTACCTACTAACCTACCTACCTACCTACCCACCTACCAACCTACCTACCTACTAACCTACCTACCTACCTACCTACCTACCTACCCATCTACCAACCTACCAACCTACTAACCTACCTACCTACCCACCTACCCACCTACCAACCAACCTACCTACTAATCTACCTACCTACCTACCTACCCACCTACCTACCTACCTGCCTACTAACCTATCTACCTATCTACCCACCTACCCACCTACCAACCTACCTGCCTACTAACCTATCTACCTACCTACCCACCTACCCACCTACCAACCTACCTACCTACTAACCTACCCACCTACCTACCCAACTACCAACCTACCTACCTACCTACCCACCTACCCACCTACCAACCTACCTACCTACTAACCTATCTACCTATCTACCCACCTACCAACCTACCTGCCTACTAACCTATCTACCTACCTACCCACCTACCCACCTACCAACCTACCTACCTACTAACCTACCCACCTACCTACCCAACTACCAACCTACCTACCTACCTACCCACCTACCCACCTACCAACCTACCTACCTACTAACCTACCAACCTACCTACCTACCTACCTACCCACCTACCTACCTACTAACCTACCTACCTACCAGTCAGTATGAGTATGTAAGTGTGTGCTTTCAAACACACCCATAGTGATTTAAATCACTTCATAACTTTTAATCCTATTGATACATTGAAAGAATTCAACTAAAACACAGAGTGTGAACTTCTCAGTCATATCAGATGACTTTAGTTTGGACGTTCAGATGTTCTGAAGTAAATGTGGAAACAATCATTTTCTGCAACATCGACACCAGTGAAACCCAGGGAGTTTGATAAATGACACTGGTTGATTTAATGTTCACTTAATGATATGGTTTTGATGAAAAAGTCACTTTTTTCTGCAGTTTTGATGTAAAAACCTTTGAATGTTTGAAGCTTTTATGAACATCTACATAAAAAGTGAAAGTCAATATAGGAAAAATGTTTCCTTTTGATTAAAAAAAACAGAGCAATAGATTCCAATAAAGGATAAAAGATTAACTGTAGACTAGGGGTCCCCAAACCTTTTCCTGTGAGGGTCACATAACTTTTCCCTTCTCTGATGAGGGGCCGGGGTCAGTTTGTAACAGAAAAAGTGTGACGATTGCAGGAGTGGCTAAATGTAAAAATGTATTGTTTTCCAGAAAGCAACAATCAAATAACCCTCTGTGGGTTTGTCACAGAGGGTCTTAACAGGTCCAAGTTCAGCTTAGTTGTCAGAGCAGAACCTCTGACTTAAATTCTTATGTTAAACTAGTCACTAAGAGTTAATAATGAAAACAGGAATATTTTATTGCAAAACTCCAACTTTATTATCAAATTCAAATACACATATATGAAAAAAACAATCAAAATACTCTCTGGTATTCTTCAGGGGGCCGGACCAAATGTGGAGGTGGGCCGCATCTGGCCCAGGGGCCGCAGTTTGGGGACCGCTGCTGTGATTTTTGAAATTGCTACAACAATAGTTCTGGTGAAAGGAGTATGTTTGGTCATATTTGCCAAAAGTCTATTTTGTTGTCTTAACTGTATTCAGGAGTTGGGCTTGTTCCACCCCCCACCCCCCCAGATAAGATACGATACGATACGATATAATACGATATGATACGATACGATATAATACAATATGATACGATACGATACAATACGATACGATATGATACGATATGATACGATACGATACAATACGATACGATATAATACAATACGATACAATACAATAAGAGTTGTATAAATTGGCTTGAGGGTCTGATTTCGATTTTACAATATTTGATGTCGTTACTCAATTCGTGTAATGATTTGTTGCTATATAAATACAATTTGATTGATTGATTGATGAAAATAATTCTTTATTGGTACCACAATGGGATTAATATGAAACTAAATGTTGATAAATAGCATCAATCATCTGAAAGTCCCCACAAAACCATCAGTCTTTAATGGGTCATTGAACATTTGTAAGATAATTAGACAAACTGAGACAAAACAGCATTGATTTCAACACTAAAGTGCTTTGTAAACATTGATTCCAGACTCTAAATGAGGTGGAGATGGTCCCACATTTAGTTTTTCAACCTGTAAGCTGATTGATTTTACTGTTACACAAACACTTCATCAACTAACACCATCTTTTACTGTTTCTCTTTTGTCCCATAGTTTAAACCAGGGGTGTCAAACTCATTTTAGATCAGGGGCAACATTCAGACAAATGTGATCTGAAGTGGGCCGAACCAGTTTAAAAAAAAACAACTATATAAATAATGTGAACTCCAAACTTTTCTCTCTGTTTTAGAGTGAAAAAAAAAAAATTACATCATGAAAACAAAGAATATTAGGCTTTAGTTTATCATTTACACATATGCATTCTAATGTACAGATCACAGTGGATCTACAGATACACAAAATATTTAGTAATAGGTGGAATATTGTGAAAATTGTACTTACCGGTACTTCTCTTAAGACGTTTGTAATTTTTCATATTGAGATTTTTTTTGTGTGAAGTTATACTTTGTTTTAGTGTCACTAAATGAAAAAAGAACATTTACAATTTTTTTTAACCTGTGAATATTTATAGGTTATTATATTATGAGACTGAATTGGTCTAGATGTGTGGACCATTAACTAAAATGATTTAGATCTTTGTGTAATTTTGCATTTTATAAATTCATCCAAAGGGCCAGATTGGACCCATAGGCTGGCCGGATTTGGCCCCCGGGCCGCATGTTTGACACCTCTGGTTTAAACTAAAGGCATTATTTGTTTGTTGAACAGAGCAGCTGTGGTAAACCACCAGACAGTTTCAAACCTTCCCTTCAGCACCAGTAACGTTATATATTTTTGGAGATACATGACATTTCATGAAGGTGGCTGCCTTGTAATATTCCACAGTGGAAAATCCCTCTAACAGTTATTATGCACAGCCATGAATTTGATTATTAGATTCGTCAAATGTCTAAATTAAAGGCGGCAGCACAAAGAGGTGATGTGACGGGACGACTGGCGGTTAAAGTCTGAAGTCGCATCTCAGTTCTCGAGGGATTAAAGTCAGATGGAGGTCAGAACCATTGGTTTGTATGAATTAAATACACTTTTAAAGGGGTTATATTTAATATTTCTTAGGAGTGACTTGTTTATACCAAACTATAGAACACCAAACGTACAAAGGTGGTCAAATTTAAAAACAATTATCGCTAACACTTTATAATACCTACACACAATTAACTATGTATTAACCATTTATTACCGATTTGTTATTGTCTTATAAAGGTTCATACTAGTGTCTTCCAAAGATAAATGTAAAATTAGATTATTTTTAACCAACAGGTGCAGTGTTTGTTTCTGTGCTGTACAGGTAAACAAATAAACAGTTGTAAACAACTGCACCTGTTGGTTAAAAATAATCAAATTTTACATTTACACTAGTATGAACCTTTACAAGACATTAATGGGTAATAAATGGTTAATATATAGTCAATTGTGTGTAGGTATTATAAAGTGTTACCCAATTATCTAATAAAATCAGACAAATATGTACAAATGTTTTAAAAAAAAAAGTCAATTAACAAAAATAACTGTATTTTTCACAATATAAGACACACTGGACTATTAGGCGCACTGTGGATGATTGATTGGTTTATTTTTTAGGCTATTTTCATATATAAGGTGCTCTATAAGACGGACCAAGTGAAGTCAAAATCATGACATAAAAACTAACATTTATGAGATTAAAAAAAAACTAAATTCCAAGTCTCTAAGTACAGCCATAATTCATCCACAGCACAAAACATTTGCTCCTGCTAGGGGTTAGCGTGCCTAGGCTATTATTATATATGACATTACAACATATTTTCCACTAATCCACCGTACACACATGGTCCAGTAACTGTAGTAGTAGTCGTAGGAATTGTAAGAATGTTGACCATGAACAAAAAATGTTGCTATTGAATATAATAATAATAATAATAATAATAATAATAATAATAATAATAATAATAATAATAATAATAATAATAATAATAATAATAATAATAATAATAATAATAATAATAATAATAATAAGGCTCCAACGCTCCCATCTAAGTGGTTCTAATAATAAATAAAGGCACGCTTCCAGCTTTTACTGCCATTGTCTGTGTGTTTTTCCAACCCGTCTACTTGCTATTATTGCAGTGTAGAAGATTCTTCCCAACCCACACCTTCACACATTCACAATAAATGTCTGTGTTTGGACGTGAACCTGGATTATTCACTTATTACATTCTTTCTCTCCCCTTTTTACTTATTGTCTCATGAAGGACAGAAAAATATGACCGGCTACCTGACCATGGAAGGTAATTCCCTGTTGGAGGAGTTACTTCTTATGATCAATTAATCAATCAATCAGACTTTATTTATATAGCCCTTTTCATACAGTACGTGGTGCATGTAGCACAAAGTGCTTTACATCAGATTGTCCAGCAGTTATTATGTACAATTAAAAGATTAAAAAAATAGGAATAAAAGAAATAAATAATACTAATAAATAAATAATAATAGTAAGAGAAATAAAAGTTAATCAATAAAACAGCAGAATGAAATAATGTTAAACGTAATGATGTAATGTTAAAGAATGGAATGGGGGGGGGGGGGGGCATGTAATAGATGTTATCCTCTAGTAGGGCTGCACCTTATTAGAAAAACTGATATTGCGATTTCTTTTAACCCCTCAATAAAAATGAAAAATATTACATATATATATTTAAATGGCAGATTAGCAGTCAACACAGAATGTATGTTTTAAGGGTCATCCTTAATGAAAACTTTATTAATTTAAATAATAAATAAATACAAATAAAAAAGAGAAAACATTTTTATTAAATAAATAAATGAATGAATAAATAAATAAATTCAATCAATCAATAAAAGTAAAAAAAGTCAAATAAATAAATAAATGTAAAAAAGTATAAATATGTACAAATAAGTAACTAAAAATTAAATAGATAAATTAAGTAATAAAAATAAAATACCCATAATCACAGGACCTGCGCTGTGACTATTACACACTCGTACATTGTGACGTCGATGCTCAGATAATATATGATGCAGCTTGTGGGGTCCTCATATGGTGGTGGAGGTCTGGTGGTCTTCAACAGTGACTCGCTCTAGTCTCATCACAGTCTGTGGGATCGAACATAACATTCCTCACACACACACACACACACACACACACACCTGGGTTTCATTTGCAGCTCCATGCTCAGACTCTTCTTCATAAGGACAGATGATCACAGTCCGTTTGCAGAATCGTAGCAGGACAAGAGATGAAGTCTGATGCTCAGTTCAGATACGTGCACACACAGATTAAGTGTTACCCTGTGTCCACACAAATACACACAAATACACACAAATACACACAAATACACACATGCGGTATGAGTAGATACACACTGTGGCTTCCACTTCCTCGAGATTTAATACATCGAATCTGCAAGACCGTACTCAGGGAAAAAGGAAAAGAACACAATAGACCCTTTTCATTTCTATCTCCTTCACACTGAAAAGGATATTTTTTATAAATGGGAACAACAACTGTTTTGACACAGAGGTGTTCAAAGTACTCACATTCTGTACTTGTGTGAAAAAAAATACTCTGGTAAAAGTAGAAGTACTGATTCAACTCCTTTACTGAAGAAAAAGTGATGAAGTACAACTTCTCAATTGTAATGAATTAAAGTAATTTTTTTTTTTTTTGCGACAGATGAAAAAATACTTATTCAACCAGGAAAAACCAGAAAAATTTCAAAAATATCCAAAAATAAAGCCTTTAAATGACGGTTACTATGTAGATGGTGTGTTTTATTGGGTCATGGTACTCAGTTTAGTGGACATTTAGGAAAAATTCAAAATTCATAAATAGGAGATATAAGAAAAAATCTAAATTGTGAGATAAAAAGTCAAAATTATGACAATAAAGTCACAATTATGAGATAAGAAATGGATATTTACGAGATAAAAAAAGTCAAAATTCCAACTCACTTAGCACTACCAGAATTATTCCATGTATAAGGCGCTCTGGATTATAAGGTGGAGAAAATTAAAGTTTTTTAAGTGTGCCTTATAGTCCAGAAAATATGGTACTGTTGTTTTGCATCATAAATATGATTTTAAAAAATCAAGCCTATTGCTTTTCTTTTTATTATTATAATACACTATTTAAAAAACGTCTTACATATAATAATGCTAATTAATTAGCATATTTTAAAAGTTCTTCCTGAAAAAAGGTTAAAAAGAATTGACAAGAAAACATTTTCTGATGCACAAACAACATAAAGAAATGTCGGTGGCCTATTATAACAGTAACCTTTAAAGAGTTAAACACCACAAAAGCAAGACAAAAATGTGGGACAATTTTCCAGCAGGTCAAGGATGAACTTAAGTCTTTTATCATCCCAGCCTTTCTAGTGTTGTGGTTTTGTGTTGTTTTCTCTTCTGTCCACACTGGGTGGGGTTTCCTCCAGGTCTTTTAGCTTCCCCCCCATCATCTAAAATAGGTAGACTCTGGGCCACGGCTGCAGAATCTGGGCCCCATGAAAAGTAAACATTGTAAAAATCAGTATCTTGTCGATCTGTCGGACTGGGGGTGGGGGGTGGGGGGGTGAACATGACCTACGCTGGTGTCGAAGTAAAGTGACACTTTAAACCAGGGGTGTTAAACTCATGTTAGTTGATCTGAAAAGGTCCAGAGCAGTCAAATAATAACAGTGAAAAGAGTAAAATTACATTATGATCATTTTTACATCTGTAATGTTTCTCTCTAAATGTGAATAAAATCAACAAATTAAACGTCAATTTGTTGATGTAAGAAGCCAGAACCGAATATTACAGAGGCAGAAATGGGTTTGGATCTGGACTTTTGTGAACGCTGGGACACTGGAAACCCAAATAAGTTAGCAGAACTAAAAAAAAATTTAAGGTAATCCATTGCCTCAATTATTTTTAATTGATTAAACTTAAAAAAAATTTTTTTTCCAGAACCTAAAATTTAGATCAGTAGCGGATCGAGACGGCTACCTTTAGACAGGCTTTGTTTAAATAGCCAATTTAATGCATAAGGCATTTTAAATAAACACAAATAATTAAATATATATCGTTTATTTCCATTGTCATTTACAAATAAATAACCAGAGGTGTTCAAAGTACTCCCATTCTGTACTTAAGTAGAAGTACAGCTACTTGTGTGAAAAAATACTCTGGTAAAGAAGTACTGAAGTAAAAGTAAAAAAGTACAACTTCTCAATTATAATAAAGTTAAAAGTAAAACTGCATTTTTATTGCTATAGGGGAAATAATACTTATTTAAACAGGAAACACCAGAAATATGTCAAAAATATATATTAAAAAAATAAGGCCTTTAAAAGTGAGTTAGTTTGTAGATGATGTGTTATTGGGTCATGGGCTCAGTTGAGTGGGTAAGGACAGAACATTTAGGAAAAATTCAAGAGTCATAAATAAGAGATAAAAAAAAAAACATTTAAAAAATATAAATTATGATATAAAAAGTCAAAAATATTGGATAAAAAGTCAAAATTATGAGAAAAAAATCTGAATTATGAGAAGAAATTGACAATTGAGAAGTCAAAATTATGATATAGTAAGTCACAATTCCCGATTTACGAGTTATTTTTCATACTGTCACATTTGTCTAGTTTGAAAAACTAATGAGACTATTCTGAGAATGTAAAGAGTATAAAGTACAGGTATTTATATAAATGTAAAGAGTATAAAGTACAGATATTTATATAAATGTAAAGAGTATAAAGTACATATATTTATATAAATGTAAAGAGTATAAAGTACATATATTTATATAAATGTAAAGAGTATAAAGTACATATATTTATATAAATGTAAAGAGTATAAAGTACATATATTTATATAAATGTAAAGAGTATAAAGTACATATATTTATATAAATGTAAAGAGTATAAAGTACATATATTTATATAAAAATGTAGGGAGTAAAAGTAAAAAGTTGCCAGAAAAATAAATACTCAAGTAAAGTACAGATACCTAAAAAATGTAGTGAAGTACAGTAAAGGAAGTACTTGTACTTAGTTACTTCCACCTCTGTAAATAACTATATGAAGGATATTGATCAACATTTCAGTTTGATGATGCAACAAAACTCGGTCTAGAATTGTGTTTCTTGTGATTGGGTGGGCACAGCTGTCAATCAGGGTGGACCCCACCCACCCAGGCTCACCCGTAGATCCGCCCCTGATTTAGATGCTTATTAAAGTACATGTAAGGGATAATGTGTTGCTCACTAATGCTGGACCCTGTATGGATTTGTCATGTTTACTGCCCCTTCTTAACAGCCCCCCAGGGTAATAGGTACCCCAGTATTAATGAAGGTTTGGCCTTCAGTGGCAGCTCACTACTCCTACTGTGCTAATTGCTAATGCTAATGCTAGGTAGTTTGCATCCTATGGGAATAATAAAGTAGGTTAATCTTTATTTAAAAACATTTCCACATGAACCCATTAAAGGTCAAACACTGAGTTAAATAAAGATGTTCGGAATAACAAATTGTAGAGAGTTTGTAAAAGAAGATGTTTACAGCCTTTGTTTTATAAAATATCTCAGTTCCATTCGAGCACCAAACTGACATCAGACCAGTCCAAAAGCTGAGAGGAACCATTGTCTCTGCTGGACGTTAAACTGAGGACGCTGTGGATAATATTGGAAACATCAGTCATCAAGTTAAACTTTTAAATTAAACTGGTGCATTTGTACAACTCTTAAAAGTAATGGATAAAATAAATACATACACAGAGGTGAGAAGTAATGAAGTAAAAGTACTTTGTTGTTGTACTTACAGAGATTTTTATCTGTACTTTACTTCAGTATTTATTTTTCTGACAACTTTTTACTTTGACTTCCTACTTTTTGTCATGAATATCTGTACTTTATACTCCTTATATTTACATAAATATCTGTACTTTATACTCCTTACATTTATATAAATATCTGTACTTTATACTCCTTATATTTACATAAATATCTGTACTTTATACTCCTTACATTTATATAAATATATGTACTTTATACTCTTTACATTTATATAAATATATGTGCTTTATACTCCTTTTTATGTCATAATTTTGACTGTTTATCTCATAATTGTAACTTTTTATATCATAATTTTGACTTTTCATCATAATTTTGACTTTTTATCTCATGATTTTGACTTTTTATGGCCACACATAAAATGTAATTGCATAGGGTTAGGGTTATTTGAATTAAATTTTATTTAATTTGATTCACTCAACTAGATATTTTTATTTGTGTCTTTTTTCAGTGTAAGTGGTGACTTTATAATGATACCACTCAGACTATCTTTTCCAAATATCTATGTGAAAAACAGGCTGTATGTAACTGTATGAATGTTGATTTTTAGATCCAACTAAAAGCCATAATCTTTGCTTTGACCAAATGTTGTAGTTAAACCAAAGTGAAGTCATTTTTGTAGATTTCATGTCGACACTATCTGGCAAAAATAAAGATATATAGATGTTTTATTATAGGTCACTGTGTCTTTCATATGTTCTATACCAAGTTATTTATGTACACACTAGACTTTAAGTAGCATGTAATACTCCCATTAAATAGTGTTGACTGATGGGAACGAAAAGAAAAACGATCCAAAGACATTTTTTTTAAAAATGAATGTATTCTTGCAACATGAAAAATAAACTGTGAGGCTTTAACCTGAGTGACTGTATCCATTACACTGTGTTTAAATAAGTACATCATTGTCTTATCAAACGTCGTGTCAACACAGACATTACTCATGACGCCAGATCTTGTGTTTCTCTTGCTTTCTGTTGTGTCAGGGTATGTCATCGAACCTTCTCGCATGTCATCACATCATTTTTTCCCACTTACATCCCAAAGTCCGACCATTAGAAAGAGGTGAAATGTTAAGCCTTAGTTCACGTCTCCCTATATTTATCCCCCCGTTTGATTCTTGTCTACTTTTCCCTGTTATTGTTAGGCCTATAGAGAGCGTCAAGTGCTCTCTGATGAATGAGGTGATGCCAAGGAAAGCATGACAGAGGAGACTAAACACCAACGGAATCTACGCCTTTCACTTTCTTTTACTCTTTCTGTACTATTCGCTTTATTTCTGTAACTTTCCCCAGTTTTCTCTCTCTCTCTTTTTTTTTTCTTTCTGTCTCAGGAGTGTTTCGTTAACTTTTACGGTGAGATGAAAAGCGAGTGGCGATCCTTCGATCTGCGCCGTGAAAAAATGTGGTTCCAGGCACGACAAGCCCCGCCCCTTACATTTATTATTATAGGGGATTCCCACCCACGTGTCCGCCATAGTGACAGTGTACCCTCCCTCTTCTCGCATGTACAGTAGACAGTTGTGAAAATTCCTAATTTAGTTGTAAATTATTCTTTGATCAGTTCTGATGTAATTGTTTTTAGTTAAATATTAGTTCAGTTTAGTTTGTTTGTTTGTTTAGCCCTAGTTTAGCCTCGATCAAAATTTTTAAAAAGGGAAAAAAAGGCAAAATATAATTTTAAAAAGACGAAGTAAATAACACAATTTTATTAAAATATAATTTTTTTAATTTATACTTCCTCATGCTTTATGGGGACTTCCAGAAGAAGACAAAAAGTTAATGTATTTAATGTATTTCCCCATAAAGATAGGAATACACACACACACACACACACACACACACACACACACGTTTCCATGTCCCATGAGGACCAAGTTTGTAATCAACTAGCCATTAGGTAGTGAGTGTAAACACTTCTTTTTTAAAATACATATAAATAATGATACAAATTTGAAAATGTATTGAAAGAAAAAATAAAATGAATGAATAAATAAAATAATAATAATTTGAAAAATTTACTAAATCTTATATTTTCTTAAAAAAAAATACATAATGAAAAATCAAATAATTTAATTAAATTTTTTTTGAAATACATAAAAATAAATCCTTTTTTAAAAGTAAACACATCTTTAAAAAAAACCTTTGAAAAATACATGTTTTGTTTTGTACATGTTTTCAAATGTTTGCAACACTTTATGGGGACTTGCGGGAAAAAAAAAAAAACAGTTTCATGTATATCTCAGGCCACATTATTTCTATTTTACTAGTAGGGACCTGAATTTTGGTCTCCGTGATCTCAGAGGTCCTTATGTCGTGAGTGTGTAAACATATCAATGTCCCCATAAAGATAGGAACACACACACACACACACACTTTACCACCTATGTAAAGGGAGAAGCAGTGCTTCTTAGCTGGTCATTAATTTCTGTGTTGAGGCTGAAAGCACCTGCTGTGTCTGCCTGCTACGACACTTTAAACACTTCACATGAGCCTTATGTGAATGTATATGTGTGTGCATGTGGGTTTATGTTTCCATTAATGCTTGTGTGAAAGGAGCGATAATTCAGTTTCCACTTACCCAGACACTGTACCGCTCATTCAGACGTACATTCATTCTGAATTTCACTACAAGGGGGTGGGGGTGGGCCCAAAAAAAGAGAGAAAAAAAAACATCCATTTACACCTTTTTTGGCCCATTCGTTTCAATGACTGTCATTTTAACCACAATGAACCCAGTGTTTTAGGTGTTTGTCCATTTATCATCGTTCTGATTCAGTGTTTATTTGCCTGGACAGCCGAGCCAAATCACATGATCAATGAGTCTTCCCGCTGTGTTGAATACAAAAAGAATGACCTGGCTTTCTTCTCTCCTCTCCTCTCTCATTGCTTTCTCCCAGTGGAGGGAAAATGTAAGATAGACACGAACGTTCCTGGTATACACTCATATCTTGTCTATTACTCCGTAGCTGCTTTTTCTTTGTTTTCATAGTGGATTCAGCACGTTTCAGTAGCAGTAGAACTGTGATGCAAATAACCAAAACTGCAGCTTGAACGTCCTCACTTTCTAGATATAAAATTAAAATTAAAATTAAAATAAAACATGTTAGTCCAAGGGTGGAAAAAAAAACAAACGCTATGAGATTTCATTTATTTATGCTAAAAAATGAAGCAGCTTCATACAAATTTCAGAGTAAAATCGTGCTTCATGGATATTTTCACAGCTCCGTAATCTAGAAAATTTGGCTAAGACAGCAAGTTTGCTTTTAATTAACTTGACTACGTTACAAGAGATCTGGTAGCGTGATTTTTCACCCTTAAGTGTTTATTAGATGTTTAGTATTCAGCAAGAGTGAATGTGAATCTAAATAATTCATTTCTACATGCTTACAGGGTGGAAATAACTTTATTTTTCTCACCATCTTCCCCCTTTTTTCTCCTCTGACTCCTTCACTCTCTTTTAACTTATCTTCCAATCTTCTCCCTCCTTCACTTCCTTTACGATCTTTCCTCATCTAACTTTCGCTCTGTCTCACTCGATTCCTCTTTATTTCTGTTTGTTTCGGCATTTCCCTTCCTTTTTCCTTCTCCATCTTTTTTTTTCCCAGTGGGAGGAGATCAGCGGGGTGGACGAACACTACACCCCCATCAGGACCTTCCAGGTTTGCAACGTAATGGAGTATAGCCAGAACAACTGGCTTCGCACCAATTGGATCCCTCGCCAATCAGCCCAGAAGATCTACGTGGAGCTGAAGTTTACACTGAGGGACTGCAACTCCATCCCCCTGGTCCTGGGAACGTGCAAGGAGACCTTCAACCTCCTCTACCTGGAGACGGACGACGACCAGGGTAGCCACTTCAGAGAACACGTGTTCATTAAAATCGACACCATCGCGGCCGACGAGAGTTTCACCCAAATGGACCTCGGAGATCGCATCCTCAAACTTAACACCGAGGTTCGGGAGGTGGGTCCGATGATCAAGAAGGGCTTCTACCTGGCGTTCCAGGACGTGGGCGCCTGCGTAGCGTTAGTTTCGGTCAGGGTTTACTTCAAGAAGTGCCCGCAAACTGTGAGGAATCTGGCCTCCTTCCCCGACACGGTGCCCATGGACTCCCAGTCGCTGGTGGAGGTCAAAGGTTCTTGCGTCAACCACTCCAAAGAGGAGGAACCTCCACGAATGTACTGCAGCACAGAGGGGGAGTGGCTTGTGCCCATAGGGAAGTGTCTATGTAACCCGGGCTTCGAAGAGAGGAGCAACACCTGTCAAAGTAAGACCTCGTTTTTACCTTCTTACACAAGGGCGTTGAACTCATTTTAGTACAAGGGCAACAGACTAGAAACCTAGGAATTATTTTTTACCCCCAAAGGGGACGCAAAAGTGATGTTTGGTTTATCTGCTTGATTAACACTACAGCAGCAAAACTAATAAATGAATTAATTCCAAATTGGGTTCATAGATTGTCGGGAATGCTGAGTAGAAGTGGTTACATTTTAGGAAAAGTACGTCAAAGTTTAAATTTTTTAGGAATTTTTAAAAATCTTTTTTCTTCTTCTTCATTTACTTAAAATGGCCAAAATTTAGCATGTTTAGAACATCAAAACCATCAGGTGAATTTATACCACATTGGGTTCATGGATATCCAGTGACTGTGAGTACATGTGGTTATATTTTGGGGAATGTACGTCGAAGTTTAATTTTTTTAATACCTTTTGTTTTTCTATCATTGACCTAAAATGGCCAAAATTTCACATTTCTGGAACAGCAAAACTAATAGTTGATTTCATATAAAATTGGGTTTATAGATTGCCAGTGACTCAGAACACATGTGATCATATTTTGGGAAAACTAGGTCAAAGTTGAATTTTTTTTTTTTTTGTAAAATCTTCACGCATTTACTTAGAATTGACACAATTTCAAATGATTACAGTTGTTTTATTTCAAGTTGTTTTGTCCAAACTGTTGAAGGTGTTAAATAAACATGTTAATCGCATGTTCATATTTTTACATATGTTTGGAAATTTTGGGGGGATGTTTTTTTTTCTGTATTTTAACAGTTTTTGAATATATTTTTTAATTTTCCATCACTTTTTCTACATTATTTTGGGGAATCTTCGTGGATTTTTTTTATTGTGTTTTGTGTATGTTATATATATATTTTTTCCACCGCATTTTTTTGGTTTGTTAGTGTATTTTTGTTTATATCATGGGAAATTTGATTATTAAAAAATCCCCAAACCAGACAGAACATACATAACTGACATAAAGTTGTAATGTTGAACAGCAACCCTCTGATTAATCTGATTAAAAAAAATAATAATAATAATCATTTGACCCCTCAACTTTTTTCATGTACATATTCTTTTTGGGGTTTTTTTTATTTTGTTTTGTTCAGGTTTTATTTATTATTATTTTTGGCTTCTTTTCACAAAGTGGTGTTTTCTTTTTTTTAATATTTATTGCATATTCAAAATAAATTGAACTGAACCGAACATTAAATCAAGAACAACATTTAGAGTTATTATGATTTATAGGATACTATGCTGCTATTTATTTATTTTTACTTCAGATCACATTGATCCCTTCACTAAAACAAGTTCAATGCCCTTGACTGCACTTTGTAAAGTCTTTCCATGGACCAGATCAGACCCTTTTTGGGACCCAGTTTTGGTCTGCGGGCCATATGTTTGCCCCCTCCTTGCTCTAACGCTTCTTCTTATACCCATATCCTGTCATGGAACCATATATGCTTTCCTTAAATAACTCCTCCAATGCACAATTTGATGAGAAGACTGTGCTGCTTCATAACGTCCACCTCAGAAACCTTCAGCGTCACAAACCCAACAGTTGTGTGTGTGTGTGTGTGTCGATGTGTGTGTAAATCCCAGAGTGTCGGTGGACACGTGTGTATATTTCCGTGCTTTCCATGTGTTTGATGTGTTATCCAGGCCTTTGAGCTTAAGCGTGCATTGTGCAGTAGTTCGATGGGAAGCTGCGTTGTCACATCATTAGCTATGGAAACATCTAAATCAAAGTAGCAGGGATGGGACTGATAGAAGAGAAGAAAGGAGAGGGCTGGAGTGAATGGTGAGTGCTGGAATAGTTGTGGTTGTGATTGTGGGTGTTGGTGGAGTCATGAGCGGGCAGACACTGAGTCTGGAGATACTCGATTTCACCGAAATGTCTGTTGTCGCCTTTGGAGGCGGTTGCAATAGTGAAAGAATGTAGTTTTATCTCCATCTCTCTCTGGGTTTTGCTTTTCATTTCTTGTTCATTGTGATAGAAGTTGATCAAGAGCGTAGTTTTCGAGCAGAGATGGAAAAAGTAACTAAGTACAAGTACTTTGTTATTGTACTTGCAGAGATGTTGTTAGGTATCTGTACTTTACATGAGTATTTATTTTTCTGGAAAATTTTTACTTTTACTCCCTACATTTTTGCATAAATACCTGTACTTTATACTCTTTACATTTATATAAATATCTGTACTTTATACTCTTTAAATTTATATAAATATCTGTACTTTATACTCTTTACATTTATATAAATACCTGTACTTTATACTCTTTAAATTTATATAAATATATGTACTTTATACTCTTTAAATTTATATAAATATCTGTACTTTATACTCTTTACATTTATATAAATACCTGTACTTTATACTCTTTAAATTTATATAAATATATGTACTTTATACTCTTTACATTTATATAAATATCTGTACTTTATACTCTTTACATTTATATAAATACCTGTACTTTATACTCTTTAAATTTATATAAATATCTGTACTTTATACTCTTTACATTTATATAAATACCTGTACTTTATACTCTTTAAATTTATATAAATATCTGTACTTTATACTCTTTACATTTATATAAATACCTGTACTTTATACTCTTTACATTTATATAAATATCTGTACTTTATACTCTTTAAATTTATATAAATATCTGTACTTTATACTCTTTAAATTTATATAAATATCTGTACTTTATACTCTTTACATTTATATAAATATCTGTACTTTATACTCTTTAAATTTATATAAATATCTGTACTTTATAGTCTTTACATTTATATAAATACCTGTACTTTATACTCTTCACATTTATATAAATACCTGTACTTTATACTACTTAGATTTTCAGAATAGACGCATTACTTTTTCAAACTAAACAGATGTGACAGTATGTATAATACGTGTCTTCAGAGAGAAAATAAGTGGAGGAGATGAACTGTGACTTTATATATTACAGTTTTATAACTTATCTCACAATTTTGACTTAATTTGTCAAAAATTTTATCTCAAAATTATGCATTTTTTAAATCTCATATTTATATAGATTTTTTTTTTAAATGTCATGATGACATTTTTTTAATCTCAATTGTCACTTTGTTCTTTTCAATTTTTCCTAAATTTCCTGCCCATACCCAGAAAACTGAATAACTGTGACCTGATTAAACACAGTTTCTACACAATAACTCTAATGCTTTTGTAAATTTTCAGATTTTTCGTGGTTAAATAAATATTATTGCATTCATGGAAAAAAAAAAGTTGTATTTTTTAATGTAGAGGTGCACACACACACACCTACACAAATGCCCTCAACACTTCTCTATAAATGATCTCGTCTTGACATGAACATAGTCTTTGCGCTGCAATAGAGGGGGCAACTGGGCGGGGCCACTGAGATTTCAGGAGGGGCAAATGCTCCCCTGGCCCCCGTGCTGGCTCCGCCCGTGCCGGCTCCGCCCGTGCCGGCTCCGCCCATGCCGGCTCCGCCCATGCCGGCTCCGCCCATGCTGACTCCGCCCATGCTGACTCCGCCCATGCTGGCTCCGCCCATGCTGGCTCCGCCCATGCTGACTCCGCCCATGCTTTTGTACTTTATTACAATTCAGAAATTGTACTTTTTCACTTTTACTTAAGTAGAGGAGTTGAATCAGTACTTCTACTTTTACCAGAGTATTTTTTCACACAAGTAGCTGTACTTCTACATGTACTTCTACTTAAGTACAGAATGTGAGTACTTTGAACACCTCTGTTTTAGAGCGATCAAAATTGTTACAGTAAATTATTTTCTTCAGCTCAATTTGACTCTTTATTTTTCTAAACTTTAAAAACCGGTTATCGTTTCATCTATAATAGGAGTAGAACTGTGAAAAGATGAAATATGTAGAAGGAAGAAAGACTGAAGAAAAGCAGCTGCTACTGTGAGTCTTTCAGCTTCGTCCAGATATGAACAGTAGCGATAAGAGAGGCTGTTTTCTTCCAGTTGGCGACAGATAATATGTTCAATAAAAAAGTCTTTATTTTGTATTTTTGTAAAGGTGATAAGGTGATAGAAATGTTTTTTCTGCTGTTTCTCACCAGACAACCAAAATATGGATTTTCATTTTTTTAATCACAGGAATTTCTGAAAACACACTCGGTAAAGCACATGATGGAAGTTGTGTTGATAGTTCTTCTTATTAGTAAAACTGTGAAAGAACCAGTGTGTTCATAGAACTCATATATTAGATCTATCATTTGCACCTTTGTTTTTATATGATACGATCTGGACTTTTTTCTTCCCCTGCCACCCCAATGGGGAGAGGGGTTCAAATCTGGTCTGATGAAAGCCCCTGAACTGGGTCCTGATTCAGGATTAACTTGAGGCGAGTCAATGAGGAGGTCTCACCTGGTCTCATGTTCATACGATTTATTGACATCACATGTAAAGTATAAAATTGATCAGCGCTGATCCCTTTGTTTACACTAAATCTGATCGAACTTGGCTGCAAAAAGAAAAGGTCATAGCAGAGTTGTTGTCATGGTTACGATCTTCTTCCTTGGTGGTATACTAGCATGACCTGAATATATCATTGACAGTGCCACCCAGTGGTGGTTTTGTGCATTACATGCTTCTTACAAAAGGAAGTTTGGTGTTAAAAGACTTTAATTTAGATTTGATATCAGGGTTCAAAGTTACCTCTACCAAACGGTTGAGCTGACCAACAAAGGGTTAAAATATATTATCATTATAATATATATCAAGGACCCACAACTGCAGGTGACCGCAGGCGCCCGCTCACTTCAGGTCAGCTCACGCATCACTGGCAGTCACTGAAATACTATGTTATTGGATCTAATTATCTACCTCCTCATTGGTTGGCATGACGATAGTCTCCATCCTCTTGATATAAAATATCCAGGCATAAATAAATATATAGTGACGCTTAGCCAGGGGAGGGGGCGAAGCAAGACTTGGTGGTCCACCAGATCGATAATGGACTGGGGGAAACATTGTGATTTATCCTATTGTGATTTTTACCACATCACCAGATTCTTACTAATACAAACTCGTATTGACCTTAAAAGGCAACTGGAAAAGCATTCTATAACATCATGTGACTCTTCCAACCCGTACCACCCTGTAAATAGATGCCACATAATAACACAACAGATGTGGTCGGAAGTTTGCTTACTTTGTGTCGTGAGTTGTGTGTTTTCACGTATAAAGATGAAAACTGCTCCCATTGTCTTTGAAAAACTATGTTCTGTGAAACCCCACTTTCACTTTGTGGTGGTTAGTTACTTTAATTGGTCCGTATACTTTTTTTATATATAACATTTTAAGATCCCTGTCCACGGTCTACTTATAATGGAAACCATTTCAAATGATGAAAGTTTTGTTGAAATTATAGGTGTTATAAACATGATAATCGCATATATATTCATATTTTTGCATATGTTTGGATATTTATTTTTTTCTGGATTTTAACAGAATTTTTCAATTGGTTTTGAATTTTCCGTCGCTTTTATTATGTTTAGTTTTTTGGGGAATTTTTGTGGATTTTAGCAGGTTTTGTATATTTATTTTCAACACATTTTTTCTGTTTCTTAGTGTATTTTGTGGGACATTTTAGTGCAAACCCCCCCCCCCCCAAAACCTATCGTATCATGATCCTAGTATTGTGATTTTTACCACATCACCAGATTCTTACCAATACAAACTCGTATTGACCATAAAAGGCAACTGGAAAAGCGTTCTATAACATCATGTGACTCTTCCAACCCGTACCACCCTGTAAATAGATGCCACATAATAACACAACAGATGTGGTCAGAAGTTTGCTTACTTTGTGTCGTGAGTTGTGTGTTTGCACGTATAAAGATGAAAACTGCTCCCATTGTCTTTGAAAAACTATGTTCTGTGAAACCCCACTTTCACTTTGTGGTGGTTAGTTACTTCGCTGGTTCCTCTTTTGTTGGCTTCAGCCTGTTTCAGAAGTCTGACATGACATCTATCTTTAAGCAGCTGTAAGTGTCCCGTAATGACCCGGGAGTTAAAACTGTTGAGAAATGTCAACTAAAGCTTCCTGTCTTTAGGTCTGTGAGTCCTCGTTATTGTGGCTGGTCCCAAACGCTCGGGTGTTCATCATCTCTGTTCTCCTGAACTGGGACTAGTGTTAATTAAAGATCAAAAGCAGACTCCCAGGTCAAGCTCCTGCTGTCAGGGCCAAAGGGAGGCTCTTTTTTCTGGGACTCCACATGAGCCTGAGTCACCAAGAAGACATTTATTTTCTTTATTTCTTTCTTTTTTGGCACTAGGCTATTAAATAAATGATAACACTTTATAATACCTACACACAATTCACTATGTATTAACCATTTAATACCTATTTGTTAATATTTGTTCATTACGTATTAACCATTTGTTGCTTATTTGTTAATGGTTTATTTTTTGTATGTGCATTTTAAGTTTTACTGTATTTTATTGTTTAGTTTTGGGTTTTTTGTGCATTTTATAGTTTTTTAGTGCAGTGTTAGTGTATTTTTGTTTATTTTTAGTCAATTTTACTGTTCTTTTAGTGCAGTGTTAGTGTATTTTTGTTTATTTTTAGTCAATTTTACAGTTTTTTAGTGCAGTGTTAGTGTATTTTGAATGCAAGTTGGTTTATTTTTGGTGCATCTTATTGTTTTTTTTTTAGTGCATTTTGTTTTTAGTGCAGTTAATTGTATTTTTATTTGTATTTTGGTTTATTTTTAGTACATTGTATTGTATTTTTAGTGCATCATATTGTTTTTAGCGCAGTTTAGTGTATGTTTGGGTACACATAATTCATCATAAAAAAAGCGTTTTCTATGAACAAACCATTTGTAGCCGTGTGAACAAATGCTTTATGATAAATTGTGCATAAGCAATACATTAATAAATATTAACAAACAGGTAGTTTTCTTCTTTTTTTTACATAATAATCTTCAACTTTAACCTGAGTTTCGAATAATATTTTCACGATCAATAAATTAAATATAAAAAAATACCTGATTAATACTTTAAAAATGCCACATACAGAGCATAATGTTCAAATAAATGGTTATAAATCAGTTGAGAAAAAAAAAGTATCTCTTTATGGGTCAGTAGTCATTTGGGAACTAGCTGAAAAGTAGCACTGGGTCTTTATGGGTTAATAGTTTTGAATCTAAAGTGACACCAAGGTATTTAAATTCAATAATAGATTCATTTTTTAATAAATATGTTAGCTGCGATAGGCTCCAGCACAACCCCCCCCTCCCTCCCCTCCGTGACCCTAGTGAGGATAAAGCAGGTTTAGGGGATAAATGAACGTCTGCAGTTGGAATCAACCTCCTAGTTTTACCAAATAACACCCCCTTTGTCTTCCTGATAATCAATGTAAGACAGAATTCCATCCAGATTTACTTGAAAACATCCCAAAAATTCTCAACCTTGCACCGCCCTTCTTTCCACTTCCCGTTTCCCTGTGACTTTGTGTGAATGTTTGGATGTATTTGCCAATCTCTTATTAGTTTCAGAGCGGTCTAATGGACTCTAATAAGGTCTTATGTTACCCTGTAGTGGGACAGCTGCACCAACAGGCCCCCGCAGCCCCCCGCGTGCAGCCACCGGGGCCCCCAGCAGGCAGGCGGCCCGCTCTCCAGGCCCCGCTGTGTTAACAGATAGATGGGTGCACAGGGTTAGGTCAGCTCATAGCAAGAACAGGACGGAGGGAAAACAAGAAAGAGCAAAACATATTTACACTGCTGCAGCCCACTCACATGGATACGCTTTAATGTCGGAACAGCACATACTGTATGTTTACTGGCAGGGAGGGACGCTGTTTATGTATATCATCTATTTTTGGTATACAAGTACAACCAGAAAACTGTAAAGTTCTGTTATTTAACCCTTGAATAACTGCCAAATGATTCTTTTTTACTTCATATAACTATTGAAATGTGATTTACCCTCACTTATTATATTCTTACCCTATGTGTTTGACTATTTTTTGTATATATGTAGGACCACAAAGCTGTAAAGTTCTGTTATTTGACCCTTGAATAATTTATAAATTATTTATTTCGGTACATTCAACTATTAAAAAGTAATTTATCCTTACTTATTATACTATTATTCTATGTATTGGACATTTTTTTTTGTATATAAGTAGAACCAGAAAGCTGTAAAGTTCTGTTATTTAACCTTTGAATGACTTCTAAATGATTTTTTTCCTCCATTTAACTATTAAAAAGTGATTTATTCTCACTTATTATACTATTATTCTATGTTTTTGACATTTTTATGTTTATAAATAGACCCTGAAAACTGTAAAGTTCTGTTATTTAACTCTTGAATACTCACAAATATTATTGTGATAACTTCTCCGTATTTAACCATTAAAAAATGATGTACCCTCATTTATTATACTACTACCTGTCATTTACTCCTTGTGCTAACTTCCAAATTATCTTTTTTTTCTCCATTTAACTATTAAAAAATAATACATCCTCCATTATTATAGTATTATCCTGAGTATATGACATTTTTTTAATATAAATACTGCCATAAATCTCTGTGTGAACATATTGACATCCTCATAAAGGTAGGAATACAAGCACACAAACACATATATATTCAGACATACATAAAGTGAATGATCAGCTCATTAAACATTCGTATTGTCAGTGTCTGCGTGTGATCAAAAAAGTGTTTGGTTTGAGCATCGATGACTGACTGTTATTGTACGACTCAGGTGTGGATGGAGAATCGATGCTGAATATTTCATACTGTGTTTTCTTTACCATGACACCCTGGTGCAGAAGAGAGAGAGAGAGAGAGAGAGACACAGAGAGAGAGAGAGAGAGAGAGAGAGAGAGAGACACAGAGAGAGAGACACAGAGAGAGAGACACAGAGAGAGAGAGAGAGACAGAGAGACAGAGAGAGACAGAGAGACAGAGAGAGAAAGAGAGAGAGGGACAGAGAGAGAGAGAGAGAAACAGAGAGAGAGAGAGAGAAACAGAGAGAGAGAGAGAGCGACAGAGAGAGAGAGACAGAGAGAGACAGAGAGAGAGAGAGGGGGACAGAAAGACAGAGAGAGAGAGAGAGACAGAGAGAGACAGCCAGACAGGTATACAGAGAGAGAGAGACAAACAGACAGGGACACACACAGAGAGAGGGAGAGACAGATGGGGACAGAGAGAGAGAGAAAGACAAAGACAAAGAGACGGACAGACAGGAATGCAGAGAGAGAGAGACAGACAGTAGCACAGAGAGAGAGAGAGCGAGAGACAGACAGACAGGGAAAGAGAGATAAATGAAGAGAGACAGACAGACATACATACAGAGTGAGACAGTGTATATGATGTTAGCAGTTGTCTTTGTTTATCCAGACTGTAGAGTTTGTTGAAGTGTTTTAATAGAGTATGCTCTAGTATTAGACTGTCATTATACAGCCTGTGTGTGTGTGTGTGTGTGTGTTTGTGTGTTTATGGACGTTTGTGTGTAGTGGGAGATGTTTGTGAAAGCGAGGATGTTTTTTTAGTGGCGCCTTCAAAAGAACACATGAGTTCTGTCTGGGCCTGGCCATGGGACACCAACTGTGAGCCCCCAGCGTCTGTGCATCTGTGGAGCTAATGGCCGCCTTTTACATGGGTGTTCACAGGATCTGCTGGAAACTGCAGGAGACGTGTTGGCTACCTTTTTTTTTTTTTTTTGAGTGCGGTATCAAATTATCATGTTAATTAATTCAATGAAAAAAAATCTCTTCTCATCTCTTGAAAGCACTACTTTTTAATTTATTTTTTAATACAACAGTAGTTTATCACATAGCATGCGTAACATCAAAAGCAATTTTAGATTCACTGCCATTCATACATTTTGTTAGTTTTG
Source organism: Siphamia tubifer (assembly GCA_020466265.1). Lineage (NCBI taxonomy): Eukaryota > Metazoa > Chordata > Actinopteri > Kurtiformes > Apogonidae > Siphamia > Siphamia tubifer. The sequence goes on from CM035803.1 coordinate 44,143,462, forward strand.
TAATTATGTGTGTAACCACTGTCTGCGTTGTGTTGAAACATAGTCGATGAAAGCAGACACTCTTTACATTTCAATATATTTTATTGTCTGCAAAACAGTGAAGAAGCACACAATGGTCCATCACTTAGCACAGCACGGTGTTAATTCTCCTCCTACTGGCCGACCGCACCGACCAATGGGTGCTTCTGATACAGTTTGCTGCATGCAACGTCAAATCTGATTGGCCATATAGCAGGGGTCTCAAACATGCGGCCCGGGGACCAAATGCGGCCCACCAAAGGTTCCAATGCGGCCCCTGGGATGAATTTGTAAACAGGTTCCACATACACACCAATATTATCTAGAGTCAAATAATAACAGAATAACCTACATGTAAATAATACAAACACAATAATGACTCCATATTTTATTGTTGTTTGGTGTGAAAATAATACTATGTTACATTATGCTAATAAATAATGACGACTTCAAATTTGCGTCTTTGTTTTAGTGCAAAAAATAACATAACTGAAAATACTATCCTGGAAGTATAAAGTATGACAAACCAAAACCAACATGAATAACCTGAAATGTCTGAAGAAAATTAAGCACAATTTAAGCCATTTTGAGTCAGATAATTGTTAAAATCAGGGTTTTGGTTTTTTTTTTAGATTATTCAAATCTTTTTTATTTTTTTTTTTTGCTTGAATGGTTTATAAAAGTAAGTATTTTCATAATTTCATTGTATTTTTCTATTGTTTTTTTGTTTTTGCAGTAAAACAAAAGCAAACATTTTTAGTTGTCAGTGTTTATAGGTTATTATTCTATCATTTTACTGCTCCGGCCCACTTGAAATCACATCAGACTGAATGTGGCCCCTGAAAAAAATTAGTTTGAGACCCCTGCCATATAGTGTCAAGAGGAATCAACTCTATTACATGTGCATACTGGGAGAGAAAACATGTGTACAAGATAATAATAATAATAATAATAATAATAATAATAATACATTTATTTGTATCGCGCTTTACATGGTACTCAAAGATGCTTTACAGGAAGTACAATAGTACAATAAAACCAAAAACTAACTACTGTAAAAAAAACAAAAAAAACAACAGAAAACATTAGAAACAGTCAGAATAAAAAAGAATCAAATATTGAAAGCAATCTTAAATAAAGTTACATGTATGGGTCTTGTCCTGCTTCAAAGGCAGAGGGGGCGGGGCTAAAAGGTTGTCTTTTAAATCCTCTGTATGTAATTGAACGATACTACAACCAATCAGCGTAATCTTTATAAAGTGGTCAAACATTTCAAAAACATGTATTATTATTTCTTTTAAATTAAAAACAAGTGAATTATCCTCATTGAACCATTACCTGTTTGAGGTAAGGAACACTATTGTACTAAATATTGATAGAATATTAATGGTGCTTGTTAGGATTTTAGTTTTTAAGTTTTGGACATTTTTTTGGATAATAAATCATGCACTGGGTCAAATTGAAATGAACATAACAGGAGGATGAAGAACTCGGGGTTCGGAGGGTTCTGATTGGACAGAACGCTTCTGTGATTGCAGTCAGTTTCTGTCCATTTAAACTCAGAACATGACAAACCTGATATCATGTATGGTTTTTGCATTTATTTTTGTAATAATTATGAAGCAGCAGCAGCTTGCCCAAATCGACATAGTAATTCACTGAAAAAAAAATGTTTGTGATTGTGTGAGTGAATAAATAATGGACCTACTGTATTAAAATACAACAGGCAGAAGTGGAATATGTGCATCATCACAACAAGACAAGATAAGTGGCATGTGCAGAATGACAAGAATAAATTTTTTTTAATTTAACCTTTATTCAACCAGGAAATATTCCAATGAGATTAAAAACCTATTTGACAAGGGAGTTCTGAAACATATGTCCAAGGAATTATTTAATACAGAATTACAAGTGGAATAAACCAGAATTCTGAATTTATTTTTAATTGAGAATAGTCATTTTCAGTTGAAATTAATTGTTTACATGGTCATCTGGATGGGTGGATGGATGGATACAATGACATTTAAGCATCTCCTTCAGTGCAATATGTTTAAAGGGGAAAATAAAAGCATAAAAATAAAGCTATGTCTGTGATAAAAATAAGTTAAGTTACTGTATGTACACTATAAAAATATAAAATAATCAAACTTTTTTTTTTTTTTTAAAGAGATTGCAGAGCATCCGGAATGTGTGTGTTTTAGCAGAATGAACCTTTATTCTGAATTAAACAGGAATTAAAATCTCTGACAAAAACAAGCCCATTGTGATATTTCTTGATCCATATCCAATAGTTCCAGTGTATATGTAGGTGGATACTCAGTTTTTCAGACTGAATGGACGTGTCAGTCATCGTGTGGATTACTGTATGTTTTGCGAACAGGCTTGGGCTTTTCCGCAGAGAACGAGATGGCAGATCTAATCTAGTTAAGTCAGTCTTTCATCTGTCATTAGAACAGACTGCAGCAGGTGAACTAACTCCTATCTACGATCAGTGTGAAATTCCTGCAACCCTAATTTGATCCTAAAAAAGCAAACTGAAGTCCGTCTGTTGCGGTTCTGTATGTGTGTGTGTGTGTGTGTGTGTGTGTGTGTGTGTGTGTGTGTGCGCTACAAAAGCAAGCAGCTGTTCTTTTGTGTGTCGAGGACAGACCCAGGTTTACATTCTTGCTGGATTTATCAAGATACTCAATCCTCTGGTTTGCTAGCGCCATAATGCTTATTACAATGACAGTAAACCCGTATGTATACACAGACACATAAACACATGTAATTAAACCTACATTTCTGGACTTATAATGGATTATAGATCTTATTAGGGATCAATAAAGAGACAATTGCAAATTCTTGAAGTGAATTAAAAGTCTGTGAGTAATGTTTAAGTCATAAAGAGAGATCCAAACAGCTAGCCTAGCCTATCCGTGCTATCCCTAATCATTACATGTATAGGTCTAGGAATGCTTCATAGTCAGGGGAGGCGGGGCTAAAAGGTTGTCTTTCAAATCCTCTGTATGCAATAGGACGGTACTACAACCAGTCAGTGTAATCTTTAGGATGAAGTAGTTAGACGCTGGAAAGTTCACGGAGGAGTCTGGAGAAAGTTACGAATTACGAAACAAAATTGTGGATTGCGGAGCTTAACCCCTTAAGCCCGGTCGGCCCACGGGTGGGCCGAGAAAATTGTGTAATTTTTCATTAATTATTAACATATAATAAATCTGGACAATGGAAATTTGTTTCAACTTTTGCTCAAAGTTAAGACCCTAATGTTCATAAAAGTACATATAAAGTGTACTTTAGTGATAAAAGTCACCTTTAAATATGATCTTTAATGTGTGTGTGGTGAAATATAAGTTATTTTTAATCGCCGATACGCGCTATTAATTCATTTATATCTCCTTTTGGCGAGCGATAAGGCGGCCATGTTTGTAGGCGTTTGAAAGAGGAGAGTCTCCTGAATCCAATGACACCTCACATTCCATGAACTACATTTCCCTCTGGACAGGAAATGCATGCGTAAAAGGTGAAAGGTTAGCATCTTTGCGCATGTCGAGCGCATGCACGGGACCGGCTTGGGGCACACACGCTACGGCAGCGTAGTAAGCAGGGTGCTAGACATCGCTGTGCCGGTTATAGTTATATTTCCCGACTTTACTCTTAGTTCTAAGTCATTTTAGAGAGTTTTAGTGGGTAACAGTGAGTGACAGTGTATTTTCCTGAATGTTACTGACTATGGTAAGCTTTGTGAAGCTAGCATGTTAGCCGCGTGCTAACATGTAAACAACAGAGACACTACAGAGAAGGAGTTGAATGTTCAACATCTGACTGAGATCTGACTGTGGATATGAACTCAAAACAGGATGAACATCTACCCAGTAAGTTGTTGTATCTTACTGATATCTGTTTTACAAACTAATAGTAATAATAATAACAATAATACTACATTTTATACTATACACATGCAAACACTGTTGACTATAGTAGTATTTTTTCAGTCTCATTGTATTGTTATTTTTACACATAAGTAGATAAGTTTATAATTAATCAATGATTGTTTGAGGATTTATTCACTTTCTCTGTCAAAAATAAATAACATTATATCATTTCATGAGAAGGAAAAAGTCTCAAATCATGATTGTCTTCATTTTTCCTAGGTAGGAAGATGACAGCCTGTTCAGTTCCCCCCAACCTAATGATAAACCAGCCCCCACCTGATGATAACACATGGACATTTTTGGACTTTATTGCAATTGTTTGTGTTTTGAATGTTTGTATTAGTTATTTTGTTTAGTAAATTTGCACTAATTTTGATATTTATATTTATTCTAATTGAATTTATCATATATTTTTGCACATTTGTTCAACTTTATATTTGATTTTTACTAAAGTGTATTATTATTATTATTATTGATATATTATTACATTGTTTGGAGTAAGTTCTTAATAAAACTACTCCATTTGGAGACAAAATAATCCATGTTTATATGGTTTTATTCATTTTAGTTGTGCACAAAGGTAGAAGTTGATGAAACACAAGGTAAATTTCATTTCTAAAAGCTCCAGTAGACAGTAATAGACTTCTGTAATGGATATGAGTTGTATTTTTCACACAGATTTTACTGGAAAATTAAAATAATGTATTTGGAACAGTTTGGCACAACAGTGTGCCAAACTGTTCCAAATGCACTGTCCGCCTGGTGTTATCTGGACTTAAACCTTTCTGGAGGCTTTGTCCTTTGCTCTAATTCTATCAACTTTTGTTCCTGTGTTGGAAAGGAGTTACTGAAGGTGATCAATAGTGTCTATATTCTTGGAATCATTGTTAGCAGGGTGTTTTCTTTTGTCAAAAAAATAATAAATTCAGGCGAGACCAAAAAATTCTAATTTATCTTTTAGTTTATTCCAGTTTATTCAGTCATAGTAGTAGCTACACTATTTTAGACAATGGGAATAGATTCTGTGAAGCCTGTAGATGTCCATAGACACAAAGAACATCCATATAAACCTTAGGATTGTGGAGCAATTCTTCATTTACTTTGGGTATGTTTTTTTAGGCGTTTTTCTCTGAAAATAGGCTCAGGGTGGAAGAGGTTAATGACTGTTGTCACTTCTGTAAAATGTTTGTTGTTCTTCTTCTATGGTTGTTTCCGGTTGTTTGTCTCTGAATTGTAGCAGCGTCACTTTGTTACACTCGCCCTTTGACTCGATACTTCACCGTGATTGGTCGGCCAGTTTCAGGGAAATCTAGCCAAAAGTTTCATTGAGCGAAACTAGACGACTACAGTACTGTTGTGTAAAATTATATGTATTTGTAAAATGACAAAATGCTTAAAAAAATAATAATGATGATTGAAAACTAAATAGTTACTCGCGATTAACTTTATTAATTGTGACAGCTCTAATATGATGATGAGATATAAAGGTTTTCTTTTTTTTTTGGTTAATAATTCTGTATTTCTTTTGTTCACAGCGGGTCATTTTGGCTCCATATTACATTATTAGGGTCAGGTACTTTTCATTAATATTCATTTTGGTTCATTTTTGTTTGTGTTTCCCATTTTTCTCCCCATAAATACATATTAATATTATTATTATTGAGTATTGTTATTATTTCCGTATTTATTTCTGTTTATGGTTTTCATTTTACATGTATGTACATATGTGTGTCAGATATACTTAATAAATGTAGTGTTCTTTTTCAAGGATTTTCATTAATACAATGTTTAAATGGAAGGTTTTAATCCTATTGAATAATATTGAATATTTAAGTTCATTCCACTTTAAGGTGTCTATATAAACGCCTAATTCCAGTTAAAAAAGTTAATTCCAAATTAAATTTAATTCCAAATAAAGTCACTAGTTTATTCCGATGTTGATTCCAAATAAGATAATCCCTGTCACATGTAAACAGTTAATTCCAGTTTAACATTATTCCTGTTGTTCTGCACATGCTCCTGGTCTTGTCACGATGACACACATATTCCACGCTGCCATCATTAGTATAGGAACATTTTCCGAGACGGTTGTACGACGCAAGCATTGGAGTCACAGTGTAGTTAAGTATTTGATTGGAGAATTGAACGAATTAAATATAATGGAGAGAGTGCTCAACAAAACAGGAAGTGGATGCGATTGTTTTCTTCCAGTAGACATCAAGAAATCACGTGTGTGTTCTGTCCAATCAGAACCCTCTATACCACCAGCTTTTAAATCCGAATTAATACCCCCGTTTCACATGTATAGTAAACGCTTATTCAGAATTAACATGTCCATGTAAACACGAAGGAAATAGCTTTAATTCCCAATTACTTTATTCAGAATAAATAATTCAGAATTAAAAAACACCATGTAAACGTATGGAATAAGAAGTGCTGGGATTTTATAAGTGTGTTTTTGAACATGCTTCTATTATATTTTTTTACTGTATGTTTTCTTTTTCTTTTCCATTTCTTAATGTTCAGATGAATCAAATCAAATGAAATTAAGTCTGAATAAGATGGATAAATATTCAAAAATCAATTTTTTTTTTTTTTTTTACAGTGTAAGGAAGTGAAAAGTCATTTGGGAACTTCCACAAAAGCAGTGCTAGATCTTTATGGGTTCTGGGATCTTATGACATCCACAGTCTTTACTTGTTTACTTCCTTTCCTTTTCCCTCTGACCCCGTTCACCCCAGTGGTCGATGCCTTTGGCCGCCGGTTCAAAGTCCGCTGTCCATCTCCTGTCGCATGTTTTATATCACTCTCCACTCCCTCACTTAAGTGATTTAGCTGCTGCCCTCATGCATAGACATGTCTGGGTTTAAAGCAGAGGCGCTGGACTTTTCTGGATCTTTTGTCGACTTAGTCATGTGAGCCAAATTAACCCCATGAACAGTGTGCTAATATTATCTCATAAGTCATTTACCACACACTGCTCTACCTGTTTTTTTAGAAAGTATCTGCTTCTGACATTAAACAATGCTAAGTCTCACATACTTTAATGAGATGAATCAGAAAACAAATGACAAAAGTACTGGTTAGTTCATGTTTTTAATATAGTAGTGCAGAGGCTGTAGAAAAATGTGAGATTGTTTGCTACTAATGTGTTATGGAAGTGGATGAAATGAGTTGAAATAAGCAGAAATAAAGACTATAATAATTATTTGGAGCTGTTGTGGAAGTATGTACTAGAATCTGTCAGTATGCTAATGCTAATGGTGTCAGTTGTTACTGCTGGTGGAATTAGTAAAACCCAGTTTCTGGTGGACAGTCTACCACTGTAGTGGTTTGTGTCATGCTAACGCAGGCGACACCAATCAACATCCAGCAAGATATATTATTACAGCTTTGAAGTGAGCTGCCAGTCGCTCATCACACACTCAAATGTCACTGTCAAATTTCAAACTTGAATGCACGAAAAGTAGGAAACTGGGCAATGTGGCTCCACCTACTAAACTACAGCTAACGATAAACAAACCAAAAATGAAAAGGTTCTAAAAGTAAAGTGATAAAGTTGAACGGTGGATGAGCGCGATAGTAATGTAGCCTACAGTCATTAAGATGTGTGCAGTGTTCAGTTAAAGTGAATCAGAAGTTCCACCTGTCAATTCAGTAAATTACAGACCTTGTGTAACTCATGCGACTGTGCCATAATAATAGCCTCTGTTGTAAACGGACTTGCTGTGGCTGCAACAATGGGGGGGCTGAAGTTGTTAGCGGCGTGTTGCACAGTTGTCATGTTTTAATAGAGACCTTGTGAAAGTCCAGAATTTAAATCCGTAATTACTTGTCATTAGTAATGCACTATGGCACAGCTGTAGCCAAATCAGGGGGCGGGACTTTGGCAATGTCCACAGCAATGCTCAGAGAGGCAAAGTTAGAAAGAGCAACGAAATGAGTTTAATATCTTTATTGTTGTTTGTCGTAATGGTGTGAAACTTTACACTGTAATCCACCACAGTACTGGAAAGTCACCCTTCAAATATTGGTTAATTTGCTGCCTTGTGCAGGTGTTCGGGGTTCCACAGACAACACTACAGACAGAGATTTGTTGAATTATAGATAACTTTTGTTGTGTTATTCCACATATATGCTGGTTTATGTACACGTATACAATGGATTAGTAAATATTCCACTAGAAAGAACCAGTAAAGTGAATGTGGATCATAATGTGCAGACAGTGTTTTAAAGTAGATCTGACACCAATATTCATTTGGACTAAAACCTATTCTCTTGTTCATTCTAAGAATTTCAACCCCAGACTTATCGTGAAAAGTTGATCCATCCAACATTTAAGACGTTAGTTTTCTTTATCACTCACACACACACATGGGAACATTTCACTTTTTATATTGCACACTTATTTATAACTTATTTTATATAATATACTTATTTTATAACTTATTTTTTTATTTATTTCATGGTACCTGTGTAAAATGACAATAAAGGCTATCTATCTATCTATCTATCTATCTATCTATCTATCTATCTATCTATCTATCTATCTATCTATCTATCTATCTATCTATCTATCTATCTATCTATCTATCTTTCTATCTATCTATCTATCTATCTATCTATCTATCTATCTATCTATCTATCTGTCTGTCTGTCTGTCTGTCTGTCTGTCTGTCTGTCTGTCTGTCTGTCTGTCTGTCTGTCTGTCTGTCTGTCTGTCTGTCTGTCTGTCTGTCTGTCTGTCTGTCTGTCTGTCTAATTTTATTTTGGAAGCATTTTATTTGTAGACCAGTGTTATTTATTTCATTTCTAATTAACCAATAGTATTTCACTATAATACGTCGTTACACTGGTGGCCAGTGAGTATCTTACGGTTGTGGTAAATGAAATGCAGACTCACAGATTGCAATAAAGAGCCCACATACTTCTGTGACCAAGTCAAAGCGTTTATAAAAGTTTGGGTTTTGATCTTAAAATGATGAATTACTCTTTTCAGCCATGTGACAGAAAACCAAACAGTTCCAGCAATAGTACACAGTTTTCCTTACATTTGCCTTTTTAGTTTTATTATGTTTCATATATTGGTAATGTCCCTTTTTAAAGTGTTTTCGCTGCCAGACTGTTGAGGCTGGACGCTGTGAATTCATGGAAGTATTGGCTCGCCTCTGGTCCCCTGGAAGTGCTGTGTTTGTTTGTGTTGGCCATTATATAACTGACCAGCACCAGACACACAAGAGCATGTCAGTGCTAAACACACACACACACACACAGCGTACCACATCCGCTACATTACAATAGCAATATTTTTTATTTCAGCGGAAGCCTTATTGCACTGCTTATTTTCCTGCTCAGTGTGTGTGTATGTGTTTGTTGCTCTGGGGAAAACACACCCTTCTAAAAACAAGCAAAAAATATATATATATTAATAATAAACAAGATATTTTTGCTTGAATTCAGCTAAAAAAAAATAAAAAATCTCCCAATGGAACAAATGAAAATTTTCTTGGTAAGATTTCTTATAATAATAATTTCCAGATCTATTGTTTAAAAATAAGTCAATGAAAAGTTACTCTTTAAGTCTCAGGTGTCAAACATGTGGCCCCCAGATCACATGTTTGACACCTGACACCAAAACTGGCCCGCCAAAGGGTCCATTCTGGCCCGTGGGATAAATTTATTGAATCCAAAAAATTACACTGAAGACATGGATGTTAAAATTAATTTAGGTAAATTCAAACTAAAGAAGGTCAGATCAGTACATTTTTCTATTTTAATAACTGATTCAGGGAAGATAAGATCTGTTTTAGTGTAAAAAAGTTAAATAAAAAATATTTACATTTACAGATTAGTCTTTTATAAAAAAAATATATATATATATGAATATCGTGAAATGTCTTAAGAGAAGTATGTGGAGTTGTACTAATATTCTGCCTGTTACTAAATATTGTGTAGAATCCACTGTGATATGTGCATGTTTAAATAAACTACGATGTAATATTGTTAAAACTACACTTATATTTCTTAAGCATTTTTCAGGTTCATGTTGTGTTCAAGGACAGTACGTAGATATAAACACCTTCATGATTATGATATGATGATAATTCTACTTTTATCATTCAAAAACATAGAGACAACTGTGGAGCTGACATTATATATATATATATATATACATATATATATGTTATTATATATGTATATTATATCAGTGATGCATGGGTTGATGTATATACAACCCTCAACCGACTGCTTTTTTTAACTAACCCGCCCACACCTCGGACCGCAAGAAGTATATTTGAAAAAGACAGACCCGACCCGCTTCTTAACCCACATTTTTAAAAAGTACTCAGTGGTCTTTATGAACATCACATGACCTTACTCACATACCTGTATTTATTTCCATGTTAAAATGTTGAGAAAATATTTTTGTCCTTCTTCATCATTCAAAAGTTATCAACACTAACGCAACATCTAAACCAGGGGTCGACAACATGTGACACCAAAAGACACATTTGAACCTGGTGAAAAACTGGGAGTGGCTCATCATCTTTAAAAAAATGTCAGTGAATGTGTCTTTATTGGTTTGTATTGACTTCCGCTCTTGCTCCCAAATTCAGTTAATAAATAAATAAATAAATAAATATATATATATATATATATATATATATATATATATATATATATATATATATATATATATATATATATACATTCTTATTCAATTATTCATAGAATTGTACAGATCTGACCCAGATCTGACCCAGTTATGCTCATATTTGGTCGTTTGTGGACCCTGTTTTACATGATTATGTCTCATTTTAAGTGTAATGAGATATTTGGACGAGAAATGAGGAAAAATACTCTTGTTAAGATTGAGATTTTTTTTGGTTCCAGTGTGTACAATTTATTTATTCTGTTGAGTCCACTGAGCCGCACTGTTCCATTTTCAAGTAGCACCATGCTACCCATCAATTTCACACATTCACAATAGGAGCTGCAGTCCAGTGGAACAAGCAACAACAAGCCTGCCTTTGTCAGACGCTCAGTGGTTTGTTAAAGGGCGCCTCTGCAATTGTGGAGCACCCATGTCATCTATACACACACACACACCTCTGACACACATTTCTAAAGCCACCCCAGAGCTGTCCTGTTGGTAGAAATATGTTTGTGTAAATAAAGGGTTAAAGCGTATACGGCTGTGTTGGAGCACTCATGTTCCATTGCATCAGTGCCCTCCTCTCTTGTCACTTTAGCTTAGTGTGGAGGCTTCCTCTGCTGCAGCCTCTTGGCTGTGTGCTGCCTGGCGTTTAGCCTTGTTGGAACTTAAAAAGAGAGGAAAAGCTGGAAGGATAAGGGACAAGGTTTGGATTGAGTGCTCTAGTGAGAAAGGTCTTGGAGGTCTTGAATCATGATGTTAACACTTTGTTGCATAAACTTTACTAAATATTAAAAACGGGAGGGGGACATAAACGCACCCAGCTCTTTTCCTTTCTTTCTTTCTTTCTTTCTTTCTTTCTTTCTTTCTTTCTTTCTTTCTTTCTTTCTTTCTTTCTTTCTTTCTTTCTTTCTTTCTTTCTTTCTTTCTTTCTTTCTGTCTGTCTGTCTGTCTGTCTGTCTGTCTGTCTGTCTGTCTGTCTGTCTGTCTGTCTTTCTTTCTTTCTTTCTTTCTTTCTTTCTTTCTTTCTTTCTTTCTTTCTTTCTTTCTTTTTGTCTGTCTGTCTGTCTTTCTTTTTCTTTCTTTCTGTCTTTCTGTCTTTCTGTCTTTCTGTCTTTCTTTCTTTCTTTCTTTCTTTCTTTCTTTCTTTCTTTCTTTCTTTCTTTCTTTCTTTCTTTCTTTCTTTCTTTCTTTCTTTCTTTCTTTCTTTCTTTCTGTCTGTCTGTCTGTCTGTCTTTCTTTTTCTTTCTTTCTGTCTTTCTGTCTTTCTGTCTTTCTGTCTTTCTTTCTTTCTTTCTTTCTTTCTTTCTTTCTTTCTTTCTTTCTGTCTTTCTTTCTTTCTTTCTTTCTTTCTTTCTTTCTTTCTTTCTTTCTTTCTTTCTTTCTGTCTGTCTGTCTGTCTTTCTTTTTCTTTCTTTCTGTCTTTCTGTCTTTCTGTCTTTCTTTCTTTCTTTCTTTCTTTCTTTCTGTCTTTCTGTCTTTCTTTCTTTCTTTCTTTCTTTCTTTCTTTCTGTCTTTCTGTCTTTCTTTCTTTCTTTCTTTCTTTCTTTCTTTCTTTCTTTCTTTCTTTCTTTCTTTCTTTCTTTCTTTCTTCCTTCCCCAGAAACAGCTGTATTCCATTTGAAATACTCATCAAATATTTGGTCTGAAACAATGGCAGCTGTTTCCTCCAGGGAAAAAAAAGGATTTCGGAAAGATTCATACCTAAATAATTTCATCCTTTGTTTGTACTTCATAAAACTTCAACTCCATGTGTTTTACTCTTCCTTTTATCAGCTTCTACCAAACTACTACTGAATACTGTGTATATTCATTTCATGTCCTAATGTTAAGGGATTATATTTAGCTTTTTTTTTTAACCCTGTGATGCATGAATTATTTTTCCCTAAGTGATTTTATTTCTCTTTAGGCCTAAAAAAAGTAATGTCATTGAAATATGTTTAATTAATCTATTTTTTATAGAGTCACAAAAATGTCCACTCAGCTGGAAAACATGTGTTTAAGTTTTGAAGCAAAGAAATGTGTAATTACAACGCAAAATCAGAACACTATGGAATAAATCATTTTAATACAGTTTTTGTTTAAGAAGAGACTGTTAATAACGATCTAATAACAACAAGCAATTGAGTTACACGTTACAGATATTAAGAACAGACCAGTTAGAGTAATGATATGAAGTGAAAACAATAAAACCCAAAAACTGTCGTGACCAGTGTACAACAAAGGGTTAAATGGAATCAAACATTTTCAATTATTTTCCTGTGGTCAATATTAACTGTAAATGCTCGACTTGAGTCTGAATTCTTCATTAATTCAACTCCACATGTCCATTTTCAAACCTATTTCTGAGTAATGACACCAGAAAGGTAGTTTTGAGCGCTGGCACTTTAAATGCACATGAGCCACTTCAGGCTCCGCCCCCTCCAGGTTGTTGGCTATCCTGTTCTGTCCCTTTCAATCAACAACTGATCGTTTTAGAAAATCAGCTTGAAGTTGGGACATTTTTTTCAGGTTTTACTTCAATGGATGCTGATAAACAGTTATTTCGTACTCGGAAAAATGTTCGGAAGTCTTGACCTTATATGTGCAAATGTGATGCAGCTAGTCATAAAATGTTACAAATTAACATGGAATAGAAATAGGTTGTTCAAATCTGTTTGAATTTTCAGAAATTATAATGTATCTGTCATTGCACAGCAGTACGAGATTAAAAATGATCTGTAAACCCATAAAGCCTATTGTTGCAAATATGCAACATACAAAAAAAAATAAATAAATTAAAAAAATTATATATATATATATATATATATATATATATATATATATATATATATATATATATATATATATATATATATATTATATGGACAAATGAATTAACTCCACTTAATTTAGCATTTACTTTTAAAAAAATAATACAATTCAGGCCTATCTATTTGATATGCTCTAGTTAAATAAATTATCTCCACTTAATTTAGCATTTACCTTTTTTTTACTTATATTTATATTCAGGTGGTTAAATAAAACACAATCACATAAAACAAAGGACGTAACATTGGACGCTTAAAATGCAATCGTATACAACAATGATCATTACCAACTGTGTAAACTGACAGTGCACATGTATGACGATGAATAAATAGTAATAAATACATCTGTATATATAATTATTAACAGCACTTCATTTTGCATTAAGATCAAATAGCTTTTCAGCACTCAGGAGGGTTCAAATTCAAACTTTATGAACTGTCACCATCTCCAAATGCACTAATAAATGAACCAAAGGCTAATAAAAGTGGGTTTAGTGAAATATAACCCCTTTAAAGAGTTAAATAAGTTGTTTCCCAAGGTGTGTTCACTGTTCAGAATGGTGGTAGACGGCTTCCCTTGCCCAAATTTCGAGGCCCTGCAGACGTGTTTGACTTTTTGTGCAGCTTTTATAACCTTGTTGTGCACGGGGAAATGGGGGGTGAAGCTAATTAAAGCATGCCGGGAAGCCTGCAGCAATCATAGCGACTCCCACATCAGAACACAGCAGCCGGGAGGGAAATTTGACTGAATGGAGGGAGAAGAGGAGAGAGGGAAGGGAGGTGATGAGCTGATTAGCGATAGCATTTAGTTGTAGTTCAAAGGCAGGAGTCGGTTATGAAATGCAGTAGATGAGCAACGATCACCTATATATGCATGAAGTGGGCAGTGTAAATCTGTCTGTCTGTCTACGTCCTTGTACGTCTGTCCTACACTGCTGTACATGATGCAGATTGATTGACCACAATTATGGGTCATTTTTTTCCCAAGCATGCGTGCACTCGGATGCCAATGTTTTTTTGTGTCCGTACGTATACTGTATGTTTGTATCCCTGCCTATGTGCAAGGCAGTCGACTGGAACCGTGGTCGAGGCTGTGGCCAAAGATGCAGGAAAAGTTTGTTGCGTTCTGGGTATTATCAGCTGTTTACTTTGCTCTTTTATGAGGTGAGGTGGGGTAGAGGGGGGTGGGGGGGAGTTCTGTCACTGCGGGGCCCCGGTGCTGTTGGGACTTCAAAGTCACTGGTAACCACAGGCCTAGGAATTTAACAGACAAACAAACCCTGAAAAACACACACACATGCACACGGAACACTGCTGATACACACCCGATGGATGGATGGATGGATGGATGGATGGATGGATGGATGGATGGATGGATGGATGGATGGATGGATGGATGGATGGATGGATGGATGGATGGATAATACAGTACTGCTTGACATGGATGGATGACAGTTGTGTAATGCAGTTGTTTTCCAGTTATTTGCCTCCTTTTGAATAATGAAGTGAAAACATTTACCACTGTTTTTTTTTTTTTCTTCTGTTTTTTTTGTCATTTAATTAACAGTTAATTTGACTGTGTTTTCCACCTTTTACAACAGATTACCGTCCATCTTTAGGGAAGACAAAGCAAATGTATTTGTATAACACAGTTCGTGTACAGGACAATTGAAGGTGCTTTAAAATGACCAAGATGCTTTAAAAGACAATTAAAATAACATAAAACATTTAAAAACAATTGACTAAAAACTCCAGTAAATAGTAATGTTTTTTCAGGTTTTTTCTCAGGTAGTTTGTTCCACAGGTGAGGAGCAGAACAACTGAACGATGCTTGACTTTGTTTGGTTTGTGAAGAGAGACAGCGCTCAGGGTAACTACAAGCGTCATACTTTCCTAAGCTAATGCACTTGCTACTAAGGAAAAGACCTCCAGTGCGAGCTTGTAACTTGTGAATAATATAAGTCTGTCTCTATATAAACACGTCATGTATCTATCTGCGGGTCCTTGACGCCCTTAACTGGCAACCCCAGACACTTTTAGGGCTGCGGCTGTCAAGTGCCTCACTTATCTAAAGCGGTCCTGTAGGCGTGTATAGAGACATGGTGAGTAGTTGTCACAAGCATCATCTTATTGTACAGCTGTGATGCGTTCAGTGAAGAGAGACCTCTTGGTGTCATTTTAGTACGAAAAACCCAAGCGGAACAACATAAACGTCTATCTTCCAGCAGCTGTCTGATCTTGCTGCGCATCAACATCACATGTGTCAGAATAAAAACCCTCCCAGTTCCTACAAACACTGTAGACTTTAATGAAAGTGGAGTCTGTTGTAAATGCTGGAGGGTCACAAAGACAGTGTGGAAACCTGGTGATAATTCCACTGTGAGGTCTTAGTTGGATGTCATTGAGATGCTTATCAACAACGACAAAAAAAAAAAAAAACACCCACAGAGTTTGGAAAGTTTTTGATTCGTTTAGTTTTGCAGCAGCGTCTTATTGTTGTGTCCCGTCATTGTAAATAAAACTGCTTTACTTTGTTTTTCTTTTTAGAACGTATCTGCCTCAGACATTAAATTATATATTTTTATAAGATGAATTAGGTGGAAAACACAGTTAAATGAACTGCTGATTATATTATATTTGTGCAATGTTAATTAAAGGAAAAACAACCAGAAAAAAGTAACAGTAGTAAATGTTTTCAAAAGGAAGCAAGTAACTGGAAAAACAACTGCATTACACAACCATCCATCCATCCATCCATCCATCCATCCATCCATCCATCCATCCATCCATCCATCCATCCATCCATCCATCCATCCATCCATCCATCCATCCATCCATCCATCCATCCATCCATCCATCCATCCATCCATCCATCCATTTTTTTCTGATGACTTTTTATGGTCTAATAATATTTTCCGTCTTTGTAGTTAGATAAATTCTTGTACAACACAGAAACACATTGAAGCAATTGATACTATATAGAAAAATAAATATTAACTATATAAATACAGTACAAATATGTACATAACTCAGATCTATCGATCGATCTATCTATCTATCTATCTATCTATCTATCTATCTATCTATCTATCTATCTATCTATCTATCTATCTATCTATCTATCTATCTATCTATCTATCTATCTATCTATCTATCTATCTATCTATCTATCTATCTATCTATCTATCTATCTATCTGTCTATCTGTCTGTCTGTCTGTCTGTCTGTCTGTCTGTCTGTCTGTCTGTCTGTCTGTCTGTCTGTCTGTCTGTCTGTCAAAGCAGGTTAAGCTATCTGTCTGTCTGTCTGTTCGTCTCTGTCTCTCTCTCTTTCGCTCTCTCTCCAGCAATTTATCTAATCACACTTGACATATAGAACTCGTTGAACCGGACTATCAGAAAATAAATCAGATATTGATCACATATTAAACTGACCTGGGTTAGTTTTAACAGGTTAGATACAGGTCAGAAAAGAGGATTTGCCTTTAGTCTAAGCCTGATGATGACGACAAAATGTGTTTTTGTTTTTTCATATCATGTCTAAAATCTCAGTGTCTCTTATTTATTTATTTATTTATAATCATAACTGCAATGGTGACGACACTATGACACTGTGGTTATTTATATCAGCTAAGAAAAATCCATCAATCAATTATTTTATTCAGTTGACTTCATTGCTTTGATCCATTCGAAGGTCAAAAGTGAAAATGAAACAGAAAAAATTATTACTATTATTATTATTATTATTAGTAGTAGTAGTAGTAGTAGTAGTAGTAATAGTATTATTATTATTATTATTATTATTATTATTATTATTATTATTATTATTATTATTATTATTATTATTATTATTATTATTATTATTATTATTATTATTATTATTATTATTATTATTATTATCATTATTATTATTATTATTTGTGTTTTCCATCTAAATTAAATCTGCAGGAAGTAAGTCCTCAGAACCCCCCCCCCCCTGGGAATATGACTTTCCTTTTGTGTGGATGTGAACAGTATAGACAGAGAAGCAGTGTGAGTGGTAGACATAAGTGTTAGAGACATGTCTGTCAATATACAGTATACAGGTCATTAGTAAACAGAAAGTGTGCAGAGGTGAAGAAAATAAAATGCTTACCTCTGCGAAAAAGGGCTCGCACACAAACCCATAAATCTGCACACACATAGATTCTCAAACTGAACCTCGAATGCTTTGCTGATTTTATTACCCGCATGTCAAGACAGTAGATGAGAAGTGTCTGGTTTAACGTCAAATACCTAAACAGTCGCCCGTGACCAAAAGTATCCACACATCTAAATGCTTTAATACGTTTTCAACCAATAATCCTATTAATACATAAAAATAACGCAGGTAAAAACATTAAAAATACAGTTTGGTTGCATCAGACGTTTTTTTTTTATGACATTCAGAGGCTCTGTAGTGAAAAATGAAATACTGGAAACATCGCAATATTGAAAAAAACATGTAGACACTAGATGTTATGTTCGGTTAATGACTTATTTTGTTGAAAAGTCCCATTTTTCATATGATCGGTTAAATTTACTGTGTGTTTTAATGAACAGCTAGTTAACACTTTACATTACGGAGCATTAATAAGGTGGTAATGCTATGGTATTTTTAATTTGCTGGTAATAAGGCCTTTGTAACTGCTTATTACAAGTAACAGATTGGTAATAAGGTGGTAAGTCTATGGTCATTTTGATGTCATTTGTGACAAGATACTGAAATTGTATGAAATGTGCCTGTTGTACCACGTATCTTTAACACACTGGTTTACTGTATGCTAACATAGCTGCTATGGGAGGGTATCTATTTTCCCCTCTTTGTATGGGAACAGGGAACGTAGAACCTGGGAACATAGAACCCTACCTTCCCCAGTCTGTTACTTTGTACACCATCACTGCCAAATTCAATGACATTTTTCATGTTTAACCTTATTAACATTTTGTTACTTGTAATAAGTATTTACAAAGGCATTATTACTATGAAATTACATCATAATTACCATAGAATTACCACTTTATTAGCGATCCGTAATGTAAATTATTTACGTGATCAGCAAGAAAACACCTGCTTTGTGTTGAAAAATGCAAATTTAATAAATGATTCAAAGTCACTTAGGAAAGGTTAAAATTGAAAAAGAGAATAGTTCTAGTTCAGAGGTCTCAAACATGTGGCATTTGGGTTTAATTTATGAAATGCAAAAATTAATTATTTTAGTTCAGGTCAGTTCATACAGACCAGTTTAATCTCAGGAAAATAATAACATAATAATCTATAAATACTCACAAACTGTATGTACACTAAAACAAACTAGCATTTCACAAAAACATGAATAACCTGAACAATTATAAACTTTTTGTAATGTTTGAAGTGTAGGTTTATTAATAGTCAGCCTGTTATTATTTATATATAAGTGTAAATGATGAACTGAGACTGAATATTGTTAAAACTGTACTTAATTTTCTTAAGAAATTTCAAGTTGTTCATATTATTCACATTGTTTTAAAGGATAATTGGTAAATGTACACATTTTTAATCGCATACATTAACTTTTTTTTGCTCTAAAACATGCAGGGAAGTTTGGAGTTGACATTATTTCTTTATGTTATTATTTTACTGGTCTGGCTCATTTCAGATCAATGTGGATTTGAACTAAAATGAGTTTGACAGCCCTGCACCAGGTGTTTAAGCTTTAAATGTCACAGAGGGATAGACTCTTTGCAATGGTTAAAGATAAATAAAGCGGAATTTTGCATGAAATTCACATGTAATAGTCGAAAGTCACAGTAGTTTATTCAATCATTAATTTCTTTAAACAACAAATGAAAAATAAAAATAACCCAACATATCCATTGTTCCATATACAATGTGACTGAAGTAACATTTAATATGTAAAAAATGAAATAAACTAAATATACAATAGAAGAGAATCATATTTAATTTAATTCAGGTAAATTATGTCTTTATCTCAACCACCAACACTGACCCTAGTCTTTTAAACAGGTTATTTTTTTAGTTAATCCTCAGTTCTGAATAATTTCTAGATCTTTTTAAAATATTGAATAGTTTTAAATTATTTTAATGAATTTTAATATTCCGGGCCATTCCACAGACTAACCCTTCTAATTAAAATAAATACACCTTCAGTACATACACACTTCTTTTCTTATGTGAACTTAAAAATACAACGTTAACATAAAACCTAAACACATAAAATAAGAGGTTATTCATCTCACAAGAACTTCAGTTTCAGGTCCCTGACAAATCTGAAATGATCCATAAAGTCAGACTCCATGCATCCCTGAGTCTTCCCACTACTCCCCACAGTTGATGAAGATAAAGGGAAAGGTTTCTGCCCTCTTTCATTGTTATACTCCAGACATTCTGCTAGAAACAGATTGGTGACATTTTACCTTCAGCCATGGAGCTTGACTTAGAAATGGTGTCAGTGGGAATATGGTGTATGTGTACAGATGTGTGTGTACAGATGTGTGTGTGTGTATATATATATATATATATATATATGAAGAGTTCATTTGCAAAAACAGATAACTCCATTTTTCTTTTTTTTCACAAAATGTCATTTTTGTACTCTACATTCCACAAATAATACTGATTTATTTGATATATTTTTTTATTTAATTTGGTAAGATCCACTAAATTGAATAAATAATATGTCAAATCAATGAGTATTACCTAGAATGTAGAGTAAAAAATGCAATTTTCTGAAAAAAAAAGAAAAATGGAGTTATCTGTTTTTGCAAATGAACTCTTCATATATATATATATATATATATATATATGTGTGTGTGTGTATATATATATATATATATATTAGGTCTGTCAAATGATTCAAATTTTTAAATTAATTTTTACTCACAGTTTTGGATTAATTTTGATGAATCATGATCAAAATCCTTTTGTCAGTTTACTGACCTGTGGTGGGTTTTTTTACTCACATTTCACACAAAGTACATGAAAATACACAAAGAAACACAAAAACACTGGTGAAATAAATAAACAAAACATGCTAAAATCCACCAAAATTCTAGCCTAGCTGCCATCGACGCCCCCTAGGGGCAGCAAATCCAATAGTCTACCAGGGACTGTCTACTTATCCTCAATGTAACTTGCGCTGAGATTTCCCTGAAACTGGACGACGAATCACGGTGAAGTATCGCGACATAGTGATGCGCTGGCTGACCCGAAGTGAGCGGGTGCCCACGGTCGCCCGCGGTCATCCGCAGTTACGGGTCATTACAAAATATTTTTTATGATATCCGGGTTGCGGTTGATCGGGTCGTTTGAGATAAACATTCAAATAACCTGGTAAATACGATTTATTAACTGAATGTCCGTGAAGGTGACATAAGTCGTCAGTATCCTACAATATGGAGGGAGCAAGAGAGGGAGTCAAATTAGGAGAGTGGAAGCTCTGTAACATACGAACAAAAAAGTAAGGTTTGAGACACATTCACCGAGATTTTTTTTAAAGATGATGAAGTTTCCGTGGAAACCGGGTTCATATGTTTCTTTGGGTGTTACAGGTTGCTGACCCCAAAGATATTGGATTTTAACATGGAAATAAATGCAGGTATGTGAGTAAGGTTGTTTGATGTTCATAAAGACCATTGATTACATTTTTATATATATATATATATATATAAAGGAGTGGTTCAGTTGTGATAGGTACGTCTGCTGTGTATTCATATGAGCTTCATATGAGCTTGGGAGAGTTTGTGTGCCCTGATTAAAGGCGGTCAGGCCTCAGTGATCAGGCCTTTAACTGTCCCTGCACTCTGAATGCCAAACACAACAGAGCATGCCCAGAGCGGCCAAGCGTAGAGACGCTAGACCTCACTGGACATCCTTAAAGGTCTGCAGCTGTGTGTACGTTTGTGTGCCTTTTTGTTCTTCATCGACCGTGTCAAGCAATCTAGACAGTGACAATTTTTCTTATTGAACTTCTCTAGGGTTATGATCCACATATAGAGAAGTTCATGTGGTGTTGGAGATCAATTTTGACTCGTTAGATATTGTTGGACAGGAGTCAGATTACATATTATCTCTACCAGCTCATAATAAATTGATACTTGACACTCGGGGCATGACTTTTTGATGCACATGGTTATCTGAAAAACCGCCGGGACAAAGACATGGTTATGTTTGATTAGGTACAAAAGGATCTGTCTGTATTGGGGAAAAAAAAGGACAAGGGAAGGGATAAAATAAGAAAAACAAAGAGAGACAATGCAAACATAGCCGCACAGTGAGACAATTGAAACATCTGTGTTTGATTTTTATTCAGGTATTAATCCTCAATGATTTCAACAGCTTCCAAAAACACCTCCTGATCTGACATGTTGAAGAATTTTGAACCACTAATCCTATTAATACATGGAAATAATCCAGGTAAAATCCAGTTTTTCAGCTTTTCATTGACCCATTTTTGATGCTCAGACATGTCTCAGTGAATGTACAAACTGTCATTTTCTGCAACACTAGTGACTCAAGTACTACAAATATAACATGTGTATAAAAATGGACCTTATGGAAAAGTGACAATTTCAACAAATCCCTTGGTTTTCAATTAAAGGCTTTTGCGCTGGCAAGAGTTTGTTTTTTTTTTTTTTTTTTTTTGGCATAGTGCGAATGGTATATTACACAAAAGTGCAATGGAAAGACTTTTTGTCATAACTACAGTCGAGTGTTGATCGACATTACAACAAGTGATGAAGAGTTTTAAAAGAAACAAGTTGCAGTATGTGTGGACACACCAGGAAACCACATCATATTTTAATTTAGTATAGGATACGGTAATAATATACAATAATGGGAAATGCTAATAATAAGCAGATGTTCTGCTGTAAACATGGGTGTAGTATTTTTTCACACCAGTAGCTGTACTTCTACTTTAGTACAGATTGTGAGTACTTTGAACACACTCTGTTTAATACTATAAAAATGAAGTTGTTTTTTTTTAATAAACACAAATGGTACAATGTCAACCAATGAAGTAGGCAGTAGACTTAATGTATAAAAGTACATTAAGTCGAGGTATTTTGGGGGGGGTCAGTTTGGAAAAAGTCTGGAATTTTAATTTGGAAAAATCTATTCACAGAAAAAAAGTCAGTTTCCTCAATTTCCTCAAATCTGGAAGTCACTATAAAAATAGTTGTGGGTTTTTAAAGGTTAAAACAACTTAGTCAGAGACAGAAAAGGGTTAGGGCTGGGTGGGGGGGGGGCAAATTAAGTCAAATGTCAAATGTAATGTCACCTTTAGTCTCCTGTGCGTACGTCTACAAACTTTGGTTGCTTAACCGCCAACATCATCTGATCTGTGTCATCAACTGCCATCAACTAAGGATTAACACTGACTTTAATTGGAAAGCGGAGTGTGGACGCCAGGTGGTCTGGACCCCTACACCAGTGTGTGATGACTAGAGGGTGAGAACAGGCTCTGACAAACAGCACGGGTGGAGCGGAGGGGTTCGGTAGGCGGTGATGAGTTACTCTTAATAAAACCAATCAGCAAAAAAAAGAGACGTATTAACTTCCACATGCAGTGAAACTTTAGCCTTCCACTTCACATACAGTACAATACTTATGTTCACTTCACTGTGACATTCACGAGTATGTAAAGTATGTAACCAATCAGAATCCAGGAAGTTGTGGAGAAAGAAAATGATGACACCAGCCTTTATTTTCTTCAGGTTCTTGTTCATTTTAATGCAACTAAAGGTACATTTGTTTGGAAAAATATCATGATAAAAATAAAAATAGCTCATTGTAGTTTAATTTCAGAGATGATATAGATATTTATATATATAATTTTTTTCCCCATGTTTTCTTGATAAAAAACAAAATCACTTCAGTTGTTGCATCCTTGGCTTGTACTGATAAAAACAGTGCTTTTAGTCACATGATGCAAAAGACTTAGTTCTTGGTCACACACCTATTTTTTTTCTGATGACTTTTAATGGTCTGATAATATTTTCCGTTTTTGTAGTTCGATAAATTCTTGTACAACACAGAAACACATTGAAGCAATTGATACTATATATAAAAATAAATCTTAACTATATGAATACGGTACAAATATGTACATAACTCAGATGCTCACTTTTTGCTGTTTTATTTTTTAGCTCTTTTTTTTAATTTCTTTGCACTGTTGTTCATTTTATAATTTTTTTCACTCATTTTCATATTTTTTTCTCATTTTATTCTTTTTTTGCAAGTTTTTATCTATCTATCTATCTATCTATCTATCTATCTATCTATCTATCTATCTATCTATCTATCTATCTATCTATCTATCTATCTATCTATTATGACAATTTACATTTAGAGCAGACTTATGAATGACCATGTTGACCTTTGACCTTTACAGAAGCGTGGGCCAACTGTGGCTTTAATAATATTAATACCTGTGGTTTATATACAGCCCTGCAATGAACTGGTAACATGTCCAGGGTGTACCCCGCCTTTACCCATAAGTATGTGGGAGAGGCCCCCATACCCTTAGTGAGGATAAAAGTGGGTTCAGAAAATGAATGAATGAAGATTTATATGCCGTTTTTTTTTTTTTTCTATTAACACACAGTCTGAGGACGTACAATGGATCCATTATTCATTCACTCTCACTCTGTTGGTGGTAAGCTATGTTTGTAGCCACAGCTGCCTGGGGGCACACTGACAGAAGTGGTGCTGCCAATCCACACCAAAAGACCCTCCGACCACCGTCAAACATTCCCATGCATTCATTCATGGCATTGATGGAGATGGTTTTTCCAACTGATTGAATTATTAGACTTTTAGTACCTTTCAAAAATAATGGTGATGCTTTTATATTGATGATTTTATCAGTTTGTTAATCTTGCCCAACATTGATGATTACATTATTGTAATCAGCTTGTGTATGTGTGTGTGCAGATACATATCGTGCTATAACTCAATGAATACATGGGATACATGGGAATATACATATAGCTAATGTGCATCACATGCAATGATCCATTTGAGTAAAGGTCAAAGGTCAAGGTCACAATTAAGTAAAAGTTCAAAATCACATTAATGGTTATAACTTAAGAACGTAGAGTCACAGAACTTTCAGATTGGTACCAAACGATGCAGAATGAAGATTTCTACAATTGTCATAGTTGGTGTTATCACCTACGACCAATAGTTTTTGAGATCTCTTGAGGTCAAAGGTGACATGTTTCAAAATTTACTTCTGTAACATTGTTTGTTTGTCTCAAGCATAGACATATCAAGCTATAACTTCATTAATACTGGATATATTATCATAATATTACACGCCGTGATGCATATATACATGTAACAAAATTAGCGATATTGCAAAAGGTCAAAGGTCATGGTAGCATTTAGCAGAAAGGTCAAAATGACATTATTGGCTCTAATTCAAGAACTGGCGAGATTAGACATTCTCTGAATACTTGTTTTTATAGATGATCAGTTTGCTGTACAAACTGATCAACCCCCCCCCCCCCCAAGGCAGATGGCCGTCCTCCAGCAGTCAGGGTGTCCTCCAAGTTTCTGCTTATTAAAAGGAAGTTTTTCCTGGCTACTGTCACCGGTCACAAGTATGTACTTTTTAATTTCAGCCAAATCCATCCATAACTTTTTAAGTTTTCTTGTTAACAGACAAACAGAAAAATACTGGAAAGAACATAACTCCACTGTTCCTTGGTGGAGTAATAATAAATAATACACCAGTGTTTGTAGCAGCACTGGAGGCAAGGTGGGTGAAGTGTCTTACCCAAGGATACATACTAGAAGAGTGCAATTCAAACTGCCAGACCTTTGGTCATTGGACGCCGCATTCTACCTCCTGAGCCACGACCGCCCACTTAACAACACCAGTGTGTCAGCAAGTGTTTACCCACCAAGCATATTTAATGGTATCATTCTAAGAGGCCCCTGTCCATGTCTTTTCCAGTCGCCCGTCTTGTAGAGGCTTGAATTAAGTGTCACTTATACCAGGACAAAGGATCCAACCTTTAAAGGTTGAGGGATGCCGTGGCGATGAGTGCTGACCTTTCTGACAAATTACACACACTTACTCATTTTCTCCCCCTCTCGACGGCACAAATATGCATAGAAGGTTACGAGCTAAAGGAGAAAAAAAAATGGCAGACAGCAGTGTCCAACAAGATTACTGTACTCATCATCCACAGATTCCCCACCCCCTCCCTTTCATTTCCTTTCGTCTCTCCCTGTTCAAAGCGGTGGCACGAGGCATTCGTCAAGGTGAAGGTATCATGGCCCACGCCTAGTGATACATCCCACCAATTTTTCCATTTCTTCTGCTCTGCTAGTCTTTTGCTATTAAGTTTTCAATTTCAGCACCTGGAGGCGATGCCAAAGTGCAAAGCCTCAAGGAATGTTAAAGAAATCTGTACTGATTAATGCAAGGCCTCGGCTCTGACTCCTGGCACCGGCCCTGCTTTCTCAGCTGCCTCTGTGGCTCGGACTCTACTGTAGTCCTACTGATATGTGGAGGTCTTACACTGGCCTTACACTAGAACTGTCATTTCAGTTTTTGTTCTCCACCTCTGAGCTTTTATCTGACGTTCTGATCAGCATTTGTAAAGCCGTTTAAAAACTCAAGAGTCAAATGTCATGTAGATATTTTTCTCTTCCATCAATCATATTCTTACTAAAGGCTTTCGAATATTGAAATATTTGGGGGCGGCTATGGTTCACTTGGTCGTACAGGAACTGAAGGGACTGTCTAAATCTGTCCTCTGTCATGTCCTTGGGCACAAGACACTTCACCTTCCTTGCTTCCAGTTTCACTCACACTGGTGTATAGATATATGATGGTCAGAGGGATCACAGGGGCAAACGTGGCAGCCATGTTTCTGTCAATCTGCCCCAGGGCAACTGTGGGCAACTATGGATATATATGAAATTTATCACCACCAGAGTGAGGATGTGAGAGCGAATGAGTAATTGGTTACTCATGTAAAGTGCTTTGAGTGGCAAAAAAAAGTGCAATATAGTCCATTATTATATCCTTTAGGAGTGCATTGATCATTGAACTCTTCTGTTGACACTCCATAACCTGGTATTATTAGACTAATTCTTAAATGAGAATCACTCTGGGTCTGTCAGTACCTGGTCTATATCCCAATTTTTTTCAAGGATATGTGAAAATATTAGTTTGGACTACTCATACTTCTGATATATGAATGTTTTATCTTTTATTAGAGCATAAATATAAAATCAAACTTTAATGTTTTAAATATATTCATCTACCATAGAAATATTGTTTCTCCAAACTGCTAAATAAGCTAACATGAGCAAACAAATTACTGAAATGAATTTAAGCTACTACAAAAACCTTAAATCAGAGAAAACATGTATGGTTATTGGTGCAGTTTATTTAATTATTTAATTATTAAATCGTTACTTTTATGTATGAATTTCAATGTTTTTTGCAAATAATTGCGATGTTTGACCTAATATTTACTAAATTTACTGCTGGATTTGATATTTTACACTAGTATAAGAAGCCACTGGGACACCTTTGCTTGTGTATATGTACAGTGTGTATATACAGTGTTGTATGTGGATAATAAAGTTGAATAGAATGAATTAAGAAAATATAGCTAATTTTCTATTTCACTAGCACCACATATTAGACCTTCTTTTCCAACGACTCCATGTATTTATTCAATTTCAATCTTGTATCTCTACAAAAAGTAGGGTTTCATCTGTTAATCGGGTAGTGATAAGACATGTCAGAGTATACTTTCATCAACCTTAGAGCAAAAACCCTTCTACAAAAGCTAATACTGGGCAAGCGGCTTCATAGATGACAGCCTGCCATTGTAGTAAACCACATCTGACTCACCCTATCATCAGATAAATAGTTGTCATTAGTTCTACACAATCTAAGCTCAGTTGAAAACAGGCGGATAAACTGGAAAAACACGTTTGAAAACAGTAATAGCAATTTATCAGTCAATGTTTGATCCCAAAGATGGGAAATAAAAGATAAGATTGTAATAAATAAGATAAAATACAGTTAAAACATCTGTAAGAAAACATTATTTTCCAGTCTGGTGAGTTGAGGGGTAATTGAAGTATGAGAGTATTGATGAGACCCCAACTCTAACGAGCATTACCCAATTAATCCATTGATTTACATGTAAATGGTCCCTGAAAGGTTAGTGGCAGTGAATGCCATCTGCATGTATTTACCATGCTAATGCTGCGCTGAGTGACATGTAAGCTCTCAGCGCACATGCGGTAATTTAGGGTTGAGAGACATGACTGCTTGATCGCTGATAGATTGCGCTGCATCCTATTATCAGCGAAATAAGGTGTTAATTACAATGTCATGCATTAAATCGGGGCGTACACACCTTTTATGAGATGAACATATTCCATCTTGTCCTGTCAATCTTCCCTCACAACGATGCTCTTTTATTGCATCTAGATTGTTGTCCGAGTAATTATTTACAACAAAAATGTACCTTTTTTTTCTGGTCATTTGCTCATTTTTGAGTGAGTGTATTTGTTCATAGGACTTTCCACATCACTGAGTGGTGTTTATAGCTATATGAATGTTCTTTAAAGGAGTGATATTTAGCTTTTTTTTTTAATGCAAATATGTATTTTAAATAATTTCCCTGTGGTCTACATTAACAGTACATCCTATTATCAGTGAAATAATGTTAGAACGGTTGGCGCAGCCGTAAACTACACAAAACATAATTTTCTATTTCCCAATGGAAAATTCACTCGGCTTCACTTCGTGCCCTCCATCTGAATATCATGCACTGATTATATAGCAATGTGACGTCACATGAAATCAACCTATTATGAGAACGTTAGTCAAGATTTTTTTCTAAATTTTCTTTATTCCTCTTTTGGCATGAAAAAAGCCAAAATACCTACTCAGCTGGACAACATACATTTAAGATTTGAAGCAAAGTAAATGCAATATCAGAACACTATTAAATAACAGTTTTGTTTAAGAAGAGACTGTTAATGACAGTCTAGTAACAACAACCAATTGATTTACAGGTAAACATGTTAATGCAGATCAGGTATTAAGAACAGACCAGTTACAGTAATGATATGAACTGACTAATATGGAACTAAAACAACTAAACCTATGAATATACAACTGCAGAAGAACTGTCCACTGTAGTGACCAGTATGTGTCAAAGGTTTAATTAAAGTAAAATAATCTGCCAGTAGAACAAGTGAAAATGATCTTTATAAAATTCTTTGAAATAAAACTTTCAAGATCTATTGTCTAAAAATCAAGTCTTATATCTCACTGAAATGTTGCTCTTTAAGTTACAGGTGTCAAACATGTGGCCTGGGGACAAAACTGTCCCACCAAAGGGTCCAATCCAGCCCATAGGATGAATTTATTCAATGCAAAAATGTTTATATCTCTCTGAAAAGTTGACTATTAAGAACAGTACTTGTCTTTTTTTAAAAAAAAAAAATGTGATCAGATATTTTGCCAAGAAACAAGAAGAATACATTTAGTAAGTTTTTGATTTCTCTAGTGTAGGGTCCAAATACACAAAAAAATATACCAAAGACTAATAAAATTGGGTTTACATAAATCTAACCCTTATAAATCTGTATAAGAAGGTTTCTTGGTCTTAAAAGTCAGATCTGGGGAGTCGTCAGCAGATCAGTACATTTTGCTTTTACTCTAATTAGTCTTTCAGTCCTTTTTTGGCATTGTCATGCTCTAACTGCTCATGCGACAAGGCTGCAGCAAGAATGGAGCATTTTGGGTGAGTTGAATGTGCTTTCACCTAAAACAATGTGTTAATGTGGAGAGCCGCTATCAGCCGGATAACCGACTGACTGACTGACTGACTGACTGACTGACTGGGGTTTGGTGTTAATTGCCAGTGTGCACAGCTAAAGTGAGATACTCAGTAAATTGTCCCCAGGTGGGGAAAGAATAGGCTCTATCTTCATTTCTCATAGCTGCTGTTGAGCTAATTATGACGCCGGTGTGTGTGTGTGTGTGTGGTGCATGTGTGCACGGAGCGCTCGGGTTGGTTTTGTGTGTTTTCTTTTTTTTTTTTTATGTGTTTCTACATGTTTATAGGCCACTTGAGACCCTTAGCTTCTGTGTGTGTGAACTGGCATGTACAGAACTGTATGTATGGGACTAGCTTATACTATGTGTTCTGTATGTGAGCATTTGCTGCTTCAAAAGAGTTTTTGTTAGTTTCTGTGCTTTGCCGTTGTGTTGACATACATGTCTATATATATATGTGTGTGTGTGTGTGTGTGTGTGTGTGTTTGTACATTCAAGCAGCGCAAGACAAAAACTGGCACATGCTAAAACATGCAACTTCCAAAGCCAACAATTCTGTTAAGTGAGATGTGCCACGTTATAATGATGCCATCTATCACTCCCTTCATCTCTTCATTCTTTTATTCCCTCACTCCTCCATCAACATCTCTGTGGTCTCATTAATTTAGTCTGGACTATTTATGGGCCTGTAAAAACAATAAGGAAAGAGAAGAAGGGTTTTACTGGCACAACAGACATTTGGAGCGCATGGGAAAGATGAGGAAGCCTGTTGAGTTAGATGGAGCATACCACATCACATTCAGTTAATTGCACCAGATTCTTAACATCTGGTTAACATTGGAAGATGTTTTCATATAGTACAGTATGTTTTTGGACATATAACAGCTGGCGTGTTCGATATTTCAAAGAATAATTGAAAATTAAGCCTGGCTTCGGTTACTCTACCTTTTTTTTTTTTTTTTTCTTTTTTTCTGATACATAATACAATGGTTTGGTCGTAATTCCGTGTATAAACTTTGCATATATTCTCAAACAATTAATATTATAAAAATGTTGGTGATTGCCAGGGGGCATTGGCGAGACTGTTGATTATCACGGACTGAACCCACATTGTTCTCCAGCAAAAAAAAACAAAAAAAAAAACATATTTCTAAACAGACTGTTTCCACGCATACTTTCCTCATGTGTGAGGGCTACAGTACATGTGATTAAAAAAAAGGGGGGGGGAAATACATAGAAGGAACAAAAGGTTTGGGTTTGATTCACCATATAATCTGCGCATGAATATTCCAGCTGCTCAAATGTCTAAAACCAGAGTCAATCAGAGTCAGATACTTTCATTATTATAGGTCTAAATGTTGGAAAAACCTCAAAATGCATACTTTTCCGCCAAAGAGAATTGAAAGCGTCTAGGCTTAGCTGCTTTAAATGAACAAAAATGAGTGAACTTTAAGAAATGGATCACTGCTGAAGGACCTGTTTGACATGAAAAACCACTGTGACCTCCAGGAATTAAACTAAGGAAGTTGTGTTACCTGTGGAAAAACACACACAATGTCTTATTCTTAATTATATTGTCTACATTAGATTGTTATGGCTCAAGAGTTGACTCGGCTGCAGTACAAGAAGGGAAACGGATAAGGTTGAGGAACTTTGTTTTTTTGGACAAGGAAGTAAGTAAGAAAGGAAGGAAGGAAGAAAATGATGAAACTTGATTCATGTCTGTACTGTGTTACATCTATGTAACTGAGAAATTTAATAGCTGATGATAGACGAATCGAATGCATGCAAATTGACTTTTTGAAGAGTTGATTAATTTCGGGATATATTTGTGATGAGAACTGATATATGCTTGAGTTCATCAGTTCATAGAGATGCAGAACTAATGCTGGTGGACGTTGTTTCTGGTTTAGTTTTCCTTACAAACAAGTGAGTAGTAGAACAGTGTTTCCCAACCGCTGCCACGGAAAATCATCAAGTGTACCATGGAAGATTATCCAATTTCATCTGATTGGTACTATATAAGTGAGTGGTGTGATATAGATACGTAGGCACGACAAGGGTTCATTTGTAGAACAGAATTCATACACAGTGGTTTTAAAAAAAATGCAAAAGAGACAGGTTAAAAAACACACAATTACAGTTAAACACAATCAATAAAATCATAACATCAATCTATTAAAATAAAGTGAAAGAGAAGAGTGCAGATACATTTTCAGTATGTACAGTACAACACCAGTAAATCCACTCTACAACAACAGTTTCCGTTTTGCAAAATGAAAATGAAAGTAAACCGGCCCCATTGTATTCTGTTTATAAAGCCTCCCTGTAGCAACTCATAATGTAATAACTTAAATGTAATAAAAGTTCATAATCATGGCTCAGTTGGTAGAGCAGGTCGTCCAATAACCGAAGGGTTGGTGGTTCAAATCCCACTCTGTCGTAGTTAGTCCGTTGTGTCCTTGGGCAAAGACACTTCGCCCTCCTTGCCTCCAGTGTCACCCACCCACTGGTGGTGGTCAGAGCTACAGCCATGCTTCTGTCAGTCTGCCCCAACTATGGATACAAATGTAGTTTACCACCTTCAGAGGGAGTATGTGAGAGCGAATGAATAATGGGTCGCTAATGTGAAGTGCTTTGAGTGGCCAAAAAGTGCTATATTAATCTAATCCATCATTATTATTATTATTATTATTATTATTATTACCTCCACCACAGAGGCTGGAGTTTGTCTGTCTGTCTGTTAGCCTGTTAGCAAGATAACTCAAAACATTATGGATGGATCTTGATGAAAATGTCTTGACATGTTGGGAGTGTCATAAGGAACAAATAATCAGATTTTGGTGATGATACGAAAGAGATCCTGGATTCTGGATCACTTTGAAATTTATTCTCCATTTACTGCAATGTAAAATTGAGGCAAAAGGTGAATATATGACCTCAGAAAGTAAGTAGAATGCTCATTCTGACATTAATTAATCTCCTATTGATCTTCCTTCCATCCATTCATTCCTTCATTCCAGATAAAACACATTACCGTATTTTCCGCACTATAAGGCACACTGGACTATAAGGCGCAATGTCAATGATTGTTTTATTTTTGAGGTTATTTTCATATGTAAGGCACACTGGACTATAAGGCACATTAAGTGAAGTCAAAATCATGAGATAAAAAGTACAAATTATGAGATAAAAAAAAGCCAAAATAATGAAATAAAAAAAGTCAAACTTTGAGATAAAAAGTCAAAACTTTATGAGAAAAAAGTTAAACTTTTTGAGATAAAAAGTATAAATTCCAAGTCACGAAGCACAAAAGCACATAATTAATCCATATATAAGTCACCCTGTCATTTTTGAAGAAAATTCAAGTATTTTAAGTGCACCTTATAATTTGAAAAACACAGTACTCTATTCACTGAAAACCAAAGTGACAAAAAGGCAAAGGTCAGGTGGTGCTAATGGTTATTCCAGTCTTTTTCATTAAAAAAAAAAAAAGGGGCTGTGAAGACGAAGGAACATTTGGAGCTTTGGGTAAATCTGTGTTTAGAGGAAAGCGAACATGGCTGTTGATAGTTATATAGTTCAACAGCACATAAATGGTTCTCTACTTGTAACCTTCCTGTGAGTGACGAGAACTATTGGTCTCCACAGTCCGTTGCCTAATGGATGGTTCCTACTTCTTCGGAGTGTTTGTGGTTCAAAGAGTTTCGACCACAAGACTCTTGTCAGGCAGTGTCAGCCAGTGAACTATAGCAACCTGTGGCTTGTGTCAGTGAAAAGTATGTAACACACACTATGGGCTGCCCTGTATGGGGTTCGATCACACACCCGCCGGGTTCCTTTGAGGCTTTAAAACATGAAGCCACATGAAGCTGCACGAAGCCCACGGTCTTCTGTAACGGGAGGCCACGAACACTTAACCGTTGTCAGTGCGTCGGAAGGTTTCAGCTACTGCCTGTCTGTGCGTGCGTTTGAGATGATGATGATGAGGAGGGAAATGTTTTGCTGTGATGAAAAATTTTCCACCGAAACCCCAAGAGCATCATCGTCGAGACAAAGAGAACGGCCAATGCGGGAAAGGTCAGTCATCTCAAATTAAAGAACGGGCCGAGAGACTGTGAAGGCTGTCAAGTGTGAAGCCTCCATGTGTTTGGCTGCATGTAACCACGCCACATTCTGCATCTGCACTTCAGCATTTTTTTTTTTTTTTTAATAATGATGAACTGCTCTGGGTGGCTGTTATTGGGGGAAGAGTGGGGGTTATCACCCTGCTCCAGAGTGAAATACCATGTGTGCACCCAGCAGGAGAACATTCCTCCTGGCCCCATGATTTCCTCAGGTCATTCATGCAGTACTCAGCCCCACTGTAATGGCATTGTCCTGGGGCTCAGCCGGCCCGCTAGGCCCCCCACGCTTCAGCCTTTGGCCTCCCTGACAGCACTGCCTTCAGCTGCCTGTCAACCACACCAGGCCTCTGCTGGTTGATGGGAGAGTGGGAGGGTCAAAGGATGAGGCCAGAGTTGGGGTTGATGCTGCCTTCATGTCATTTGAAAATGACAGTGGAGAAAAAATATCGTGGTTTAACCCTTGGAAACATAAACAACTGCTGGCATCCAAAATCAACTATTTCATTTATTTGCATTTATTGGTTTAAGCTATTGTTATTGTTCTAACCTAGTCCACACTCAATGTGATTATGTTTACACTGTACACCAATATACGCTAGCTATCTATCTATCTATCTATCTATCTATCTATCTATCTATCTATCTATCTATCTATCTATCTATCTATCTATCTATCTATCTATCTATCTATCTATCTATCTATCTATCTATCTATCTATCTATCTATCTATCTATCTATCTGTCTGTCTGTCTGTCTGTCTGTCTGTCTGTCTGTCTGTCTGTCTGTCTGTCTGTCATTGTAACATAAGTAAAGGCGAGGCAAATGTATTTGTATACCACATTTCCTGTACAGGACAATTCAAGGTGCTCTACATAAAACATATAAGAAATTTAAAATGCATTAAAAGACAATTAAAATAAGATACATAAAATGCCTAAATAATTTCTCCTACACACACACACACACACACACACACGCAGCATTCATTTGTAATCTTAACAACAGTTATGAGCATAAACACCCATCCCCCTTTTGCCTGAAGTTCCCCTTATCATTACCAGTAAAGGATATTCATTCATTCATTTCTTTATAAATGGTCAGATATATTTTAGTTATATTTGAAAATGACAGTGAAGAAAAAAAAAAAAAACATGGTTTAACCTTCAGAAACCAAAACAGCTGCCAGCGTCCAAAATTACAATTACAAACAATTACCAAATACCAATCATTGTTTTGCAAATAAATATTCTTTCAATACCTCTTTAAGGGGCAGCCATAGCAGGTCGTCCATTAACCAAAGGGTTGGCGGTTCGACTCCCACTCTGTCCGAGTCAGTCTTTTGTGTCCTTGGGCAAGACACTTCACCCTCCTTGCCTCCAGTGTCACTCACACTGGTGTATGAATGAGTATGAATGTTCGGTGGCGGTCAGAGCGGCCCAGGGCAACTGTGACTACATATGTAGTTTACCACCACCAGAGGGAGCATGTGAGAGTGAATGAATAATGGAACACTAATGT
This sequence comes from Siphamia tubifer, assembly GCA_020466265.1. Classification (NCBI taxonomy): domain Eukaryota; kingdom Metazoa; phylum Chordata; class Actinopteri; order Kurtiformes; family Apogonidae; genus Siphamia; species Siphamia tubifer. The sequence continues at coordinate 44,178,369 of CM035803.1, forward strand.
GAAGCGCTTTGGGTGCCTTGAAAAGCGCTATATAACCCTAATCCATTATTATTATTATTAAACCTATACTTGTTAATTTCTCTTATGATTCTGCCCGTCATAGCATTTCCTATCACCATGGTCCTACACATCCCAGTCATTTTTTTCAGTTAATTTGTTTACATTTACAGTAGTTCTCCCTTCTGTCACCTTGTGTCAGTGGAACTGAAGAACACACGGTTATGTAACAGCCGTGGCAGTTTAGTCATTGATATTTTCTTAATAAAAACAAACTCTGTAGAATAACTGCCCACTGTAGTGACCACTGTGCCTCAACGGTTTATTATTAGACCATTGGCTTAATACTGAGTTAATATGTAATGAAAATGTTTAATACGTTTGTTAAGAGGACAGATTTATTAAATTACATTGAACCATGAAATGACACTCACTTATGGTGGCAGACGTGCTCTTCACATTTGCTACTGTGAGTATATGTTTTAAGCATTACTACACCTGGCATTAAGATTCACTGTGTACTTATGTCTGTGCTCTCCAAGGAAACGTCAGTAGTAATGTGGCCGTCCCATAACAAAAGGAATTTGTCCTGTTGGCAGTTCCTGAGCTGTGGTAAAAGCCCAATGGAAGAGGCAGAGCAACACAACACAAACACAAACACACCACAACACAACAACACAACAACACAACACAAACACAACACAACACAACACAAACACAACACAACAACATACCACAACACAACACAAACACAACAACACAACACAAACACAACACAACAACATACCACAACACAAACACAACACAACAACACACCACAACACAACACAAACACAACAACACAACACAAACACAACACAACACAGTAGCCGGTTCCTTATACAAAGTAAATCCACTGAATTGACAAAGTGAATGTATAGAAGTAAAAGTAGAGGAGGAGGGACGGCATCTGCTGCGTATGAATTCAAACAAAGACTGTGCGACACACATCCTTTCTCAAAGCGTCTTTCTGTTTCCCTCTTTCTCTGCATTCTCTGCGTCTAAAAGGGGCTGTTCATCATTATTCAAGGACGGAACTGATTAAAGGTGATTAAGCCCTGCCCATCCATCACTCTGGCTTTTCAGCCTGTCACTGGCCCCAGCGCGAAGAGGAAAACCAGTACATATGTACGTTTGTATGTTCATAAGTCTGAGACAATGAGGCTATGTATCCACCCTTATGGTTCTTTCCAAATATTCATCATTACGCTAATTGCAAATAATTTCTTAAATACAGAAAAAAAACAAAAAAACAACGTACTCGGCCCCTTAATAACGGGGCTTAATACTAAAACAATACGCAGAGGCACTTGAATAGAGGTTTGAACTTAAATGGGCCATGACACCCCATTCTTTACAAGGTTCTTTAGCAACCCTATGATGAATGTCCACGTTCTCCTTTGACAAATGAAAGTGGTGAGAAACTTTGGTGCTCTAGTCATTCCTCATCACATTAACCCTCCGATAATGATGTTAAAGAACCAAAGAAGCAAGATGGGAATGATTGATTTTTGCTCCAGAATCCAAGAAAACCAGTAGAATTAGATTTGATTATTGTGTTTAAAGGGAACGTATGTGATATTTTTATACATGGAAATGATGCCTAAAAGTATCATTAATCCAAAGTGTTATTTTTGTGTCCATTAGAGCTGCACGTTATTAGAAAAATAATGAACGGACATTGCGATTTCTTTTTTTTTTTTTGTGATATACAGTATATATTGCGATATTAAAAATGCTCAGGAGTATATAACAGCTGTGTGGTGCCGACACAAACGGTCAAACAGATTAAGCAGTCGACACCAACCATACATTTCAGTGTCATCCTTCTTGTAGCTGCAATAATTAAATAATATGAATAATTAAGAATGAATAAATTAAATGACTAAATAATTTAATGAAATACATGAATAAATAAATAATAAAATTTTATATATATATATATATATATATATATATATATATATGGTAACACTAGTCGAAATTTTAGGAATATTGCTATTATTTTGCAAAAAACTAATGGCAACACAACTATTGATCCAACTGCATGGGGTTTACTGGTGAATCAGTGTTTACAGTGTCCAAATGATGTCCATTCAAAGATGACGAATTGCATTTTACACCAATTATTTACATGTGTTGATAGGATTAATTAATCAACACTGACTCACCAATTTATATTCATAGATATTTTTGGTTAGAAGTGGATCTTTGGGTCTTTAAGGGTTCAAATAATTGAAGTAAAGAACTCTGAAGTTCTGCCAAAGCTCTAAAGGAAAAGAGTGGTGTTTGTTCTACATACACGAGTTTGATTATGAAGGTATGAAGTTATTTTCTTTGCTAAGTTGTTTGTTGATCCATGGTTCAGACTTATCTGTGACGACTCTCACCTTATTTGGATGATTTTCAAACACATCTTCCAAACAGATGAGAGCATGTGGTTCAGTTGGTAGAGCAGGTCGTCCACTGAATGAAGGGTTGGCAGTTCCATTTCTGCCTCTTCCTGTGCACATGTTGAAGTGTCCTTGGCTCTGCTGCTGTACGACTGTCTGCATGAATGAGACTATTTGAATGTTCTCAAACTCACAACTAAATTGCTTTTAGCTTTGCCGCCCCCTCTGCCTGGAACACACTTCAAGCGGAACATGCCAGAACTCATGTCATTTCAAGCTTTTCGATCTGTCTTTATGGACAAGACAGCGAGAGTTAATCGGACGGTGTCTGTCTTTTATTATTATTATTAGTAGTAGTAGTAGTAGTAGTATTACTGCACTATTCTCTGCTGTCGTAACAAATTAATTTCCTGTAAAGGATGAATCATCTATCTATCTATCTATCTATCTATCTATCTATCTATCTATCTATCTATCTATCTATCTATCTATCTATCTATCTATCTATCTATCTATCTATCTATCTATCTATCTATCTATCTATCTATCTATCTGTCTGTCTGTCTGTCTGTCTGTCTGTCTGTCTGTCTGTCTGTCTGTCTGTCTGTCTGTCTGTGTCTTACGAATGACTAAACAAAATGGTGGATTATGGATCTTAACGAATGTTGTCGCTTCTGTAAAAAGAATTTAAAGATTGCTGACGTTTTCTCACATTCTTCACTCATCTTTCATAAAAGTAAATCACCACCCATTGTTGTTCTTCTTCTATGGTTGTTTCCGGTTGTTTCTCTCCGAATCCTTACAGTGTCACTTTGTTAACCCCGCCCTTTGACTCTATACTTCACTGTGATTCGTCGGCCAGTTTCAGGGAAATTTAGCCAAAAGTTACATTGAGCGAAACTAGACTACAGCACGGCTAGGCTACATAATTGCTCATTTTAGAAGGAAACAGCAGAGAAATGTAGCGTGCTATCAAGATATGGAAAGCAGTGAAATCTCACAGGATGATATTTCACGAGAGTTACGGCGCTACTGCCTCAATCAGCCGTCAATGGAAACACGTTCAAAGTGCAAATATACTTTTAGAAATCCCAAAAAAGTTAGCTTCAGGAGCACTACCTGGACTCCAATAAGTAATAATTAGAGATGCTCTTTGGATGGAAAAAAGCTAATTCCAAGGTACTGTCATATGTGTGAAAAATTAAAAAGCCTTTATTACATTGGCTTGTGTTAAGAGTTGAGTTTTGACTCCCTGATGAAGGCTAGGATGCCAAAACGCGTTGTTTTTTTTAATAGGTTTTGTCGCCGAGCCAATGTAATAAAGGCTTTTTTTAATTTTTCACACACATGACAGTGCCTTGGAATTATCTTTTTTTTTTTCTTCATACAAATATACTTTGTTGAAATTTTAGGAATATCACTATTGTTTTTGTGCGAAAAACTGTAATGGAACCACAGCTTGTGTTGATTCCTTGGTGGTTTTGGTTGAATTAATTTTTCAGGTACATAACTTTCCTCAAATATCAGTACAACATAGCCTGTCCAAACCAGGTACCATGAAATTATGCATTAATTCTATGTAGGAGTTTCCTTTTAGGATTGAAAAAAGCGTCGAGTCCATCACTAAACATTAGAAGTCTGGCTTTTTAAGAGGGGTGAGGTGGGTTTCATTGCAGGTTTTACACACTGCTGAGTTAAGTTTCACAAGCTGTGGTCAGGGAGGAAGCAGAAGATGACACACACTAGCCAGTATCTGATTTTTATTAAAAGGCCAGTATCATCTTGACAAGGAGGTTCCACTTGGCTGTCTGTTGCAATAAGTGAGTGTGTGTTGGGCTGATGTAAGGTCAGGGTAGGAAAGTGTAAATCATTGTCAGACAGGATTTAACTGCTTGAAAAAAACAGACACACAGCCGTTCTGTTGTTTGATTGTTTTGTTTTTTTTCTCGTTTTGAATCACAAAATAAAAAAGCAGGAGAACAGCATGGTTTTCATTTATTGTTTGGGGTTATAAGAAACACACACAAAAAAAACAACTGATTTCAAAATAAAGGTTGACATTTTTTATGGACATTTCATTTTGTGGTTTTAACATAATTGTTTAATGAATGAATAAGGACCAGGAAATAAAAGAAAAAGTGTTTAGATAAATGGGCTTGGAAGACATAGATAGATAGATAGACAGATAGATAGATAGATAGATAGATAGATAGATAGATAGATAGATAGATAGATAGATAGATAGATAGATAGATAGATAGATAGATAGATAGATAGATAGATAGATAGATAGATAGATTTCTGTTTTATATGATCTTTAAATTTCTCCCGAGCTTTAATATAAGAAAAAAATGAAGATAAGTTATGCTTTTATTCGTCCCACAAGGACAAATTCGAGGTTTACAGCCGCAAAGTACAAAATCAAGAAAACACATTCGTGGGTGATCTTGACCTTTGACCTCCACTCACCATTATTTTATAGGCTCTATTCTGAACCACCTCACACCTTATCTGAAAATATTATGGAAATTGGTCCAGTAGTTTTTGTATAATAAATAAATAAAATAAATAAAAATAAAATGGCAAAAAGGGGCCAAAATTATAATAATAATAATAATAATAATAATAATAATAATAATAATAATAATAATAATAATAATAATAATAATAATAATAATAAACAAAATTAGGAAAATTGGGTGAAAATGATCAAAAAATAAATACATCAGAAAAAAGGAGCAAAGACATTTGAAACAGACTTTTACTTCCTGGTCCTAATTCATTTACAGTGAAGTGAAATGTACAGAAACATTTTCAAACTTTACTTTGAAATTTTTAATTTTTTTTTCATATTTGGTTTCCTTCAACACAAACAAAAAAAAGACAAACCGTGCTGTTCTTTCAAAATGAAAAAAAAAAAGTCTGTCCATTTTTCAACCAGTTAAATCTTGTCTTTCATAGCGTGACCATGTGAGAGCAGCATGAGTTGTGATGGTTTAGTCATTCTGGGGTTCGACACTGTTTTGTTCGACCCAACAACGATAAGAATAGAAGAAGATGACGTGTGAGGTGAGTTATAGGGATGCGTGATCTGAGACTCGGTGCAGAAGAGAGCGTATTTGCACACAGCAGCAACTTTATAAACCTGTAAGCATTACTTCAGGAGGACAATGACTGGAATCTGGTTATCTAACTTTTCCATCCCACTGCGATGAGCCGGGGCTCCGCAGACTCCCGCTAACGTTAGCTCTGCGTGGAGCTTCTCTGGAAATACACTTCTGCTGAACCTGCACTTTTACTAGTGTCTCAACCTCGCCGCCGCCAAACATCCTCCACCTCACATCCCCAGGGCACAAAGTCACAGGAATGAAAGTTTAGAAAGTCAACCCTAAGCAAAGGAAATACTCTGTTTGTTTTTATTACCCTGCCCCCTAAAAGGGAGAGGGGTATTTTGTCTGTCTGGCTGTCTGTTTGTAATCAGCTTTACACAAAAACTACTGGACCAATTTCCATGAAATTTTCAAGAAAGTTGTAAGATGGTCCAGAATAGGTCCCATTAAATTTTGGTGAATGTAGGTCAAAGGTCACAGTCAATAGAATGTATCTTGATAATGATCAAAGGTAAAGCAAATACTCAGTTTAGCATGTAGCTTCTTTTTTCTCTCACTGTTGATACCATCAGAACCTTGAAGGACAAATTAGAAGACTCTAGAACTGAGCAGCTGTGGTTCAGTTGGTAGAGCAGGTCGTCCCATGAAGGGTTGGCGGGTCGCGTATCGTCCACATGTCCTTGGACAAGACACTGACTTAGTCTCCCAGTAGGTTTGGCAGAAACCTATTGATGTATGAGTGTGTGTGTGAATGGGTGAATGTGAGGCTAATATAAAGGGCTCTGAGCACCATGAAGGTGGAAAAGCACTACATAAGTGCAGTTCATTAAGGTCAAAGGTCACAGTAAAGGTCAAAATTGAATCTATATAACGTTTGAAGTATTCATTTTACAGACTTTCAATCAGTGCCAGAATTGCCGGTCTTTCAATCCTGCATCTTGTCTGCATAGATTGTGACCTGTTGTTGACCAAAGAGGTCAAAGGTCACTGGGTCAATACCTGAAATCTTCAAATAGACTATAACAGAAAAACCAGTGGAGATAGAACGTTAGTTACTATTGTTGGCAGATACGAAACCCGGCATGGACTTTAAAATGATGTCATCACCTTTGACCTTGAGTGACCTTAAAAGGTCAAACTCAAGGTCACATTAATTTAAATGATGGTAACTCCAAACAAAGTGCTGGTAAGTACTCAGTTAGTACTGTTGAGAAATAGGAAACTACATGTGAACTTCAAAATGACATCATGACATTTGACTTTGAGTAACCTTAAAACGAAATGACGTTACAGCAACAGAACTGCATCGTCCGTACGTAAGTGTTATAGTAAAAGTGCTATGGTGCAGTGCAAGATAAAGTTTAAAGTGCCACCAGTGCCCTCACAATCCCCAACATAAATAGAAATGAATTGTCCCACCCCCCTCCCCCAGTCATCAATCATCAGTTCAAATGTCCATTAAAAGCTCAAATGTGTGTAAGTGGGGTCAGTGTTGTGCCTGGCACCACATGTTTGTATGGATTTTAGACAGTAATACTAAGTTCTTTTTATTTATTTTTATTTTATTTATTTATTTATTTTACATTAATTAGTTTGCAGTGTTACATGTTTTATGTCAAATATATTATCTGACGTTCCTCTAGCTATGATTTTTTATTTTTTTTTAGAAGAAAATCCATGTCCTAATCTCTGCTCTTCTGTGCAGAGCTGCCTCATCCCTTTGGAAGTTACCTCCTGCCAGTATATGTGGTTATTTTTACATCACAGGTTCTTTTTTATATCTATAAACAAATCATTTCTTATGAAGTCTTCACATTTTAAATTTTATTTTTCTTTTCTCTGATTTCTTCTTTTCCTTAATTGGTCTCTAGGGTGGTATCTCACAGGGTGCTTGTGAATCAACAAAGCATTATCAGATGTGTGTGTGTGTGTGTGTGTGTGTGTGTGTGTGTGTGTGTGTTTAGTGTAAACCTTGTTTGTGTCATTAGTGATAACAGTCAGTTTACTCACACTATGTAAATAACGTCTTATCAATACCTCATGTTCACAAGTTCCAGCGATGTCATATACTGACTCCAGTCTGTCTGTGCCACAGTTGTAATGTTCATGTGCTTGTACCAGTATGTTTCATGAACTGGGAAAAGAGCCATGTCTCCAATGGGAGCTCATCATCTTCATTAGCCGTGATGGAGCCACCACAGTCCGACCCGGAATACACTGGCATTAATGGCATTTGTTTAGTTTTTTTTTGCCTTTGTGTATGTACAATAAACGTACAGGGTGTGTTGAGCCGCATTTTGTAATAAACGTCCAAAATGTAATCACTTTTTCATTTTGTAATAAACTGCCGCATTTTGTCATAGATTTTGCCGCATTTATATTTCCAAAATATATTTGTAATTTCAAATTGTCCATGTCTAATATGTCTAATTACCAGCCAAGCCATAAAGCATTTAGAATGTTTCCCAAACAGCTCCTTGAGTTTTAATGCTACACCACTTATTACCAAATGCAGACGTTTATTACAAAATGAAATGAAAAAGTTATTACATTTTGGACATTTATTACAAAATGCGGCTCAACAGGGTGCGTGCAAATACGGTGGCCGGCAGGTGCAAACCAAGTTTAAAAAATGTGAAACACTTTTACACAGCTTGAGATAAATTGACATTGTAGAAAACATTTTTATATATCGTAAAACAAAATAACATTACCATAACACATTTATAAGTCCTGAGACAAATTACAGGACCTGTCATGTGACTATTGCAAACACGTACATTGTGATGTCGATGCTCAAACATTATATAGTGCAGCTCTATTTCTACTCTCACAAATATGATAAAATACACACAATACAGAGGATAATATGATGATTAATTACAGTAAATATTTAGCCTAGCTGCGCTATCCCTATTCATTACATGTATGGGTCTAGTGGTGCTTCATAGTCAGGGGAGGCGGGGCTAAAAGGTTGTCTTTCAAATCCCTCTGTATGCAATAGGACAGTACTACAACCAATCAGCTTAATCTTTAGGATGACATAGTTCGAGTGCCGGAAAGTTCATGGAGTAGTCCGGAAAAAGTTATGAATGACTAAAGAAAATTGGGATTCATGGAGCTTAACAACATTCTTCACTCATCTTTTATAAAAGTAAATTGCCACCCATTCTTCTTCTATGGTTGTTTCTCTCAGAATCTTTGTTACTCCACCCTCTGACTCTATACTTCACCATGATTCGTCGGCCAGTTTCAGGGAAAATCTAACCAAACATTGCATTGAGTGTAACTAGACTACTACGGTAGGAAATTAGATTTGCTGGCGCTAGGGGCGTCTAGCGTGGCTAGGCTAGTAAATATCTTTACAATTGTTAAATATAGAGAAAAATGAATGTGGGAGCTGACACTACTAGATCTTTATGATTTAAAATTAACTTTTCAACTACACATATCCGGTAGAATCTCAACTAAAAACGTTTGCACGCGAGCATAAAAGTACAAAAAGTTGGGCGGTGTGTGTGTGTGTGTGTGTGTGTGTGTGGGGGGGGGGGGGTAGTTTTGGAAAAACCTGGAATTTTTATTTGGATAAAGATCGAGCCCCTTGAATATATCTATGGATTTGGTTGTGATGTGTTTGTGACAGATGTGGATTTTTATGAGCGTATGAGTCTGGTTGGGAAATGAAAATGCTTGTGTGATATGTAAACAGAATGTTGGTCACAGTGCAACAGCTGAGAAAGAATGAAGAGGTTAGAGGAGAGTTAGTGGAGGCCAGGGTGAGAAAGGTGAGAGGCTTGATGCGTGCTTGGATCATGCCAGGATGTCTGGGTCTGTCTGTAGTTCACCTGCGCTGGTCTGTCACATATATATGCACTGGCAGGAGCGGCTGTACGCACGCACCCACCCACCCGCATGAAACACACTCCAAGGGCACCCAACCTACGTATATACTTGTGCAGTAATTTTTTTTTTTTTCAAGAGGCAGATTTATAGAGAGGTTGATCTCTCTTTGTGACCCACTACTACCCCTGGCTCTCTATCTCGCCCTTTTCTCCCTCTCTCTCTCTGGCCGCAGTAACACATGGCGAGACACCCCATGGTGAGGTGTGTCAGTTGAGGAGTGATTTAGGACCGCTTTGCCCCGACTACCGCTGAGACACCTGCCCCAGGAATCCTAGCGCTCACACACACACACACACACACACACACACAAACCCACCCGCACATGCATGTAAATGTGTGGACGCAAACACACACACACACACACACACACACACACACACACACACACACACGTACACACGCGCATACCAGGCTGTAGCAGATTGTGAGTTTCAGTTATGAATTCCTGAATTTTCTCAGAAGGGCGGAAAGGAAACACATAGTTTACCACCGCACTCACATCCTCACTGAAACCAAAACAGATCATAAAAAAAGGCTGATATTATGAGTCCGTTTTCAGCCCATTTGTCACAGGTTGTTTTCACAGTCACGCTCCATATTTTAAGGAACAGAATTCAGTTTGACCATTTTTATTACAACATAAAATATCTGACGGCCCTGTATACTGAAGTGTCTATTATTATTATTATTATTATTATTATTATTATTATTATTATTATTATTACTACCATATTTTCACACCATATACCATATAACACAGTCTGCCTTATATATGGATTAATTCTGGTTGTGCTTCGTGATATTGAATTTTTACTTTTTATCTAATAATTTTTACTTTTTTATCCAATCATTTTGATTTTCTATCTCATCATTTTGACTTTGCTTAATGTGCCTTATAGTCCAGTGTGCCTTATATTTGAAGAACTTTCCAAATAAACTATTAATTTCATCTATGAAATTTTCAGTAAATATGAAAGGTGGTCCAGAATAGGTCCCATTAAATTTTGCTGAATGTAGGTCAAAGGTCACAGTCACAAAAAATTTGTTTTTGCAATGATAAGAGATAGGGCAAATCAGGTCAAATATGTGCATAGGGGGCAGGGTTTGTTGTGCCTGGCACCACTTGTTACATCTAGTTTTAACCTGGACAGAACAGAGCATGTGCAGAAGTGAATTTAACATCGACTTAATTCTCAATATTGTATATTACAGATACATGGGGTGACCAAACCCCCCCCCAAACACTGTATATGTGAATAAAAAAATACAATTAAATGTATTATTCCCAAATGGTTATTTTATCATCTTTGTTGTTCAATAAAGTTATTCCAGCTCTGAATCTATGGCAAAGACATTTTTAGTTATTTGTTTTTTGTCTCAGAAGACTCTCACAGGTCAGGAGCGTCACTGGGGAGCAAAACAAATCAAATGAGATGTAGCTAATTTGAATGCACAACAGTAGGAGTGAGCAAGGCTTCCAACAATGGCATGGACTAGTGGATGTGATTATTATTTTGTTATACAAACCCTTGATCAAATTGCCTCTCGTTTTATCCCCTGCAGCATGTGGGAGAATCCTATTAGCCACCTCAGGCATGAGCTACACAGAGGAATTCTTAGACCTTAACAAATAGACTCTGACCTTCTCACATCTGTCAGAGATTCATAGTGTGATGTTCACTTTCAAGGTGAAAACTAATGAGATTCATGTGAAATATTCGGTTTGGTTTGATTTAATGAGATAAAATACTGTGTGTTCTTTTACAGGTTGATGTTCTGTACAGTAGCTTGGAAACGGTGGCAGTGTGTTTCCATTTCCACTTGTTATTTCCGTTAAAGTGCTTGTCGCAGCGCGCTACGGTTTATTCTGCGTTGAAGCACACTGTCACCTCTGGAAGACTTTGAAAAGGAGTTTGGAAAAAAAAGTCCTCAGTAAATGTCTTTGAAAGTAAAGCAGAATGTTCACCTTCAGATTAAACTCAAAGTGGATGCGTTTAGATTTGCTTCAAGTATTTATTAAACACATACAATTGTGCTCATACGGGCCTGTTTACACAAACTAGAGTATTTTTAAAATGCATAATTTTCAAGCTGTTTTAAAAACAAAAAAACTTTGTACACACAACAGCATTTTTTAAAAATTTACATTTCTATTCAACGACAGGCCAACGACAGGCCAACGACAGGCCAACGACAGACCAATGACAGACCAGCGACAGACCATTGACAGACCAACGACAGGCCAACAACAGACCAACGACAGACCAATGACAGACCAGCGACAGACCATTGACAGACCAATGACAGACCAACGGCAGACCAACGACAGACCAACGACAGACCAATGACAGACCAACGACAGGCCAACGACAGGCCAACGACAGACCAATGACAGACCAGCGACAGACCATTGACAGACCAACGACAGGCCAACAACAGACCAACGACAGACCAATGACAGACCAGCGACAGACCATTGACAGACCAATGACAGACCAACGACAGGCCAACGACAGACCAACGACAGGCCAACGACAGACCAACGACAGACCAATGTCAGACCAACGACAGACCAACGACAGACCAACGACAGACCAACGACAGACCAACGACAGACCATTGACAGACCAATGACAGACCAACGACAGACCAATGACAGACCAACGACAGACCAACGACAGACCAAGGGCAGACCAATGACAGACCAACGACAGACCAACGACAGACCAACGACAGACCAACGACAGACCAACAACAGACCATTGACAGACCAATGACAGACCGACGACAGACCAATGACAGACCAATGTCAGACCAACGACAGACCAACGACAGACCAACGTCAGACCAACGACAGACCAACGACAGACCGACGACAGACCGACGACAGACCGACGACAGACCAACGACAGACCAAGGGCAGACCGATGACAGACCGACGACAGACCGACGACAGACCAACGACAGACCAACGACAGACCAACGACAGACCAGCGACAGACCATTGACAGACCAATGACAGACCAACGACAGACCAATGACAGACCAACGACAGACCAACGACAGACCAAGGGCAGACCAATGACAGACCAACGACAGACCAACGACAGACCAATGACAATTCCACACAAGCCAATCAGAAGCCTGATGGAGAATCACAGATACTCCTACTACCTGTTCCATTCCACAGAACAATGCAAACCATGGTGAAGTCATGTCTTTGGACCGACAACGATGTTGAAAACAATGCATTTCACGAAATTCTCCCACCAGACAACAGTCCACTGCCCCCCCCCCCCCCCCAATAAAAAAAGGAAGTTAAAAAAAATGAATAAATGACTAGTGTTGTAATTTGGTTCCAGTAGTCCTGTAGTTTACAGTTATTTTCACTAAAATAACTGTAAAAAAAAACTTTAAGTTTTTTTAACGAAATAATCCATTCAGAACGCGTCAGTGATGACGCATCAGAAGTTGAAGGGTTAATGTCTGAAGTACATAGCGTATTTTCTGGACGATAAGCTGCACCTGTATATAAACCGCAGATATCTATGTTGAAAACTCAGACATTTACTGAACACAACGATTTTGCATGTTTGTACCCGAACAGATTTTTTCCTAACAGTGTCTTTTAACAAAAACTGAACAGAACCATGAGAAAATAACCAGTATTTACCGTATTTATTTTCATTTCTCCTGTGTTTTAAATCACAAATCACTTTAATTATCTTCACTGAAGTCATGAAGTCGTCTTGTTCTGTGTCAGAGTTAACAACCTCAGAAGCTTCGTCACATCTGTCTGACGATGAAGGGCTGAGGATAATAATTAACAGTTGCTAATTTGTCATCAGTGTTCTATCTGCTAAAGAAAAAATAGGTATTCTTCTTTACATTGATTGTTCCTAATAGTTTTCATTCTAATTCTGGTTAGAGTGCCTCTAGTGGTTGAAGAATAGCTGCACCTTTGTACAAACCTCATGGTTCAAAACATATGGAAACATTAGCGGCTTATAGTCCAGAAAATACGGTACTTTCTAAAACCAAACTAGTTGTAGATCAGACATTTTTATTCTCACATTCTTCTTCTTGGAAAAACACTTTCAGTTTCTTTCAGATTTTGTTTTTTTTTTTCCTGCATGAACTGAATATTTAACACCTCCCCTAAAGTGGCTCAAAAACACTGAGGTCAACAAACTGAGATAGACACCTTCACTTTTTATTTTTCTGCTGTAGCCAATGACAGGTGGACTTGGCCTTATGTTGTGGGTCATTGTTACGTCCCGTCCCATGTGCATTCATTCAGGGTATGTAAACTGTGGAGCACAACTGCACCTATAGATTAGAAGATCTCCCTTTAACACTATATATTATCTAAATGTCTATATTTCGCAGTGGCTGAGCACTCCAGGTGATATTGAAACTAGGATGTGGTATCATCTGAAGCGAGGTGAGCCCGGGGGCTCTTTAGCATATGGCATCGGATGCATACTGAGGCGTGGGTGTTGTCGGTGCCTGTCAATGTATGCATATACAGCCGTGTGTGTTCATGTGTGGACGTGTCCTTCAGCTGTCCTCGTGTGCTCCGCCAGTCAAAGTGGTCCTCCCCAGTGGGCTTACAGCACTTCTCCCGGACAGCGTCTCCCCCCCCAAATGAGCCCCAGCGTCCCCGACCATATGCACGGTTATTCATCTCAATTACAAATAAGTGCTGCAGGGACGAGGTGCAACAAACTGGACTTAAAACAGAAATGATTTGTAACCCTACCAAAATAATATTAATAAGTATGGATTAGTTCCTGTTTATAGGATGAATAATATAAGTCAGAGGATAGAGATGAATAATATATTGTGTGAGCATTGGCATCGCAATGTATGTGCAAATATTTTTATTTGACTATTTTTTAATATATTCATTTATTTATTTTTAATTTGTTTTTTTTTTGTATTATGTATTTATTTTTTATATTTGTCTTTTTTATGTATTTAATTTTTTGTATTTTAATTACATTTTTTTAAACATTGACATTTTTAAATATTCATTTTATTGCGCATTAGTCCCATTGCAGATCATACAGTTGTTGTTTTTTTATTTATTTTATTTATATATTTTTTTATTTATTTTATTTGTATATATTTTTATTAATTTATTATTTATTTTTCAATTTTTATGTATTTCTTATGTACTTACTCATTATTCATTAATTCATTTTACTGAACTTTTTTCATAAAAAAATATTTATTCATTTATTTTTAATGATTAATTTTATTGAATTATTTTGGCTACAAAAAGGATGACACTGAATCTTATGTTCTGTGTCGACCACTAATCTGTTTGCATCGGCACCACACAGCTGTTACTAACTCCTGAGGATTTTTCCATATCACAGGGTTAAAATAAAAAAAAAAAATCACACCGTCAGTTTTATCTAATATCGTGCAGCTCTAAGTCAAAGCTCTAATATATTGAGTGGCGTTTTCTATCTCTCATCAGTTTGCATAGACGAGCACCGAACATCACTTTCTTTAAGTCTTGCCGACTGAGCACATTGAGTGAAGTGGGTCACCATCGTTCTGTTTGTGTGTGTTTAAGTGTGTGTGTAAGTGTGTGTGTCCGGCAGCATTGTAGATGACCTATTTTCCCTTAAAGTACAGAGCATGTCCTCGCTGGCGCTGGTCAATAAAACTGCTCTGTTGCCCACTCACCCCCCCACCCCCCCAAAAAAAAAGAAATAAAGAAACTCTCCCTCTCCTTCTCACACATGCACTTGATGCTGAAAAATGGATATAGATTCAGAATAAGTATCTTTGTTCCCTTTGTTTGTTGTTTCCTATCCCTTTGCATCCTTCAGTCTTTTTGGTAAATATTAAACACGCTTCCTTCAACTGTTTCTTTTGTTGAGGAGAAATCAATAATTTGTAGTTTCTCTGTAGTAACATCTTACAAAACAGTTCGTCTACCCATCAAAAAACACTGCTACTGCCTTTATTTAATCGCAGAATATAGATTAGATAACCAACAAAAAATATACATACAGTATATATTCTTTACAGGCACACTGATCTGACACACATTCTGACTCCTCGACTTTAGGGAGCAGCTGATACAGAATACTGATCCAATCCTAGTGTTATATTAATATGGAATATGCTGTATTATGGGGTAGAATTAGCCTAGCCGTGCTATAGCTGTCATGTGACTATTGCGAACACGTACATTGCGATATCGATGCTCAAACAAGATATCATGCAGATCTGTTCCTACTCTCATAAATATGATAAAATACACACAATACAGAGGATATTATGATAATAAATGACAGTAAATATGAAGCCCAGTGACGTTATCCCTATTCAGTCCATGTATGGGTCTAGTGGTGCTTCATAGTCAGGGGAGGCGGGGCTAAAAGGTTGTCTTTCAAATCCCTCTGTATGTAATATGACGGTACTACAACCAATCAACAAAATGTTTAGGATAATGTAGTTAGACGGTGAAAAGTTTACGGAGGAGTCCAGAGAAAGTTACGAATGAATAAACAAAATGGTGGATTATGTCGCTTCTGTAAAAATAATTTAAAGATTGCTGCTGTTTTCTCATATTCTTCGCTCATTTTTGATAAAAGCTAACCGCTACCCGTTGTTGTTTACAGTTGTTTTCCTCTGAATCGTTGCAGCGTCACTTTGTTAGGCCCGCCCTCTGACTCTATACTTCACTGTGATTTGTCGGTCAGTTTCAGGAAAATCTAAAGTTACATTGAGTGTAACTAGACATTAGATTTGCTGTTGCCTAGTGCCGCTAAGCTATGGTAGAATGGTGAATTTTATGTGTAAACTAACATCAGGCTCATGTGTGTCTAAACTTATTTTAGTCCAGGGATCACATTAAACTAAATATGATCTGACTTGGGCCGTGCCACTAAAATAATAACACAATATATAAATAATGAAATGTATTCTCCATTTACTGCAATGTAAAATTTAAAAGAGATCTACTGTACAATCCAGGACCTCTTCTGGATCACCACCAAAAACTAATCATTTCTTCCTTGTGACACCCCCAACATGTCCGTCCATAACATTTTTAGTTATCTTGCTAACAGACAGACAGACAGACAGACAGACAACATAACCTCCTTGGTGAACCTCTCTTTATTTGAAGGGGGTAGGTCTGCCTCAGAGTGCTTTTCTAGTATTATAGCATTGTATTTTTTTCTATTATTTTTGGTTTATTCTATTCTGTTCCATTATGTTATTTTTATTCTATTCTATTCTATTCTATTCTATTCTATTCTATTCTATTCTATTCTATTCTATTCTATTCTGTTCTGTGTGAAATTGTGTAACAACAGGACGTTAAATTGGAACATTTATAACGTCTGCAGCTAGACAACCATACTGTATACAGTATTTTGAACGCTATTGCTGTTTTGTTGCTATAGTTACATTACACAATTACAAATGCATTACACAAAGCAACATCAGGCGTGTGTGACTATAAGCATGATGCAGTGATTTGCAAAGTTCTGTTCATCTGCCAAGGTTAACGAAGACGAGTCCAAACGTATATAGACAAAAGAAAAATTGGGAAATATCTGCATCATTGTGGAGTTCCAGTAAATACAGATTTTTTTTGTTCCCACGTTGCCGGTGGAAATGCCGTCCACTGATTGAAACATTTAAAAATGTACACCCCACCTACTTGAGTTTTCCCACATCGATGTGAACATGCTTACACGGTTGCCGCTGGTTACTGTTGTTGACACAAAGACGAGCTAAATCACCAGGATGAGGACAACTAGTGTGTGAATGTGTGTCTGGTGTCCATAGCTGGTTATCTGTAGCATTCAGAGCAGAACAATAGTGGTGTAAGGGATGAGCGGATGCTAATGGGTTTAGAGGCTTTTTTATGTTGTGTGGAGTGTGTTTCCAGGCAGTTTAACAGTGGAATGTACAGTTTTTTGTGTGAACACGGGGGCATTAAGAGGTCAGTGTTATCTCAAACGCCACCGTAATGCAGACACACAGACACAAAGACAGATGAATCAGCACGCTAATACCACATATTTACAGAAAATCTAAACTACTGTAATCGTGTGTGTGTGTGTGTGTGTGTGTTATGTCGACAGTAGACCTTTACGCTTGATTTATGTGCCTGTTTAGTGTTGAAGTAATACATGTACTACTGTAACACAAATGCACCCAGACCTTCAAACAACTCATTATACATTTTATTACCATGAAAGTGACTGATTTTTGACATTTCAAACCCAATAGCGCATCATTTTTTAACCCCAACTGTTTTTATTGAAATTAGATTAAAAAATAATTATTCAGAAAATGCCTAATCTCGCTCCTATTTTGTGCCAATCTCAAGTTTCTATGACAACCAGCTCTTAAATTAGAGCCAATAATGTGATTTTGACCTTTCTGCTAAATACGACCTTGACCTTTGACCTTTTCCAATATTGATAATTCTGTTACATTTATAAATGCGTGTTACAGAAGTTAATTTTCCGACATGTCACCTTTGACCTCCAGAGATCTCAAAAACTATTGGTCATAGGTGATAACACTAATTATGACAATTGTAGAAATCGCAATATTTCGCAGTTTAATGGCACATTTTTGCGTCATTGAAATTCATTGTAATACTCTTATCAATGTCGAAAAACGAATAGGCTTGTTTTGTACAAATGTTTGTTTGGTTTTTTTTATTAGAAACAAACAAGTAGTGTTACAGGCACTAACATCTGACAAAATAAGATATGACAAATGGGGGGAAAACATTAAACATTAAAAAAAATTATAATGATGGCTCAAGAGCAGCCCCTAAAAATAGGCTATTTTTTTTACCTTCTTTAACATAAAGTTAAATCTATGGTGTAAAATAATATGGATTTGAAAAATGACAAAATGCTTGGGAACTCTAATCACAATTAAAAGAAATATTTTCAATCAAAAAAATAAACTCCATTAATCATGACAGTCCTAAAAACATTACAATAAAAACACAAATACAAAAAAAAAATTTGACATTACTTAGAGTGACACATGGACATGAATTAAATATCGACTTTAAAGAGAAAATACTAAAGAAGGAAACTAAAAAGTTAAGAAAATATGGGGTTATTTATAAAAGCAGCTTTAGTTTGACTTTTAAAGAAAAATAAATCAATATATTAATTAATAATTTCTATATATTTTGTGACATCAGTATCAAATAAAATCCTTTCTGTACCCAACCCTATTGACCGTGAAGCTAAGCTGAGGTCACAAGCATCACAAAGTAGATTCAATAACACATTATTTTGGGTAATAAATGTACGTAGATACATGTATATAAAACAACATATATTAGTTAAGCATCAATATTGTGTTAATAGTGCTACAGTGTGTGTGTGTTAGTGTATTTAAAGTGTGTTTGTATGGTCTGCTGGTTGTCCTGGATTTTGTTACTGACCTGGCTGATCTCTGGAGTGTGGAACGTGTAGGAAACAGTTATTGCACCTTTGATGGATACAGCAGGGAGTTGACCGTACCGCTGCATGTGTGGGATTTGTACAGTACTTACCCTGTTTTGCCCTAGTTTATTGTCCTTGTAACAAAACTCCTATAGCTCTCCCATGGTGCATTTCTGCAACCTGCTTATCATGAGCCATCCTTACATATGGTTGTGCAATGACATCTAGTTTTTTTTCTTTCTATTTGTTCTTTTTTTTTTGGAGGGCGGGGGTGGGGAGGGGTGACAGTCATTTATATTTAAGGGGAAAATAGTCAACTCTGTTGTATTTTATAACCACTGTAACCATGGCCACCTCAGTCTGACTGTGAAGCTCCTACTGTTGTTTAAAGGAGCACTGTCTTCTTCCATATATTCTACATTTTGCACATTATCTGCACTTTGTAAGGCAAGGCAAATTTATTTGTATAGCACATTTCATGTACAGGACAACTCAAGGTGCTTTACACAAAAACAGAAACAGAAGAAAATAAAAATGATAAAGATGCATTAAAAGACAATTAAAATCAAGACATAAAAACATTTTAAAGCAAATAATAGTCTAAGTAAAAGCTCCAGTGAACAATAATGTTTTCAGGCCTGATTTAAAATGTATTTGTATTATGTTCTTTGATGACTTAACTTATTTATCTTTGCTTATTTTCAACTCTTCTGCAGAGCTGATAACTGAATCTACCTCTGAGGACAATAAAAGGTTTCAATAAGTTTAACGTTTGAAATGGAATCATGCATATGTGAGAAGAACTATAAGGATAGAAGTGAGGAGACACAAAGCAGGAAGGAGGAGCAGAAGAAGAAAGAGGGGGGGGAGGAAAAACAAACAAACTGATAAAGGGATAGATGACAAGAAGTGGTCAGTTTCGCTGCTGCTGATTAACACGTCTGTCGTACTCAGACATTATCCATTGAACACAGAAAACAGATGAAATTCAAACCATCAGCACTCAGCGACAACCTCTCTCCTAGAAGTTCTGGAAAATCTTTGACTCGTGGCACAGTGCGGCTCTATCCAGAGGATTTCCTTTATTCTATTTTATTCTATCCAATTCAATTAAAGTTTATTCATAGAGCCTCGAATCACAACAACGTCGTCTCACAGGGTTGATCGGAGAGAACAATCACAGAAATAGATGAAGTCCTAAACATCTCCTGTCCTTAGACCCTCCTTCCTGGCAAGAAAAAAACTCCAAAACCCAGTGGGAAAGAAGAACGTCTACGTCTATTCGTAGATGAAAGGAAGAGAGAGGGGGGAGGGTCCATCCATCAGACAGGTGAAGGTGGGGGAGGGTCACAGGTGGTCAGCAGGTCTGGGGTCACAGGTCAGCACAGGACACAGATGAGTCACTGCAGATCCTGTTGTCTATGGTTCCTTATGCGGATACTGTGGAGAGAGTTGAGAGAGAGGTGATAGGACTCAGTGCCTGTACTTCCCTCAGCATTATAGCTCTTTATGATTGAAAGCGAAAGGATAATGACACAACAATGGGCTACAGAAGCTGATGATGTACTTTTGACCACTTTCTTCCATCTGAGAATTTTTTGCGTTTTTGGAGACAGTGTACTTTACATTTCACGAATGCAATTTTAGATTTTTTTATTCTGACAAATATGAAACACACAGCACATTATACTGTAAATACAAATGGGCTCATTTTAGAGTTTGTAAACATTTATTTTACACTCAAATACAATCAAACATGCATGCATATCCCAAATATACACGTTACTTACTTTTCTGTGAATATGCTTAATTTTGTCCCAAAAATCGCTCCATATTTGCCTGTCGGTAAATAATGTCAGATTAAAAAGAACGTATCGGCCAATGCAACAGAAACTTAAATATGAGCCTGAGATATCGGTCCATCATTACTACTGCACATTCAAAACAATAGGAAAATGAAAGTGGTGAACTTCAGTTTTCCTTTCATGAACAGACTACCGGGAATACAGCACAACACTGGTACTTGTTGAGAGTTTGAGGCTTTTTATTTTTAACTGAATAAACCACGGCAGGTCTTTTGTGCCTAAACGTGGTTCTTTTCTACTTGCCGTTTTGTGCAACAATGCTAGCCATCCCGTCCTCTATTGTATCGCACTCTTTCCTACTCCTCCTCTTCTCTTTCACCTTCTCACTTCCTTCTCCTCTACCTTCGTTCTCCTTCCTCTCCTTCCCTTCATCCTCTTCTCATCATCCTCATCGGGCTGCTTTATAATGCAAATCAGTGTTGGATCAAATCACTTAATTAAGTTTTAGCGTGCCAGTTTTCAACCACACAAAACAACAATAACGCACACACAAATACGCTCGGCTTTCTCCCACACAGACAGACACTGCTGGTGGTTCTTTGGAATAACGATTAGTATTCTGGGCTTTGAATCACACACACACACACACACACACACACACACACACACACACACACATACTGATTTCAATGTCTCATGAGGACCAACTTCGTACCGAAGTAGCCATTGGGTAGTGAATGTAAAGACATCTGTTTTTTTAATAATAAAATAAAATACACAAAAAAAAAACAATAATAAAAATTTTAATATTACGTTAAAAAAATATAACAAAAAATGATTGAATAAAAAAAAAAAATAATAATAATAATACAAAAATAGATAAATAAAACTAAATAGATAGAATAAACTATAATAACAATAATGATTAAAAATAAATAAATAAAAAACTGGGGAAAAAAAGGAAACTCATCTACAAACCTTTGGAAATTACACGTTTCACTTTGCACCTTTTCCCCTCATGCTTTATGGGGACTTCCAGAACAAGCAAATTAATGTATTTATAAGGCCACATCATTTCTATTTTATTTATATTCAACCCTCATGAGGACCTTAATTTTGGTCCCCACAGTATCAGAGGTCCCCATGGTGTGACTGTGTAAACATATCAATGTCCCCATAAAGATATGAATACACACACACACTCTGCATCCAGGCAGCAGAAGAGTCTCTTCAAGTGTGTAGATAAACAGAGTTGAATAGCAGGGTCTCTCCAGGCCATTAGCCAGCAGTTAGCATCTCAAACTACAATCTGGCCCTCCACTTCTCAGCTGATGATGCCAAGGGCTTCACCCCTGTGGCTGCTGAAACTGCAGTGTATGAGGTCATAGTAATGACAGGCTGCAGATCAGGGTCAGAAACTGAAACTATGACTGAACTGACTCAACAGCACGCTTCATGTGACTGTATTAACAAATGTAAAATACACCCAAAATTATATCAATTAAATTTTTTTGTTTTTGTTTTTACACGTGTTTATTTGTTTTTATCCACAATACAGTAATACCTCAGTTTACGAAATATCCAACTAACGAATAATCCAAGTTACGAAACGCCTATTACATAAAGGTTTCGTCTCTGAATACGAAAGAAAAATAAAGTTACGAAATGAAACCCCTGAAACGTAAATATAGTACTGTACATACTGAATGTGTACAAGTGTACAGTACTTGGCATCCTATTTGCTATTAGATAGAGTCTCTCCCAACACACCGCTAGCTAAAAGAAATTGAGGAAGAGCACATGTCTTCAAACACAGTGTATTTTCCTTTCATTGAGTAGGTACCGTATTTTCTGGACTATGAGACACATTTAAAAGACTTTAAGTTTCTCCAGCATCCATGGATTCATTGTGGTTGTGCTTAGTGACTTGGAATTTTGACTTTTTATCTCATCAGGTGACCCAATGGCATGAAGTATGGGTTAAATGATGGGACAAAATTCATTGTACAATGTCTAATGACAAATAAAGTACTTTACCTTTACCTTATCATTTTAACTTTTTATCTCATGATTCTGACTTTTTTTTAAAGTTTGATTCAGCAGAATAAGAGTGTGTTTTGTTCCGTGTTACAGCTGAACAAGGTTAGGAGTTAGTGTGGCTGTTTAGCTTTGCTTAATGCGTCTTATAGTCTAGTGTGGCTTCTATATATGAAAGAACCTAAAAAATAAACCACTTATTGACAGTGCACCTGATAATCCAGTAATAATAATAATAATGGGTTAGATTTCTATAGCATTTTTCAAGGCACCCAAAGCGCTTTACATTATTGATCCATTATTCATTCACTCTCACATGTTCCCTCTGGTGGTGGTAAACTACATATGTAGCCACAGTTGCCCTGGGGCAGACTGACAGAAGTGTTCCTTATAATGCGGAAAATATGTTTTTTTTTTCCCATTGGCAAAACTTGTAATCACTTGAATAATTTAACCTGGAACTAAATGTGCAAATCTCTACTTGAACATTCCCCTGATGCTATAAATTCCAATTAATCCATACAAAAGGAGCCGCTACAGATATGAACAGTTAAAGGATTAAGACGAATATGTTTTTCTTTGAGAAATTGGGAAATTTGTTGTGATTGTCTCTTAGTTTTACTCATCCCAACACACACATACCACCTCTTATTAGCATGTAGCATATGAGCAGCAGGGAGTTGACATTGACGGTGTTCAGGGACCAACTCCAGATCTTCATTAGCACCATCGTCAAGGGCAATGACAGGAGAATTAATTTATCCTGCCTGTACCTGTTTTAATGGTGGCAGAAGTACTAAGTTAACCACGATGCTACTGCGCCACCTATTAACACTAACTGTAATAACATATACAGACTGTGTTTTACAGTGTTTGTGTTTTCAGAGCCAAACAGCGCAGTTGTCGTTTAAACAAAAGGCAATTCCGATAAAGTAATCTGTTGTTTTCATTCTCGTGTAAACAGCCCCAATGTTACTAAAATTAGAAATTCAAGAAGATTCTATAAAAATTTCTATTTTACAAAATGAATAGAATAAACAATAACAACAATAATGATTAAAAATAAATTAATAAGAAATGGAAAAAATCTGAATTTAAAAAAACGTGAACATAAATACATTCGTAAAAAAAAGAAAAAAAAGGAATCTCATCTACAAACCTTTGAAAATTACACATTTCACATTGCACCTGTTTCCCCCATGCTTTATGGGGACTTCCGGAAAAAAACTAATGAATGTATTTATAAGGCCACATTGTTTCTATTTTACTAGTGGGGACCTTTACATATATTTAACCATCGTGGGGACCTGAATTTTGGTACCCATAATGTCAGAGGTCCCCATGGTGTGACTGACCATAGAGATAGGAATACACACACACACACACACACACACATTCTCCTTTCCATGTCTCATGAGGACCAAGTTTGTAATCAAGTAGCCATTGGGTAGTGAATGTAAAGACATATTTTTTTAATAAAACAAAAAAATAATAATAAAAATTAGAAAATGAAATTGAATTTAAAAATAAACAAATAAAAAATTAATGAATAAAAAATGATTTAAAAATAAAAACTACTTAATTAAATACATTTAATTAAATTCTAGAAGATTCCTCACAGCATGTACAGTAAGAGCCAATGAAATAAAGGCTTTTATAAACATTTTAACCAAGTGACTTCCTGGATGTTGTTTTTTTTTTTCAGTGCTTCATACCCTCTCCAGGTTTGTTGACTTTTTAAACATTCTTGAATCTTCTACCTTGAACACAGATTTTTGACAAATACCACTTATATATTCTGTAATAAAAATGCAGTGTGTCATATTTAGTCAGATCTACTCATGTAAATTTAGATGTCATCCAATTGGGGTGGAGCGATGGGGTGGTGTTTGGCACTTCTACCTCACAGCTAGAAATGTTCTGGGTCCAAATCCCCTCAGAACACAGTCTTGCTGTGCTACGTTCACCTGTTCTCTCAGCAAGACGTACATGCAGGTGAACTCAACCGATGAAGATCTAAAGTCGGTTCGCTGATGCAATATATGTTAACGAATGCAGTATATGTTAATGGAGATTTAGCTTTTTTAAAATAGAATTATACATTTTCAAACATTTCCTTGTGGTTATATTTTATTTACTGGTGTGACTGTGTTTGATAGATAGATAGATAGATAGATAGATAGATAGATAGATAGATAGATAGATAGATAGATAGATAGATAGATAGATAGATAGATAGATAGATAGATAGATAGATAGATAGATAGATAGATAGATAGATAGATAGATAGATAGATAGATCAGAAATGAGCAAAAGAAAGTGCTAAAATAAAATGACAAACAAGGACCAAAATGAGCATAATAATAATAATAATAATAATAATAATAATAATAATAATAATAATAATAATAATAACAAATGAGAAAAAAGTGTGAAAATGAAGAAAAAAATTTAAAATTGAGACAGACTTTTACTTCCTGGTCCTAATTCATTTATGGTAAAGTGAAATATACAGAAACATTTTCAAAATTTATTTTTATTATTTATTTTTTTTCAGATTTTGTTTCCTTCAACCCAAACAAGATGGATAGATAGAAATAATTCCACATAACTGATGTTGCTTTTCTTTCTGGCACTGAACCTTGGTTTTGGGTGATTTTCTCTTGTTGGTTTTGGGTGATTTTCTCTTGTTGATTTTGGGTGATTTTCTCTTGTTGGTTTTGGGTGATTTTCTCTTGTTGGTTTTGGGTGATTTTCTCTTGTTGGTTTTGGGTGATTTTCTCTTGTTGATTTTGGGTGATTTTCTCTTGTTGGTTTTGGGTGATTTTCTCTTGTTGGTTTTGGGTGATTTTCTCTTGTTGGTTTTGGGTGATTTTCTCTTGTTGGTTTTGGGTGATTTTCTCTTGTTGATTTTGGGTGATTTTCTCTTGTTGGTTTTGGGTGATTTTCTCTTGTTGATTTTGGGTGATTTTCTCTTGTTGGTTTTGGGTGATTTTCTCTTGTTGGTTTTGGGTGATTTTCTCTTGTTGGTTTTGGGTGATTTTCTCTTGTTGATTTTGGGTGATTTTCTCTTGTTGGTTTTCGGTGATTTTCTCTTGTTGGTTTTCGGTGATTTTCTCTTGTTGGTTTTCGGTGATTTTCTCTTGTTGGTTTTGGGTGATTTTCTCTTGTTGGTCGCTCATTTTTCAGTCTTGTTACCAGTGACTCAGTCCAAACTGCTTCAGTGAGTTTCAGGTTCTATTGAAATTAGATGAGAACATGTTGATCTCATTTGTCTCCTACATTAACAGGACCTGTCATGTGACGATTGTACATTGCGATGTCTATATCTTGTGTAGCTCTAAAACGAACCACAGACTAATAAAAGTGGGTTTTACTAAATACAAGTTCCTTTAAGACGGGTCAAATACACAGTGAATTCTCCTGCAGGGATAATAAAGTGACTTCACCTTAACTCACCATCCTCACCCATGAAGGCTGCAGAAAACAAGGCAGTTCCTTTGTAAGACACAGTGTTTATTTGGTCCATTCTGGGCTTGAGGATGCAGACTTTGGTTTACACACACACACACACACACACACTGCAGAACCTGAATACTGGATGTCAGCACCACTAAAGTAGAAGAACACAACAGGAAGTCTGTTTTGTCGAAACACGGTGGTACATCATGAGGTGCTACACTTTTTCTGTCCATATAAACAGACTATTCAAAAAGAACTAAAACAACAACAGTCCTTATTTTCATATAATTATACGTGTAGTGAACATGTAATTATTAATTAATTACAATATTTATATAAAATGCTTCATCCCCTCTGCCATAGCTGTCCTTAAAGGGATTATCTGGAGTAAAAATAAGTTTAGCTCTTTTTTTTTTGGGGGGGGGGGGGGGGGGGTGATTGGGAGTACATACTTAGTATAGTTGACATCAAAATCACATTGTGTGATTATGTACATTGAGACATTTTGATTTTGCCATTTTGAGCATAACTGTGTTAGCATGGAAGTGAATAGGACATGTCTTTTTCACTGACATAAAACTCTATTTTTAGACTAACTCTTCTAAAGTTCTAAACATCATCACACTTATATAGTAGTAAGTAGAGGGTCCCTAAAGACAAACCCAAGTGTCCTGAGGTCTTCATGTCCTCAGATAGTGTGTCCACAGTTACTGATCTACAGCCATGTCCCTCAGTGTTTTCATAAGACGTCTTTAGGAGGAAGCCCAGAATAGTCGATTGCCGCTCTGGAAATTCACGATTTTGTTGCATTCTTTCTTGAAAACAATATCGTGTTCGTAGGCTAAGCTTTACTGTTGCATACAGCCACATTTAAATTCCTAATGAAATACTGGACTATGTTTTTAAAAAAATATATAAAAATCGCAAAATATTCAAATAATTTCTAACGAATTTGGAATTGAGTTTTGGACCAAAAGTCACATCTTAAATAAATTCAATACACCCCCTCTACCACCACACACACACACACACACACACACACACACACACACTTCTCTAAAGTTCATCATCACACTTACGTACATGGTAGTAAGTAAAGGATCCCAAAAGCTTAAACCGAAGTGTCCTGAGGTCTTCGTGACATAAGACGTTTTTAGGACGAAGCCCGAAATAGTTGATTAAATGCAGTAACAGTTAGTTCAAAATAAGGCTGCTCGCCTAGTGCTGAAATGTTTCTTTTTTAAATTTAATTTTCATTTAGTTTTTTTGTGGTTTTTTTTTTTTGGGGGGGGGGGGGGGGGGTCATGTTATTTTGTGATCATTTATTAGTTTCTGTTGAAGTTGTTGCTTTTTTTCCTACATTTTGTGTATTTATTTTATTACTTTTCTTCAATTGTGTTCTGTTAGTATCTTACTTTGTTCGTGTTACATTTTTATTTTGTCAATTTAATCTTCATTTTTTGTTCATTTTACTGATCACTTTGGCCGTTTTTGTTCATTTTGTTTGCTTATTTTTTCTTATTATATTTTTTATTTTTACTGTGGAACTATTTAAGTCTCAGAAGTTAAAGGGTTAAAAACATAGTCCAGTATTTTCTTAGAAATTGAAATGAAGCTGTATGCAACACCAAACCTTAGCCTACTAACATTATTGGAAAGAATGCAACCAAATCGTGAATTGTGACACCCCCCCCCCACTATGATGCCCTAGTACAAATTTCGTACATAGGAAATGAACTGGTATGACATAAAGATCCTTGAATCCCTAAATAAAATATATTGTCTATTATCCTTGTGTGGTTAAACAAAAAGACTATTATGCATGGATAACACACATACAGTAAATCTCCAGTAATATTCAGATTGACAGTAGAATAATTGGTTTGATGGTTTTATTGTTCCTTTTAGCATTAGCCAACAATGCCCTCCTTTATTTTCTGGAACAACAGTGAGAATTGCCCAACAGGCCACGCACCACGCTTTCATAAAAGACTCTGACCTTTCTGCAACTTGTTACTGTTTGGCCCAAAGGGGAATTTCAAGGCAGGGGGTAAGATGTTTACTGTTGCCATGTTTCCAGTAACATTACAAGTGGCTCCGGATAAGACCGCCAGCCAAATGCCTAAACTGTCAAAGTAAATAACTTTTCCATTTCAAAGAGAGCTATTCCAATTAAGGAAAGAAGGATGGAAGAGCGAGAAAGAGACGGAGAAGCCACAGAAAAGAGCGCGAGGAGGGAGGGGTGGGGGGTGGTGGGGGGAGTGAAAGTCATTGCAATCTTGTCGGATTAAAAAAGAAAAGAGGCGGAGGTGGTATGGAAACAGGAAATCAATTGTTGGGTCAGCGTTCTGCTCCGGCACCGTTTGAAGCCGGACTGTGTTTGGTGTGTGTGTGTGTGTGTGTGTGTGTGTGTGTGTGGGTGCAGCGCAGACAGATCATGACGAGGATATTGAAATATGGGCTGTCACAAAGATGGAGGTCAAGGACGGGGGCTTCGCTCACTTTTTCTGTCACGTTACCATGCAAAGCAGACAGAATTTTCTAATTTTTTAAGGCAGTAAGACTGGAATGGAGTGTTTTCTAGTTATTTCACCCTCTGACGTTTCACAAACCTTCAATAAATTAACTGTAAAGACTCAAACAGCCCAAACCGTCCACTGATCTGAGCTGTTTAATACCTGTTGAGCCACTAATCCTATTATTACGTGTAAATAATTGGTGAGAAATACAGTTTTTCGTCTTTTCTCATAAGATATTACCCATTTGGACGTTGAGAGGCTCCGTAGTTACCATGGAAACACTATCATCTTCTATAACACTTGATTTATGTTCAGTTAATCATATATTTAGCTAAAGAAAGGGACATTTTCTGAATTTTTTTCCCTTTTTTTTTAATACAATGTTTCATTTTAACCTAAGCTTTAATAAATATTACAAGATCAATATATTACATATAGGAAAATACCTGATTTATACTTAAAAATAACAATTACAGAGCATACTCTTAATCAATTCTTAAATTTTCCAATTTTTTTTTTTGATACAATAATCTTAAATCTGAACCTCAGCTTTAATAAACATGACTATATATATATATATATATGTGTGTGTGTGTGTGTGTGTATGTATGTATATGTATATTGAATTGAACTTATGGGAATTTCACAAAACCTCATGTTGGAAGTGTTCAGGAGACATTTTACTTTTATTTTATGCATAAACTTCAAATTCGATAATTTTAAACCATGGAACGTATTTGAGGCTAAAGCAAGAAATACTTCTGTGACTGAACCACTGGTTTATGCTGGAGGGTCACATATGAGTACATATATTGTCATATATGTCTCAGTATATGGAAAGCAGCAATTCCTTGTGTATTTTTATCAATATTGTAATTTATTGACAATATATTATTCTGTATATTATATACATATAGAGAGTTCATTTGCAAAACTCCATTTTTCAGGGGTTTTTTTTCACAAAAAGGCATTTTTTTTACTCTACATTCTAGGTAATACTCGTTGATTTGATATATAATTTATTTAATTTAGTGGAGCTTCCCAAACTAAATAAATAATATATAAAATCAATCACTATTACTTTGAATGTAGAGTAAAAAATGCCATTTTATGAAAAAAAAAAAAACCAACAAAAAAAAACATCCGTTTTTGCAAATGAACTCTTCATATATTTTTTATCTTCAATTTCAGGCAGTAATATAAAGATAGTCAGTATATAGAGAAATATATTTTTGTTTCATAAATGTTTTTTATTATTCAAAAACACACACTTTTATACATTTTTTAGATTAGAAACATTCATAGCTTCAGGTTGTAACTGCCAAACAGATTTCAGACTTTTATTTTATTTAACAACCACATCATAGTCTGATAGTTTGAAGGTGAAACACCCGAACAGTTTATTTTAACATAACTTCAAATGGATAGAGCAGTAAACAATACAAGTCCTCACTTTGACACACGATAATACATCACAGGCAGGGATATATTTCAAGAACAATGTTTCTGTTGGCGCTGGAAATGTGTTTTTTTTTTTTTTTTTCATAAATATACAAAAAAAAACATCTTTGTTATTGATGCATTTAGGGAAGAAAAAAAAAAGTGCAGTAACTGAACCCAGTCCCATCAAGGTCAGGTCAGGTTTTCATCTCGCATGTAGAAAAGGGGACCTACATGAACCCGGAGACCATCCAACAGGCGGGTTAATTATTGATGAGCGTCTCCTATGACCTAGACTATTGATTGAGCAAATTGCAGCTCTAGTTATTTTACAACCAGCATCATGTGGCTGTTGCAGTTTATGTATGGACTAAAAGTGTGTGTGGAACATGTGTGTAGAGATTATGTTTCATGTGTCATTTAGGAGAAAATACTGAAACAATGCCCTTGTGTTTTATTTCAATTCATATGTGTGTATCTCCATGTGTGTGTTCCTATCTTTATGGGGACATTGATATGTTTACACAGTCACACCATGGGGACCTCTGACACTATGGGGACCAAAATTCAGGTCCCCACGAGGGTTACATATAAATAAATGTTCCCACTAAGTAAAGTATAAATGATGTGGCCCTATAAATACATTAGTTTGTTTGTTCCGGAAGTCCCCATAAAGCATGAGGGAAACAGGTGCAAAGCCAAACATGTATTTTTCAAACATTTGAGGATGATTCCTTTTAAAAAAATATATATATATTTTCATGTATTTGTATTTTTTTTTATCTTTTCATTTGTATTTATTTATGTTTTATTTATTATTATTTATTCTATTTATTTTTTAATTAATTAATTTTATTATTTTTTTTATTTTTTTGTCACTCATTTTTATTTATTTTTAAATTTAACTTAATTAAAAAACATTTATTATTATTTTTTGTTTTATTAAAACAAAACAAAAAAAAGATGTCTATACATTCACTTCCCAATGGCCACTTGATTACAAACTTGGTCCTCATGAGACATTTAAACGAGTATGCATGTTTGTGTGTGTGTATTCCTATCTTTATGGGGACATTGATATGTTTCTACAGTCACACTATGGGGACCAAAATTCTGGTACCCACTAGGGTTAAATATAAATAAAGTTTCCCACTCGTAAAAGGGAAATGATGTGGCCCTATTCTGTCAATACTTTTTTTTTTTTTTTTGAAAGTCCCCATAAAGCATGGAGAAAACAGATGAAAAGGGAAACATGCATTTTTGTGTTTACTTTAAAAACAAAAAAGGATGAATTTTTATGTATTTTTACAATAATTTTTATTCCTACACAGTCACTCCACTGTTTGTACCGGAATATGGTTGACTTCCAAAAATATCTGTTTTAATAACCGGAGAATATATTTATTTATTTTATTTTTTTAATTTAATTATTATAGTATTTTCTCATCTATTTGTCAAATGATCGATATTCTCTCGACAGCGTTTGCACCTGCAGTATTTTGAGTCATTATGTTAACACACAAACGTCGCACTTTTAATTAATCACACATAGTTTGTCATCTGAACAGGTGCTGTGTTTCATCTCCTGAGGCACAAACACAAACGCTTGTGACACATTTTATCATGTGATACACTCATGACCAACGCGCTGCTTCTTCTGGTGAATGTCAGCGTAACACGTCTCACTCTTTGTGCTCTGTATGAAGAGTTAACCTCCCGCGGGCCCAGTCTGATTTTACCATCAGCGGCTTCTCATCCTGGCTGGGATGAAACTCAACCTTTCTTATCCTTTTCCAACTCTTATAAAAATATTTTTTAGGATTGCGGTCACAGATATACTACGTATCACAACTGCCATATGAAAACGTTATATAGTTAAGTGCTGGTTCGGTTATTCACTTTTTACACTGAGCGTTTATGATGATCCAATGTGTGCCTAATAAGTTTCACGGCTGTGTTACGCACAGAAACTTAACTTTCAAGTGGAAACCGGGCTGTTTTTTTTTTTTTTTTTATTTCCAATGTTTATAGTTGCCAGGGATCATTCATCCAAGATGTTGATTTTTTCCGGTAGTTGTGAAGGGGCTGCATTTTGACATCCTATAGTTTTTCCTATCAACAAACGCCATGGGAAAACTAAAGCGCAGCAAAAAATAAATAGCACTTGAAATGTTTTTGGAGATAACCATAATTGATCAGTTGGTAATCTGCAGCCGGGACGATGGTAGATGGCAGAAGCGGTAGCTAAACAGAAACAGATCCTGTTGGATTTCAGCCCAGCGTTTAAGTATCACATGTTACGTCTTTGTTTGGGGTTATTCTGAGGAGAAATGTAAAGGCCGTACGTCCCCTGAAGGCACCGGAAAAGGCACATTCTGCTAATTTCATGACAGGGACTCATTATGCATTTTTCACAATTAAAGCTAGTGTTACGGTCCTTGTATGTGCTGACGTAGCTGTTATCGCGCGGTCTATTTTTTACCTGATTGGCTAGGGTTGCTCGCTGTCAGCTCCAATTTCCTGATGCGTCGTCCAATCAGGGTGGTCTGTTCCGTGTTCGTGTCAGCAACAGTTGTGGTTTGTCATTCCACTGGTAGGATCACACTAGGCTGTTGAAACCCACTTCACATGCTATTACTTCCCTCGCACATGCACACGTACGCACGCATGCACTGTACAGGGAGCGTTTAGTGCAGCGTGGGGACCGTGGTGTGCCAGTGTCAGTGATGGATATGGCAATAGTATCAGCAGTGTTGGCTTTTACAGGAGTGTGTTGTCCACCACTGGGATCTGTCAGACCTGTTCTGCTGAACCCACACATTCTGCCGCCTCCCTGCTATCGCTGCAGGACAGTTTTTTAAATCTGTGTGCAACGGTGTTAAACTTAACTTCACGGCTCACAATTCAATTTAAAAAAAAAAAAAAAAAAAAACATTGTGGTGTGGTCTCATCTGCAGAGGTGTAAAGTAACTCAGTAAAAGTACTTCATTACTGTACTTAAATAGATTTTTTTTAGGTATCTGTATTTTACTTGAGTATTTATTTTTAGTTTTACTCCCTACAATTTTGTGTAAATATCTTTACTTTATACTCTTTAATAAAATAAGTAACGAAATGGACAATAACAGGCAAAAATGTAAAATAAACCAACAAAATAATAATTAACATGAACAAAATAGGACACAAAAGTGAAGAAAAATAATAAAATACAGTATTAAATGTAGAAATATGAAACAAAATAAGGAACAAAAGTAACAAAAAATTTATTAATATTTACAAAATAATAACTTAGTTAAAATAAACTAAAAGGAAGTATAACATCATCATATGGCGAACATGTGTACTGGTTTTTATAGCTCTAACTTTACTAGGGTGTGATCTGGCCTAATACAAACTATTTCACCTTTTCTAGGGGGCGCTGTAAACACATTTCTTTACCGACTTTTATGAGGCCTATAAATACTCACAATTTTTCACACTTCTGAAGTGTGCAAAATTTGGTGAGTTTTCATGCATGTTCAAATTTGAGCTCAAACAGCAGAATCAGATCGAACTGCAAGCAGTATCAATAGGCCTCATGCCAGACGTGGGACGCAGCAAAGGCTTAATGAAGTGAAGCTACATTGCGTCAGGATTCTGTCCATAAAGAATCGCCCAGTGTTAATTTTGTCAGAAAATTTCGTTTTAGTCTCTTGACGAAAATGTAATTTGTCACAATTTAGTCATCTAAATCATTTATTGTTAGTCTAGTTTCAGTTGACCAAAAATAATTTTAGTCGACTAAAATAATTTTAGTCGACTAAAATGTGACAACCAGTTTTTTTTACTTTTTTTTTTAATTATATAAAACTCAATGTGTTTATTGTAATATTTTAATGTGTAATACACATAAGGTTTCACCAATTCATTCCACTTGAATTAACAGCTATGGTTTTATTAAGAGACTATTCTGTTAAAGTAGCGGTGCATAATCAAGGCAGAATAAAAACCAGAGATACATCAAGGCAAATACCATTATTATATTAACTGTTAAGATTCAAAATCATAAAATAAAAACATTACATTCCATTGTTCATTGCTCTGATGGGTCATAGCACTGGCTTATTACGTTCACAGCAGTTGGAAAGACAGCTGTTGATCCCACCCCTACTCTTAAATTCATACCCAGACTATGAATTCATATCATAATAGAGTTTGAAAGGTTAGACTGAGAACTGAAGGAATGTGAAGAACTTGTAGAGAAACCTATAGGAACCCTGATGAAAGTTATTTTTGTTGTTTGTTTTTGTTCTTCTTTTTTTTTTTTTTTTTTACTGCATCCCACTGTCTTGATCTTCCAGCCTACACAGATAAAAACATCTATGTAATATACTTCAAACCCGTACAGGTGGAGCATCACCTTACTCTCAGATTACAGCAGATTGTTGGTGTGGAGGCATTAAAAGATCTGCTGAGTGCAGATTTAATAGCACAGATATTTAAAGAGAACAGTGCTTTTATCTGAGGGGACAACCTGAATTATTCATGTTGTGCCTTCTGAGAGAGCGAGCGAGAGAGAGAGAGGGAGAGAGAGAGAGAGAGAAATAGAGACACAGTCATTTTCAGAGAATTATTGTTTCTTGCCAACAGTCAATGGATTCTTGTTCCATCAACAGCCGTTTTAGATTTACTTCTCTCCTAACGTTGTGTTTATGTGTGTGTGACTGTGCATTAAATAGTACCCATCATTCACTTCTTACATGCTTATGTTTAGGTACTGCAAAGAGGAATGCAGTTCCTCGATGGCTTATTGATAGTCTGTGCCAGTTCAGCCACACTTATGTCTCTGTCTCTGTCTTTTGTCTCCAGTGTGCAGGGCAGGTTTCTACAAGTCAACACTAGGAAACATGGAGTGTTCCAAGTGTCCACCTCATAGTTTCTCTCACCATGAAGGGTCTTTGCACTGCGCCTGCGAGAAAAACTACTTCCGCGCTGATGGAGACCCCGCCTCCATGGCCTGTACACGTAAGTGAATGAGTTCATGTATCACATGTTTGCCTTTAGGACTGATGCACAAATGAGCAGAGGTAATGAAGTATTATGCCGACCTGTGTTTTTCTACACACATATAATGTAGAGGTGGAAAGAGAGTATCTAAGTAAATGTACAACGTTACTGTACTTAAGTATATTTTTTAGGTATCTGTACTTTACTTGAGTATTTATTTTTCAGGCAACTTTTTAATTTTACTACCTACATTTTTGCATAAATATATATACTTTATTCTCTTTACATTTATATAAATATATGTACTTTATTCTCTTTACATTTATATAAATATATGTACTTTATACTCTTTACATTTATATAAATATATGTACTTTATTCTCTTTACATTTATATAAATATATCTACTTTATAATCTTTACATTTATATAAATATCTGTACTTTATAATCTTTACATTCATATAAATATCTGTACTTTATAATCTTTACATTCATATAAATATCTGTACTTTATATTCTTTACATTTATATAAATATCTGTACTTTATATTCTTTACATTCTCAGGATAGATACATTACTTTTTCAAACTAAACATATGTGACAGTATGAAAATAAGCCAATTCAGAGGGAAAATCAGTGGAGGAGAGTAACTGTGACTTTATATATTATAGTTATATGACTTTTAATTTCACAATTTTTAAAATTATGCATTTATTATCTCATATTTAGACCTTTTTAAAAAAATCTCCTAATGACTTTTTATCTCAATCGTGACTTTTTTTTTAATTCCTAAATTTCCTGTCCATACCCACAAAACTGTGACCTGATCAAATAATAATAAAATAATAATAATAATAATTGAATAAATAAATAAATCAGATGACCTCTTTGTCACTAAACTATGACCATATGTAACTGAGCTGTAACACAAAATGCAACTAAAAGAGAATTAATGACGAGTTCTGTAATTAACTTTATACAGTTTTTAATCACTCATTGGAACAGTTAACCTTCCAAATGTGTGAAGACTCATTTTTATCATGCTATAATTCATATGATAACATTTTATGGATTTGAAGCGTTGTCATAATATGCTTATGAGGTTCAGTTTCTATCATCTACTATTAATATGTTGCTAGTTATATTAGCTTTCATTTATATTTGCATTTTTCCTACATATATGAAATAGTTCATTATAATAATATCAATTATCCCATTTCATTCCTAATGGTGTAAAAAAAAAAAAGAAGCTTATCATTATTATTTCTTTTGAGGATAAATAGAAGTCTTTATCACCTTTTTTCGGTACTAGCATGACACTCTTTTGTCATCCTCTGATCCCACTGAATCACAGATGCAGCCTCCTCTCAGCCTTCCAAAATGCATTCCCCATAAAACTATAAATCACTGCATTCCCTGATGTCAGATTATGGATATGTCCGTTACTGAAGGGGACAAGGGAGGGGTAAAAAAAAAAAAAGTCTTTTGCCATGTGGAGTACAGAAGAAGAATATAATCGACGCCCCCAGCCACAGATTGAATCCTAATTAGAAAGACAGTCACGGCAGGTCTCTGTTGTGATTATCTCAACGCTATCTTGTCAACTAGGCAAATTTTTCCTCATTGGGACAGGTAGAGCGATGTAAGGGCTGCGGAGATAATGATCATGATTATCTCAGAACAGACAAATTTTACTATTAGCTGTAGAGGTTGTTTAGACCTGACCACCTTAAAGGACAAAAACGTACAGTAAATGCATTCACAAAAACATCCAGAGTAAAGCTGCACAATATGTTGTTTGAGCATCGACATCACTCTGTACATGTGCGTAATAGTCAGATGACAGGTCCTGTCATTATTACCACCGCCCAGAGGTCAAAATTATGAGATAAAAAGTCAAAATTATGACATAAAAGGTCAAAATTATGAGATAAAAAGTCAAAATCATGAGATAAAAAGACAAAATCATGAGATAAAAAGTCTAAATCATGAGATAAAAAGTCAAAATCATGAGAAAAAAAGTCAAAATTATGAGATAAAAAGTAAAAATTATGAGATAAAAAGTCAAAATCATGAGATAAAA
Organism: Siphamia tubifer; assembly: GCA_020466265.1. Lineage (NCBI taxonomy): Eukaryota > Metazoa > Chordata > Actinopteri > Kurtiformes > Apogonidae > Siphamia > Siphamia tubifer. Next base: position 44,215,601 of record CM035803.1, read on the forward strand.
AGACTAAATCTTGAGATAAAAAGAGAAAATAATGACATAAAAAGTCAAAATTATGAAATAAATAGTTAAAATCATGAGATAAAAAGTTAAAACCATGAGATAAAAAGATAAAACAATGAGATAAAAAGTCTAAATAATGAGATAAAAACTCAAAATAATGAGATAAAAACTCAAAATCATGAGATAAAAAGTTTAAATCATGAGATAAAAAGACAAAACAATGAGATAAAAAGTCAAAATCACGAGGTAAAAAGTCAAAATGCGAATTCCCCCATCACCAAAAAGGTAAAATCCTCCCCATGTCATTGTGATCATTAGCTTGGCTGCCCACTGCTCCTTACAGGTTCCCCAACAACATGATAGGTTAACTGGTTAATCTAAATGATCCATAGGTGTGAATGTGACAGTGATTGTTTGTCTATATATGTTCAGTCCTGAGATGAACTGGAGACTCATACAGGGTGACCTCTGACCCCGCCTTCACCCATTGTAGCTGTATTAGGCCCCCTGTGACCCCTGTGACCCCTGTGACCCTAGTGAGAATAAAGCGGGTTCAGATGACGAGACAAAATGGCTAAATCTGCTGTTTTACTTTAGCTAGCTAGCTAATCTGTTAGGCGATCCAGTTAGTGATGCTGTGCGAGTCCAATGAAATTAGTTCAGGACTTGGTACTGTATATGTAAAAAAAAAAATCTTGGGTGTGTGTGTGTGTGTGTGTGGGGGGGGGGGGGGTTGGTTGGTTTGTGTACAACATAACTCGAAAATTTATGGATGGATTTTCAGTGTGTGGTGGGAATAGAGAGGAAAACAAATGATTAGATTTCGGTGGTAATGGTTTGAGGACTGTGTGAAAATGTGGGTGCAGAGTTTAGGCCACTTGAGTTAAAAAGCTAAAAACAAACAAACAAAATCCTCCTTAATTAGTTGTCTGTTTTTCACAATTTACATTCTCGAGTAAATTCAGTATATATATATATATAATCTGCCAATACGCTTTGATTTCATAATCAGACATTTGTTATCGGTTACTCCTGATGACTATGTTGGATAAATAGAGAAAAAGACAGTAATGCAGATTGCAGGAACAGGATCTATGCATAGCTTAAGAGTGAAGTAAATTCTTGTCAAGTAAAACAAACCAAGCAAAGTATTTTATCTGAAGACAATCCGCCAAGACGCTTTCAATCTCCTTTCCTTCCCGTGCTCAACTGAATTATTTGGCAGTGTTGTTTTGTCCTCCATGTAATTACAGTCATAGCTTTGATATAAAGTCTGGAACCTTTCAGCAAAATCTGTTTGTATTTTTATATGTCAGTACGAGTCGGACTTTTTCGTTTTGAAGAGTCTACGCCGTTGCCATCCATTTGCTTCGCTTCGCTCATCCAGCAAAGCGGAGGGAAAACAAACGCACAGCATCCACTAATTTGTATAAGTACCCCCCTGATTTTACAGACATTCAGCTGCATGTGTAGAGCTATTTTGTAGATGATATATACAATGTGGAGTATTGATTGTGACAGTTTTCTTTTATTTAATCCAAGCGTATCATCCCGGAAACACATTGCTTTTAACAAAGAAGTCATTTTAAACCATAAAGACTGAATGATTTTTTTCCCCCTCTATATTTACCCTTTTTTATAAAGCAAGTCATTGTCTATATTTTACATTCTTCAGTGTAAATCAAGCTGTTTTTCCCCAATAATTGATTTCGAAGTTAATGAAAAGTTTAAAAAAAAATTCAAATATTAACAGAGAAAAGTGAACATAAACTTCTTTTTTTTTCTTTTTTTTTTAAATTATTTTGTGGGTTATTTTGTCAATGATACTCATTATTTCATTCATTTCTTATTCATTTCTGTTCATTTTATGGATTACATTTTGTTAATTTTGCAGGGGGAGGATGCTATAGTTATCAGAGTAATTGTTAATATGTTACATTAACATACCAGGAAGAACTTAATTGAGGATGTGTTATGTAACGTTAGCTGAATGTATTACGTTAGCATACCGTACCCCTATTTAACCTGTTGTTCTCTATTATACTTTTATTTTAAATTGCCTTTCAAGATGAAATGTCTGGTCTTGGTGATGGATTTCACCAAATACATTTCCCCCAAAAAGGTGTGACTTATATATGTTTTTTTTTCTTCTTTATTATAGATTTTTGTGGCTAGTGCGAATTATAGCCTAGGAAATACGGTACTATAAATTCCAGTCGACCCCATGTACGGTCCTGAAAAACAATGGATTACTGTCTGATTTCTAATATTTTCCACTGTAATACAATTAAATGATTACAGTAGAATATTATAATTAGTCCATAGCGACTTATAGTCCAGAAAATACGGTAAATGGTTTCGTTTGCCAGTGGTGTTTTCAATTCAATTCAATTTTATTTATAAAGCCCCAAATCACAACAAAGTCGTCTCACGGGGCTTTATAGAAACATAATCAACTACAGAAATAGATAAAAAGTCCCAAACATCCCCTGTCCTTAGACCCTCCTTCTCTGCAAGAAAAAAACTTCAAAACCCAGTGGAAAAAAAGACGAAATCTTGAGGAGAACCAAACTGAAGGACAGATCCGCTCCCATGGACGGACAGGCTATAGATGAGATCCTGTTGTCCATGGCTCCCTATGTGGACACTGCTGAGAGAAAGAGAAAGAACTCAGTGCCTGTACTCCCCCCAGTGTCCCTCCTAGTGCAGCTTAGACTGAACTGTGACATCAGTCTTTATGTGATAAACAGTAACATGTACAACCAATAAATCACGTTCAGCTCCTTTCAGTTATATTCCATTTCTTGTCCTGTTGATTGACCTCTTCCTCCTTTTTCTAGGTCCTCCTTCAGCTCCCCGAAATGTGATCTCCTCCATCAATGAGACCTCAGTTATTCTGGAGTGGAGTTGGCCAGAGGACACCGGTGGCCGGAGGGACATCACCTTCACCGTCCTCTGCAAGCGTTGCCGCAGCGTGGCAGGAAGCGGAAGCAGCGGCGCCGGCCTACGCTGCGAGCCCTGCAGGAGCAACGTTCGTTTCCTGCCCAGAGCCGTCGGCCTCCACAACACCACGGTAACGGTGGGAGACCTGCTGGCCCACACCAACTACACCTTTGAGATTGAGGCTCAGAACGGTGTTTCACCACAGGCACCCAAGATGAGGCAGTACGCTGCAGTTACCATCACCACGAACCAAGCAGGTAAGACTCCGGCATCAATACATCAATACATCAATACATAACAACTGGACTATTAACATATTTTTTAGACTATAAATCACTGTTTTTTTTTGGCTGCGGGGACGACTTATACTCCAGAGCGATTTATATATGAAATTATATTAATTTAATATTAATTATTAACACATAATTATAGAATTTCTCATGTTATTTTCACACTGACAACCACAGGAGGGCGCTATTGAGCATGAGCATGTTCTTTATGCTATATTTATCTGAATAACTGTTAATATATTACGTTAACATGCCAAACATGTTCTCAGTTCGTTGTTTATGGATTATGTAACCCACCCCATGTATAAGCCTACCCCACACATCATTTACAGTAGCTTTCATACGGCCCGCAATTGTTAGCAGTGCCCTAGACTTTAATTATAATGAAAATATATGTATATAGCATGGGCGTATGGACACTATGGATGTGTCTATACCAATATTTGGATGTTTTTAAAATGTCCATACCAATTTTTTAATTGGAAATTACGTGACATTTGGGAAGGTGTATTTTTTGGACTATAAGGTGATACTTAAAACACTTTAATTTCCTCCAAAAACCACAGTGCACCTTATATATGGATTCATTCTGGTTGTGTTTAGTGACTGGGAATTTTGCCTTTTTTTTTCTCATAATTTTCAGTTTTTATCTCATGATTTTGACTTTTTATCTAATGGTTTTGACTTCACTTAAAGCACTTTATAATCCAGTGCGCCTTATATATGAAGAATGTAAAAAACCAACCATTCATTGACAGTGCGCCTTATAGTGACTAAATATTGTCAGCAACGAACCTTTATCACGTGACAAAAACGAGACAAAACTAGACGTAAATGTTTCTTGTGACGATAACTATAATTAAATATATAATGTAGTTATAGATGACCAATAAAAAACAGACAAAGTTAGGCTTGAGAAATATAATTCTTAACATTCCTAAAATGAGATGTTATATTAATATTTTAGACGTGTTGTTATTTATTTATTTATTTATTGTTGCTGTCTCTCGCGAGGAACTCGTCAAATTATGTCCCCACCAAGGTCAACATCATGATTACTCTTATGGCATATAGTGTGAAATACTCCTGTAAAAGTTAATTTATTTGATTAAAATTCCACAAAGATGGGATTTAAAGACCGTGTAAATATCTGGTCCAGAGATGAGGACACTGGAGAACCAGTTGAGAGGCTAAAAAATGTGAACTGGGTTGCCTGTTATTCACAATTTACCTTCGAAAAATGAGTTTCACAGATTTTTCTTCTGTATATAACCTGCCAATATGCTTCATAACCAAACATCAAATCAGTTAAGTTATGTGCATGTGCATATTTCACTTATCCCAGGTTTACACATTTCTTCAGGGTCTTCAAGGTCAAATTCATGAGTTAAAATGACGTGATACATATTTTTCCTCTGATTTATAAAACTGTGTATACAAGTACTGATCTGTTTTATAATCCTTAATCATTACCATATCTACGTGCACAAGCTTGCTTTCCACTCCCACTATAAATATATGCGTACACTCCCTTAATAAATCATTGGCACCGCAAGTTATTTGACATGGCCATGAAAGCAAAAGTCTAAGTTCACAGTGTAGAACTAAAACAAACATGTTTTTTTTTTATCAGATTTATTCATTCATCTGCAATTTTGGAATTGCAAACAGAGGAAAATCAATAAAAAAAATTGGCAGTAACTGAGGTGATTACAGCAGAGAATCATATAGAAGAGACCAGCTAACGGAAGATTACTATATAGATATATATATATATATACTGTATATATATGTACATTACTTCTAATGTCCAGTACAAGTCTTATTTTTTCTTTAGAAAGATGTTTTACAAATACTTATTCAGCATAAATGTATTTTTACATTCTATTTACATCAATTTAAGGCAGATTTTCTGTTTTTTTGTTTCTTTGACTATTTTTAACCCATAAAGACCCAGCGCTACTTTTGTGTCAATTCCTAAATGCACAAGTTTCCATTTATCTTCTATATTTAACCCATGAACAACTGGTGACCAAAACCCACTATCGATCTAAAATGTTAAAGAACTTCTGAACCACTAAAGGAATCAATACTTGTAAATATTTGGTATAAAATGCAGTTTGTCACCTTTTCATGATCATCAGATGTGACCCATTTGGACGTTCAGAGGCTCTGTAGTGAATGTGGAAACACAGTCGTCTTGATTCACCAGAAAAACTCAAGAAATGTAATCAGTCACAGTGGGTGGAGATGCTTGATTTTATGTTCAGTTATTGATATATTTGAATAATCAAAAAGTAACTTTTTCATCTATTTTCTCTGCTTTTAATATAATAACACTCAACTTTAATCTGAACATTTATCAGTCAATCAGTTTTTTTATTCCGAAAACCTCTTCTGAGGTACATGGAAGTAAGCATACATTTACAACAATACAAAAGGGATGTACAGAAAACATACAGTCGTATTATAATGTCATAATCACTGAGATGTGGCAGTATATATTATTTGTATAAATTTCGCCAACTTGTTAAGTTCCAGTCCGTTAGTGTGCATTAGGCTTGAAAATTTCAAGGTGGATGGTCTCTTATAACAGTACGGTTTCAGATACTTCTTTCTATCAGTCATGAAAGCTGGACATTTGAATAAGTAATGAAATTCATCACCTGGCTCAGTAAGATTACAGCGTGTACAATTAGGATCATTGTCGACCGAGAATGTAGCTGTTTCTATTGGAAGTCTATGGTTGCGACATCTAAATTTAGACATAATTAAATGTAGACGAGGAGGGAATTGTAACAAGTACTTCTCAAACTCGAAGTTTTCTTTGAACATTCTATAGTTAGAACATTTCATACTATTGAATATTTGCGAAGCCCATGTCTGAATGAATTGATCGCGCAGGCGTATACGAAGTGTTGTTTTAAACCATTCAATACTGCCAGTAACATTCTGATCATTCCAAAATCCAGAAAATCCAGTATCGTTTAACGCTTTCTTAACAAATGCAATCCAATCTGAAGTATATATATTTAGCGAGTCTAAGCGATAAAGAAGTCTGTATAATTTGCAAGACAATTTGTTCGTGTTTTCACAAAGCCGGTACCAAAAGCCCAAGGTTCGTACAGTGGCGGTAATATGAAGAGGAAAACCTCCAAGCTCACCATAAACCATGTTCGTTGTTGTACATTTGTTTACCTTCAAAAGCATTTTACAAAACCGCAAGTGAAGCCTCTGAATTATGAACATCTGTAAACAGTAAATAAAATATATGATTCATATAATAAATGGTGATAAATCCATGAAAAAAAGGTAAAAATCTAGAGAAAACCTATTTTTGGAACAGTCATGTAACACTGGATCTTTATGGGTTAAGTCTGAAAAATTAGGTGAAACATTTATTTTTTTCCAATCACATCTTACAAGTACTCTTTATTCTCTGCAAAATGAGGTATCATTCATCTTTCTACCATAAATAGCTGTGAAACTTGAAACAAAAATATAATAAGGATGTCCATCTGGTACCATTTGAGCAGCCGCAGAAATACATTTTAACAACATCAGACCATATACACCCATGTACAACAACAACAGCATCATTTCACACCATTAAACACATACAGGTTCTGTTCTTTTAATGAATTACACTTCTGTAAATGATTGTTTGCAGTCCATATAATAACCAATAATTACTTCATAATTAACCTTTTCTCATATTACACTCTATAAATTGCGTATATTATTGTCAGTATAGAGGTATATAGGTTGTGAACACTGTGCAGGTAAAAGTGTTTGTTTTTCTGTAGATTTATCATTTATATATTGGGTCTCAGGTGTTTTTTGCAAGTTGCCCTTGTTTTTGTTGAGGATGTTCAGATCTCTCGAATGTGGTGGGTGGAAATAACAAGCTCTATTATCTTTTACTTTGTTGGCAGTGAACTGCAAGACACCTGAAAAGTATGAAAGTCACATTGATCTATTACGTATTGGCAAGACCTGTCCTTACACTGTCAATAAAAATATAGAAAACAAACAAAACACTTTCTAAGAACTATACTTACAGTCCCTTGGCGAACCTTTGTCTTTTTTTTTTTGTTTTTTATAGGGAACATCACTACAGTGTTGGAGGTGTGTTATTGTCCTCTGTAGGTAACTGATGTTACACATTTGTAAAGAACTAAATTGCACATGACAATAGAAGTGTCGAAACACAAAAGTCAATAGTCAAGGAGCCACATTTCCACTGGTACTGGATCGACCTCTTTTCCATTATGAAAAAGGACCTGGTACCCGGTACTATATTTTTGGTCTTGCATCTGGTGAAAGGATAATGCATTTTTTTATTTATTTTTTTTAAATTGTGGCCTTACAGTAATTATGACATCATTTGAATTGTTCTACTCACCCATGTTACACAACTACTGTTTATAGGAGATTCCCACTTGTCGTCCGTTTTGACGGTGCTAATACTAATGCTAACTACTGAACCTCCAGTAACATTAGTCTCCTCCACAAGAAACCAACAATGCCTGAGCCTTGTTGTACATAAAGGTGATACTGTTAAGGGAATAACCTTACTGTACATCGTATCCCAAAAGAAACAACATGGGAGAAACAAGTGGTTGTTTGCAATTAACAGACAAAACGCTGATGACAGTGTTCCATCGCACCACATGTGGCTTTGCAGTCTTCATTTTGGATCAGGTAAATTGCACTCCTGAAAGTAATTAAATGACTTTTCTGTAAATATAGTTTGGAATTGGAGTCAAATGTATGAATTTTCTGTTATCAAAGAAATCCAGCAGGTTTGTGCGCACTAGCAAACATTAGCATTAGCCTGATCCAGTCTAGTGCAGTGTTTCCCAACCCTAGTCCTTGAGGCACTGCATGTTTTAGATGTTTCCCTCTTTGAACACACCTCATCATCATCATCATCATCATCATCATTGTTCTGCAGAGCTGGATGATAGGCTGATCACTTGAATCAGGTGTGGTTGGGGAGAGAAACGTCTAAAACATGTAGGATAGTGTGCCTCGAGGACCAGGGTTGGGAAACACTGGTCTAGTCAGTAGTGAAAGGAACCCTGGAACTGCTGTGAAAACTGACTACTACTCAAATGTGTAAAATTACCTCATTAGGATTGGACCTGAATTCATAATAGGACAAGGTGTTATAAATCCCAAAGTAGATCAGCACAGGAATTGTGGTCTTTGAAATTGGGGTGGGCTCAGGCACTGAACATGCAGTGCCACCAGCTCGACAAATCGTCAGTTGTGTACGAAAAGTACGAAAATATATATTTTCAAGTATTTCATTGTTCAAATGGAAAACCTATTTAGCATAGATTTCTACAGTACACACAGTAAATATTGCAGTGTTAAATCAACACTTAGAGAGTTTATTTAACTTCTTCTAGAGTGTATTTGGTCCCATTTTCTCCAAATTAACACTGCAAAATTTACTGTGCAGTAGCCTATGTTAGCCTACCGCTATCACACAGTAAACAAATACACATGTGGGGGTGGACCTGAAAACCTTGGTCTGCCACTCGCTCTACACCCCCCCCACCCCCCCCAGAGCCAAAACCGAGTATTTCAATCATAGGCAGAATTCAGCTTGAATCTGGACTTTTGTGAACACTGGTATGACATAACTATGGAGTTTTTTTATCTGGAAATCATGCAAAGCTACTCTGTAGGTGCTGAAAGCTCACATTATGATAGTTAAAACTGAGTATAATAGGTCTCCTTTGAAGGTATTAGAGAAGTATCAGATTGGTCGATCATCAAAATCAAAGGACATTTGTAGTTCAGTTCAGTTTTTTTCAGTTCAGTTCAGTTTTATTTCGAGCACACAATTATCAAAACATCATTGAAAATGGTGAAACTTTTTTTTTTCTTTTACTCGAAAAGTAATGGGAAGAAGTGAAACTTATAAACTCTCACCCCCTTTTATAAACTAAAATCCAAATAGGTACTGCATTAACACACAATATACTTTATGTCCCTTATATCATTACCACAAAACATCCAGAACCATTTATATACACATTATTTATAATTCAAGATTCAAGATGTCTTTATTGTCACTGAGCATTTGCAGGTCAGTGAAATTTTCAGTGCAACCCCCCGTGTAAAATAAACAAAATGGCAAACAAGATAAACCAACTGGCATGCAATAAAAACAGAATAGAATAAGATAAAATAAAAATGAAATGAATAAAATGAAATAAATAGAATTATGTGCAAATACAGTGGAATAGGAGGAGAAACTATACATGTCTGCATGTGTATATATACGTTACATATATACACTAAGGTGCGGTTGCGTGGATAATTCACCTCATACAATCTGATATGACCAACTAAAGTACTAGTCATAGTAAAGCATTAACTTGTAGTGAAAGTACATTCACTTTCACTACAAATCAATTACATAAACAATAATTAATAGATATGATCCATAGATAAATACATAGATATATCTTAACCATGATAGTCTTATTGCAATAGAAAACTTTTTCACCTCTTCTTCTACCTTATAACTAAATATTCATTTATTCAGATAATATTCTATATGAATGAATGAATGAATGAGTTTATTTAAGTGTCATGCCACCCTGTGGCCCATCCCCTATGGGATTATATGACACCTCTTCAAGAATTATGACAATCTCGTTGTTTCCATTTCTTTTCTGGCCATTCAACACATAGGCAATCAAAACAAAATAGAACACAGAACAGAACACAAAAACACAAAAAAAAATGTCAATCTTTGCTGTACAATGCTTTTTTCCTCATGTCCCATGCCTTCTCTACATTTTATATTTTGTTATTATATTAGTATTATATATAGTTGTTCATATGTTCAGTGTAATTCATCCTACAGACTGGGTTGGACCCTTTGGCGGCCTGCATGTGGACCCCGAGCCTTATGTTTGAGACCTACTGTATGAATTAGATTGAAGGGTGGGTTTTGACCCGCAGGCCGCCTGTTGAAGACCCTGCTCTGGGCCGTAGTTTATACGCTACAAACATATGTACTCTGGCCATCATCTCTGGACATTTATAAGTCCATCCCGGGCCGCTATTCTCTTGTTTAACGACCAGGATCGGGTGTCGTTCCTCCTTCACAAAAAATACCTCATCCTTTTAACAGACACTCTTAACATCAGGATGGGCTCCTAAAACTTCCATCAATCTTTTTATACTAACATTTCTTGTCTGTAGTCTGTAGAATATGAAGGCAAAGGGAAGCGCTGCAGTGAAATTCCAAGAGTAAAATAAATCTAGCGCAGTAGAAAGTGCCAAACCTCAGAAATCTCCTGACGAGCAGAGAATGCACAGAGGTCCTGCTGTAGTCCGTCCGTTTATTCGACTTCTCACCTCTCTGCCTCACAGGTCACCTTTGTGTTTGTCTGTGTTTTACTCTCATTCACCTTCATCTGTCAGTCTGGATGCTTTTCTTTAGATTAGTTTTTTTTTTCATTTTTATTTTAATCCCATTAGAGCTGCACAATATATTGTTTAAGTGTTGACATTAAAATGAATGTATGTGTAATAGTCACTCCATGTCCTTTAGAAATTGTTAGGTAACACTTTATACACATTCCACCATGTATTAACCATTTGTTACCCATGTGTAAATGGTTTGTTCATGATGTATTAACCATTTGTTACTTACTTGTTAATGTTTATTAATGTATTACTTAGACGCAGTTTTTACACATGGCTACAAATGGTTTGTTCATAGAAAAGAAGAAGAAGAAATGCTCTTTTCATAATGAATTGTGTATGAATAAACCATTAACAAATAGGTAATAAATGGTTAATACATAATTAACAAATGGGTAATAAATAGTTGGTGAATTGTGTGTAGGTACTATAAAGTGTTAACAATTGTTAATTATTTAATTTATTTACTTATTTTTATTCATTTATTTTATTGTTTCATTTTTCTTCTTCATTTATTCATTTATTTATTTTTCTTTTTTTTAAACTATTAATTGTATTTAATTATTTCAGCTACAAGAAAGATGACACTGAAACATATGTTCTGTGTCAACCATTAATCTGTTTGACTGTTTGCATCACCTCCACACAGCTGTTATTTACTCCTGAGGAGGTTTTCGTATTGCAGAGTTTAAAAAAATAGCATAATGTCACTTTTTTCTAATATTGTGCAGCCCTATGTAAGTTCCATCCAGGATGTCCATTTGAGCCCCAGAAGGGTTACATTTGAACATAATTACATAAGGGGTGCCATGTGGGTTTATCTGCAGTTTCCATGGCGACCCCACATGTTTGTCCATATCAGAATCTGAATCACAATCAGATATTTTTTATTGTCATTGTACCAAGTACAACAATACTGAGGTAGAACTGTCAAATTCAGTGCAAGAATTTATAGACAGACAATCAGAAAAATAACAAGAAATATCAGAAAAATAACAACAAATATCAGTTAAATAACAATAAATATCAGTAAAATAACAACAAATATCAGTAAAATAACAACAAATATCAGTAAAATAACAATAAATATCAGAAAAATAACAACAAATATCAGAAAAATAACAAATATCAGTAAAATAACAACAAATGTCAGAAAAATAACAACAAATATCAGTAAAATAACAACAAATATTAGTAAAATAACAATAAATATCAGTAAAATAACAACAAATATCAGTAAAATAACATAACTTAAAAATTCTTCATCAATTTTGACTTTTTATTTTATCTCATTATTTTGACTTTTTATGGTCACACATTAAATGGATGGAGATGGAGAGTAATACATTAAATACGTACACACACAAACTTTAATTTATGAAACTTAAACACATTATCAGTCCATGGAGGTTCACAAAGTCAAGTCAAACCTTCAAAAATGAATTAAAAGTGTCTACAAATTGAGGATAAGTACATTAGATAAAACATCTGCAGCCAGATGTGTCCTACTCCAGGTCAGACAACATCCTCTTTAAAGTGAAAGCAGCTCTCTAGGTTTTAGGTCTTTTTGTACTTTGTTCCAAGTGAATGGGCCTTTTTTCCACCTGTTAATGTTTTGACTGAACCCATGTCCAGTTTGTCTTATTTTTTTAATGCTACTTTTCTGTTCAGTGTGTTTTCAGTTATCTAATAAAAACCCAAACAGCCTCCATTGACCAAAACTTTGTACAGATATCAAATGTCAAACTGTCAAATATCTAATATAACTGTTATACCTGTTGATCCATTTATTTCATCAGTTCATGTAAGTAATTGGTGTAAAATGCACTTTATTAACATCATTATCACCTGGGTGGAAACTCCTGTTGAAGATTTTTAAACCAGAAAGATCCTGTGTTATTTTTTTTATTTATTTTTTTTTACCATTTTAGGACATATTATTCAGTGTTTTATGGGTTATTTTCAGTGAATATCAGGTTTTTTCTTCTACTAACCTCACTGATCGTGTAGATGTTCATAAAAACTCAAACTAAAGCTGAGGGTTATTATGTCAGAACCAGAGAAAAGTGAAGAAAAACTGACTTTTTTAAGTAAAATCTATCAATAACTGAACATAAACCAAGCGTTTCCATCCACTGTCATTGATACAACTCCATGGGTTTTACTGGTGAACCAATAATGTAAAAGATGATGGTGTTTCCATGGTAACTACAGAGCATCTGAATGTCCAAATGGTTCATTTCTGATTCTCATGAAATGATGACAAACTGCATTTTACACCACTTGATCTATTGATCCATACTGGTTTTTAGTAAATAAACAAATCAAAATTCCAGATTATAAAATAAATAAAAGAATAAACACATAATACAAATAAATACATAATTAAAAATGTTTAAAAATGAAAAAGATTTAAAATGAAATAAATAAATAAATAATGAAGATAAATACATAAATAATAAATACAATTAATTAAATAAATAATGAATAAAAATAAATAAATACAATTAATTAAATAAATTCAAATTAAATGAAAACATATACAAATAAATTTAAAATAAAGCAAATAATTCAAAATAAAATGTAAAAAAATGCGATGTGACTATTGCGCACACGTACATTGTGATGTCGATGCTTAAACATTCCATTGTTCTGCTCTAGATCTGACTCATGATGCTGAGAAAATTACATTCAATCATTTTCTTCTAAAACATGTGTAATATTGGATCATATGGACCGGTAGAACTGTGTTGAACGTGGCCTAATAATAGAAAATAAAAGTGTTTTAATGTAAATTACTTTTAAAAGGTCTCGTTTATAATCATCAAGTCCAATAGGGAAAAAAACACGGGTCATGTTTGAGGTTCGGGTTCTGCGTAGTTCACCCATATAGTGAACATCATACCCACCTACTACACAACTACACACAGGCCTCCGATCCCTTCACAAATATGGCCGACTGCAGCTGCACACTCTCCATCAGCTCTGAGAGTTTACAAGGATTAGGTATGTCAGTGCACCAGCCCCACCTGTCTACACACTTTCTCCCACATACACACTTGTGTTCAGATGCCAAAGCTGTTAAAAGCCGGATTAAGTGTTTCCCTGGGAAGGAGCGCTGTGTCCTGGCTGCGCTGTCAAGGTGCTGTCAGATAGCCCCCTCCCCCCCTCCTCTCACCTCCTTTGCCCTCCACTCATTGTGGTAGATATGCTAACAACACAATAACTGTAATCCACCTTTAAAGGAACTCAGTCTAATATCAACCAGCTGAACTGTGCTTGACCTTGGTCCAATTTGCCATGAGGACAGGACGTCCACGTAGAGAATAAGGAGGTCTGTTAATGTTGTAATGTTTTAGAAAACACAGAGAGAGAGAGTGAGACGATGGGATCATTAAAACCCTCAAAGACTTAAACAACTACTGATCTGAAATGTTAACTTTTGAAACATATCATCCTTTTATTGTGTTAAGTCATTCAGATAAAATAATGGTTTTTACTCATATATTCACACTCATATATATATATATATATATATATATATATATATATATATATATATATAGGTGACAAACTGCATTTTATACCAATTACTACACTTAAAACACTTTAATTTTATTTTTAATTTTGTTTTTTTTTTAATCTCAATTGTGACTTTTTTCAATTTTTCCAAAAATTTCACAAAACTGAATATGGTGACCCTATCGAACACATTTTATACACAGTAATTCACTTTTAAGTCCTTTATTTTTTGAGACTTTAGAAACTTTTATGATTTTTTTTTCTCTGGCTAAATAAGGAATGATTCATTTATGGTAAATAAAAAAAAAGCAGTTTTCTTTACTTTATTATAATTGAGAAGTTGTACTTCTTTTATCTTTTACATCAGTAAAGAAGTTGAATCAGTA